>CAUYUJ010016642.1:75000-105000 GCA_963575745.1 Prorocentrum cordatum
CGCTCACGGTCCTCCAGGTCCACGAACGCCCGAAAACATCGTGCCACATGTTTCGGAGCTCGGCCCAAGAAAAACAAACTTCCGAGACCCTCGTGGCACGAGCCCAGACTTCCTTGGCCCACCTGATGGCTGGCGCCACAGCACCCCACCAAGCAGGATCTCCTTCGATCCTGCTAAGAATGGTTCAACTTCGGCCGCCGCGGGCAGGCTTCATCGTAGAGGCACACATGCGTCTGACTTTAACGAGTTCTCCGTCACTGATCCCGTGAACCTCCGCCCCATAATTAACACCCGCAAGAGGTCCCGCAGTGCAGAGCTTGGTAGCCCTCGGTCCTAGAACTCCTCTTTGACGAGCCAGCCTGCCAGCGCGCCTAGGGGCTCTCGCAAAGCGCGTCTTCGCTCTGCTGTTGCGCCCACGGACTCGCCTGGCGCAGCCCGCTGTGTCATCTATCCCCAAATTGACGACAGACTCAGTCAAGACTCCTCCAAGCACCCCAAGTCGTTTCTGGACGTGCCTGGCGATTTCCTTGGAGGACGTGACCAGCCCGACCTTGTCGGGGGAGACTTTCGCAAAAAGAACCTTTTCAATGATCTCCTCAAGGGACTTCGCCGCTTTCGGGAGTTCTATCATAATGTGTCTGGTGGTGTCTATCGCATTGATCCCGAGGTCAACGATGTAAGCGTCGAACGTGATCCCCTTGGGAACCCCCAGCTGGTCGAATCCACGCGAGGCAAAAATCCGGATCATAGTGGTAGCAAAACTGCAGCCAGCTATGATTCCAACTCTCGCGTAAGTAGGAGGCGCAACCACTCCAGCAAGCACCAGGAAGCGGGCAGAACGGCATCCCGCCATGCACACGTCGGCGAGCGCATCAGGGAGGCCGTGCTGCCTGCATCGAAGAGCCAGAAGATCGAGAGGGGATGCGCTCGTAATATTTAACAGAATCCCAGAGGAGAGTACAGGCCTCCTGCCCGCAGGCACGCGAAGACTCAGAACGGGCACTTTGCCTCCAAACAACATCACAAGCGGACTTGAATTTCCCCGCCGCCCAGTACTCTCCCTGGTGTTTCCCTTCCCACTCAACCGCATAATCTCTCCTGCATTCCCCCCGCAATCTGTGCAGGCTGGGGGAGACCCCGATGGGGCGGAAACCAGTGGAGGGCTTCGGCAGCATAGCAATGATAACGGCCTCCAGCTGCGGGAGAAGGGTGCCCGTGAATTCCATCAACGTAAATAACCGCGAGAGGGCCCACAGAGCCCCGTCGGACATCACCGAAAAGTGTCTCAAATGAAACCCATCCAGGCCCGTGGCGGACCTATGGGCAAAAGTGCGAGAAACCTTGCGAATAATGTCCACCGAGATGGGGGGGAGGGGAGCATTAACTTTCCCTGGCCTTTTCTGAGGTACAGGGAGCCCTTCCCACAACTGGCGAAAACGATGAGCTTCGGCGGCCAGGAGCGCCTGCGGGTCCGACACCACGCAGCCCCCAACACTAAGCGTAGCGGATGGAGACCATCCTTGAGGATCGTTAGTGTAGCCGTGCGCCCTACGTCCACCCTGATCGACATTCTCGGTGAGCCAGTCCGCCCAGTCGCGTCTGGCCTTGGTGGCGTAGAAGGCGCTACATTGTGTTACAAAGTCGGTAACCTGGGTAGAGACCTCTTCGACTTGGGCTGCCAAAACCTCCAGAGCCTCCAAGAAGCTAGGATCAGAGCCCGACCCTTCATGAGGGTCCTCCAAAACCTTGAGGTCCAAAGTCACCGAGGAAACACGATCGTAAATAGCTTCGATCCCAGGGAACAAGTTGTCGGGCTCACACAAGCTTGGGGGGGGGAGACGAAAGAACGCACCCCACGTCCCGAGCCTGAGGCCAGCCCCCTCTCTGCACACAAAAAAACAGACGTTTGAACTTCGAGGCGAGCCAGCGGCAGGCGTGGAGCTGGGGGTACCGCACACACCCATGATCTTTACTAAGGATCGGCCGCCAATGGGTCCTGGGCCCCATGCCCCTAGACCCCAAGACAGGAAGTTGAACCCCGAAAGTCCTGGAAAGTTCCTGTTCAGCAAGTCCCGCCCAAGACGCGTAAGCTTCACGAAATAGGCGAGCAGTCATAACCCCATCGTCCCCTCTCTTGGCTCGTATGAACGCTGCATCCAGCTGGGCGTGCACGCGCTTATAGTCCATCGGCTCGGGCTGTGGTCCGAAGGGTACTTCCGATGGGAGAGGTGGCGGGGGCCTGAACGTGAGGTAGTGCATCTGAGCTAGCCCAGCGTGGAACTCGAGACAGACTGGGCTGTGCGGAAAGAAACCAGCGTCCTCGATAATACGGACTTCAGCGGTTCCCTTGGAAAGCCCAGAAGACACAACGAAGTAGTCGTTGACTTTGCCCGCTCCAGCGTGACAGGTAGGCTTGCTGGGGTCGATGACTTGACCAAGCAGGGTGCTCACGAAAAAGGACTTGGCGAGTTCGGATGGCTCCATGTTCCAGTCTCCCCCGACAAGAAATGGTTTCCCGCGGGTGGACCCTTCCGCCCCTATCGCCGACAGTATCTCGAGGTTGGATTCCGAAAGCCCTTCCGAGTCACGTATATACACAGAACAAGCTTGAAACACGTCCCCTTGGGGCGCATGCACTAGGGCCGTGATGGCCCTGTGGGGGGCCAGCTCGAGCCCCGAGGGCGCCCTATGAAGCCCAAGGTTGGCGCTACACAGGATAGAGACTCCCGCAGAAGGGCCGCCTTCGGGCCCAGTCGTGCCAGGGATCCAAAGCGATTTGAAACCGAGGCCAAGACAAACAGAGGAAGCTCTATCCAGAGCCTCCTGCGTCAAAAGCTTGTGTTCTTGGACTAGAATAACTTCAGCATCGATACTAGGCAGCCACTCCTTCACCGACCCCCAGGCGTTACCGTTGACCGACGCGACCCTCGGACGGAACGACTGATGTCCTGGGGGTGGCGGGGGCAAAAAGGGACCTCCAAAAACGGTGCCAGGGTGCCCTGGCTCCGAGGAGGCAGCATCCCTAGCTCGCGCGTTGGGGCTAGCATTTCGAGGCAAAACAGGAATAAGTTGGGCACGAGGAGGAGGGGTCCTGACAGCCTGCATGCGCTGTCGACCTCCCTCCGAAAAGACTGAACTGGTACACCTGTCAGGTGTTGCAGGCATAGAAAAGTGGAATCCCCCCCTTCAGGCCTGCTGACCGTCAGGGGGGCTAAGATTTTGCTGCTCACTGGGCCGCTCGCTTGAGCCGCTGCCCTCAGAAGTCGCCTGCTGCTGCTGAACTCGCTCCGCAACTCGTGCTGCATGTTCTCGAACTCGACTGACTGAGGCGGCTGGCTGGCTGACGCCGCTGGCCGCGGCGCCGCCGCTGCCTGAGGCACCGCCAGGATTCGACCCAGCTTCTTCAGCGCCTCCTTCACGAACTCCGCCCCCAGCCGACACGGCTCCGTCGCAGCCCTTCCTGCGCTTTGTGGCCATGCGCTTGAGGTAACCGTCGTGCGCGGCCTTGGCGACAGCCGCACGCTCCATTGCTTCGGCGAATAGGGCCTTGGCTGCCTTGCCGATGTGCTCCTTGAAGTCGGCCCGACGTCGCTCCACCTCGGAGGAGGAGGAGGAGGAGGAGGAGGAGGAGGAGGGAGGAGGAGGGAGGAAAAGGGAGGAGGAGGAGGAGGAGGAAAAGGAGGAGGAGGAGGAGCAGGAGGAGGAGGAGGAGGAGGAGGAGGAGGAGGAGCAGGAGGAAGAGGAGTAGGAGGAAGGAGGAGAGGAGGAGGAGGAGGAGGAGGAGGAGGAGGAGGAGGAGGAGGAGGAGGAGGAGGAGGAGGAGGAGGAGGAGGAGGAGGAGGAGGAGGAGGAGGAGGAGGAGGGAGGAGAGGAGGAGGAGGAGGAGGAGGAGGAGGGGAGGGGGAGGAGGATGTTGATGATGATGCGGAGGAGGAGGAGGAGGAGGAGGAGGAGGAGGAGGAGGAGGAGGAGGAGGAGGAGGAGGAGGAGGAGGAGGAGAGGATGGCCAAAATCAGTGACATGGCAGGTTCACAGACCTCGCCTCCCCTCACCGAGCGCATTCCACTACTCGCGAAGTGCTTACTTGCAAACGTCAGAGAAAAACACATGTCTGCTTCGATGTAATTTATATATTCCCGCGGCGGGTCCAAGCCATATGAGAGTATCCACTTTTTCGAGTAGTGGAACGCGCTTGTCTATCCCCGTTGGAGGAGAGGTGAATGAGGAGGATGGCGAGGAGGAGGAGGAGGAGGACGAGGAGGGGAGGAGGAGGAGGAGGGAAGTAGGAAGAAGAGGAGGCGGAGGCGGCGGCGACGGCGACGGCGACGGTGACGGCGACGGCGACGGCAACGGCGACGGCGACGACGACGCGAACAGGGCCCCCCCTGAGTTGCACGGGGGTGGGGGGCTGCCCTGGCCACGGCGACGGCCACGGCGACGGCGACGGTGGCGTCAGCGGCGCTGACGACGACGGCGACGACGACGCGCACAGGGCCCCCCCCTGAGTTGCAAGGGGGGAGGCCCCCCCCTGAGTTGCAAGGGGGGAGGGCCCCCCCCCCTGGCGCCAGCGCTGCTCCAGCGCCGTCGGGCAGCGACGACGACGATGACGACGACGACGACGACGACGACGACGACGACGACGACGACGACGACGACGACGACGACGGACGACCGACGACCGACGACCGACGACCGACGACCGACGACCGACGACCGACGACCGACGACCGACGACCGACGACCGACGACGATGACAACGACCACAACGACGACGACCACACCGACGACGACGACGACGACGCCCCACGTTTCGGACCCTACCCCCTTTTGCCCCCCCTTTGGGCAGGGACCCCCTCCTTTCTGGTTCGAACCCACACGCCCCTGGACAGGGGGGGGCTCCCCCCCCCGGTTCGACCCCCCTTGCACTCGGGGGGGAGGGGCCGTCCCCTGGTCCGAACGCCCCCCTTTGGGCAGGGGGAGGCCCCTCCCCCCGGGCTCGAACCCCCCCCCCCTGGAGGGGAAGCCCCCCCCCCCTGGTCAGGGAGGCCCGTGCCCAGGGCGGGGGGGCACCCTCCCAGTCCCCCAGGGGTGCTCCATGTGTGCCCCCCACCCCCCACCCCCGGTTCCAGCGGGCCAGGGTGTTTGTTGCAGGCGAGCGTCCACGAGGACCGAGGATAGGCGGGGGCCAGGTGGAGCCCTGCAAGTCTGCGATGAGAGCGAGGCGGCGGCCCAGAGGATCCCGGCGGACCCCATGCTCCGAGAGGCCCCGGGAGGTGAGTGTCCCCAGGAGAGCCCAAGAGGCCCCAGGTGAGGCCCCATGATGGGATCTCTGACCGTCGTTCTGCGTCTGCCCCAGGGTCGGCCGAAAGCGTACTTTGCTGTTGGGCTCGGTGCCGATCTTTTGCCCACCCGACTTCACTTCTGGGCTTGCCGTGGCCAGTGAACGTGGCGCGCCTGCTCTCCACATCCCCTTCTCCTCCATTGCCATCCTTCCCCTCCGCCTCCACATCCTCCACCGCGGCGTTTGCCTTGTGCGACATGTTAGCAGACTTTTCATGGCTTGGTTTCTTCCTGCTGTCTACTCGATGCAATTCAAGGACGGATGCCTCGACCAGCGCTACCACGACCACAACCCCGAAGTTCAGCTGCAGGATGGGCGCGCGCGCCCTCGCGGAGTGCGGGCAGACGGGTGGCGCGCACCGCTGCTTGGCACCTGGGAGCTGCGACGCGCGCTTCGTCCTGGGGGCCGGCGGGCGAGCAGGAGGAACGGTCAAGGGGAAGAGCAGGAGGGGGAAGAGGCGGATGATGATGAGGTCGAGGGGGAAGAGGAATATGGGGGGGGTGGAGAAGGACCATGAGGAGGAGGAGGAGGAGGAGGAGGAGGAGGAGGAGGAGGAGGAGGAGGAGGAGGAGGAGAAGGTGGAGGAGGTGGAGGATCGAGGAGGAGGAGGAGGACGAGGAGCGAGGAGGAGGAGGAGGAGGAGGAGGAGGAGGAGGAGGAGGAGGAGGAGGAGGAAGGAAGAGGAGGACGTTCGTGACTTTCGAAAACTGAAATGATGAGAATCCCATAGCCCTGCCACACACTCGTGATTGCGGAAGTTGAAATACATGGTGAGACCACCATTGCCATGCTCACCGTTTTTGATGCTGTTGCTAGTAAATATAAGGTATAAGGTGATAGCAACTTCGATTCGCACCCCCCCCCCGGGAATTATCAAGTTCGGCCTGGCGCGGGATAAAAAGGGGGGGGGTCTATGTTAATCGGGGGCAGTGGGTTACGCGATCGAGTAAACCCACACACTTGTATTATGGCTGGAGTGATGATAGCTGAAGTGAAGCATGTGATAATGATGTTTGTGGCCGTTGCCCCGCCGATGCCGTTGGTGACGCCAGTCAAGAGGAGATGAGGGAGGAGAGTGGGGAGGAGATAAGATATGTTCTTGTTCAATAGACATGGACATCGATCTGTGGTTCCCACGAGGAAACGAACACAAAGGAACGCGATCTTCGGCGAAACGATTCTGATCAGATCTGAGAGACAGAAAACTGCTCGGCGGCCCCTGGGCCTGCTGCCACCCCCGGGCCCGCGGTGCAGGACCACCCCCTGCCACTTCCTCTGGTGTCGAGAAAGTGCCACGCCTGCTAGGCCTTGCGACATTGGCGCGTATAGAGACCGCGGTGAAGGACCACCCCCTCTGTTCTAAGCCTTGCGACATTGGCGCGTATAGACACCGGGGTGAGGGACCACCCCCTGCGCACCCCCTCTGGTGTCGAGAAAGTGCCACGACTGCTATGCCCTGCGATATTGGCGCGCAAGGAGACCGCGCTGAGGGACCACCCCCTGCCCACCCCCTCTGGTGTCGAGAAATCGCCAGCCTTGCTATGCCCGGCGACATTGGTGCGTATAGAGACCGCGCTGAGGGACCACCCCTGCGCATCCCCTCTAGTGTCGAGAGAGTGCCACGCCTACTAGGCCCTGCGACATTGGCGCGTGTAGAGACCGCGCTCAGGGACCACCCTCTGCGCATCCACTCCGTTTTCGAGAAAGTGCCACGCCTGCTAGGCCCTGCGACATTGGCGCGTATAGCGTCCGCGCTGAGGGACCACCCCCGGCGCACCCCTTCCGTTGTCGAGACAATGCCACGCCTGCTGGGCCCTGCAACATAGGCGCGTATAGAGACCGCGCTGCGGGACCACCCCCTGCGCACCCACTTCTGGTGCCGAGAAAATGCCTCACCTGCTGGGCCCGTCGACATTGGCGCGTATAGACACCGGGGTGAGGACCACCCCCTGCGCACCGCCTCTGGTGTCGAGAGAGTGCCACGCCTGCCAGGCCCTGCGACTTTGGCGCGTAGACAGACCGCGCTGAGGGACCACCCCCTGCCCACCCCTACTGGTGTCGAGAGGGTGCCACGCTTGCTATGCCCTGCGACATTGGCGCGTGTAGAGACCGCGCTGCGGGACCACCCCCTGCGCACCCCCTCTGGTGTCGAGAAATCGCCAGCCTTGCTATGCCCAGCGGCATTGGCGCGTATAGAGGCCGCGTTGAGAGACCACCCCCTGCGCATCCCCTCAAGTGTCGAGAGAGTGCCACGCCTATTAGGCCCTGCGACATTGGCGCGTATAGAGACCGCACTCAGGGACCACCCTCTGCGCATCCCCTCCGTTGTCGAGAAAGTGCCACGCCTGCTAGGCCCTGCGACATTGGCGCGTATAGAGACCGCGCTGAGGGACCACCCCTGGCGCACCCCTTCCGGTTTCGAGAAAATGCCACGCTTGCTGGGCCTTCTGGTGCCGAGAAATGCTTCACCTGCTGGGCCCGTCGACATTGGCGCGTATAGACACCGGGGTGAGGACCACCCCCTGCGCACCGCCTCTGGTGTCGAGAGAGTGCCACGCCTGCCAGGCCCTGCGACATTGGTCCGTATAGGGACCGCCCTGCGGGACCACCCCCTGCGCACCCCCTTCTGGTGTCGAGAGGGTGCCACGCCTGCTGGGCCCTGCGATATTAATTGGCGCGTACAGAGAGCGCGCTGAGGGACCACCCCCTACCCCTTTCGGTGTCGAGAAAGTGTCACGCTTGCCAGGCCCTGCAACATTGGGACCGCGGTGAGGGACCACCCCGTGCGCACCCCCTCCGGTGTCGAGAAAGTGCCGCGCCTGCTAGGCCCTGCGACATGGCGCGTATAAAGACCGCGCTGAGGGACCACCCCCAGCGCACCCCCTCTAGTGGCGAGATTGTGCCACGCCTGCCGTGCCCTGCGCATCCTACACGTGTGTTTTGTGTATGGCGTGCCATGTGTATGTGTATGATGCGTGTGCGGCCGTATCTGGACATGTGTCTCATGTGGGTGCCCAGTATGTGGTGCATACGTCTTGGGTGTATGATGCAGTGAACTCGCCAGGCGTGCACTAGCGTTGTACGGTGTATGTTGTGTGTGTGTGTGTTTGTGTGTGTGATTGTGCGAGTGTGTGCGCGCGTGCGGCTGCATGTAAACGCGTTTCTGTTGCACGTGCCGTGCATGGGTTGCGTGTGGGTGATGGGAGGGAGGAACTGGAGGAGGGGAGGAAGGAGGAGGGAGGGGAGGTGTGTGTGTGTGTGTGTGCGCGGGAGACGCGGGTGCGACGCGGCAGGGATGAAAATCAGAACCCCGCGAAACATGTGGGTAAATAATATGGGGATTATTACGGTAGATGAGTATTTTGGCATTAAACAAACTATTTTTGATTTTTCCGCAAAAATCATCCTGTAGGGGGACAGGCCCGTGTTAAGGTCAGGGGGCCGGGGGGTGTTCTCGCTGGGGAGGGGGCCGGTTCTTGTTTGTGCCAGAGGAAGGGGCGGGATTGTCGGAGGGGGGGATGCATTCTGTGTTGGGATTGCGTTCGTGAGCTGCGGGGGTTTATACAACGGTCGCGCATTCTCTGTCATGCCACCAGCCGGGACCCTTGCCGAAGCAGCAGAACAGCAATCTTACAGTCGAGGAGATCAACGCTTTGCGAGGGCTGAAGCACTGAGCAAGCAGCTCCTGACCTCGCGGCAAGTTGCTTGCCGAAGCAAGCGCGACGCCAAACTGGATGAGTTGTCTGCCTTGTCACTGCCTTCTCTGGACTGCCAGGGCCCCCCAAAGTGAACGCAGACGTGTCCCTCTCGATCCGACCGACCCGATTCGATGTCGATATCGGCCAACCCGATCCGGGCCGATCCGATATTCCGACGATTCGATACGATTCGATGTTTGCACGTCGCTGCTGTGCATCCTGGCGCGGCCAATCCGATTTGGTTGCGACCCCGTGCCGACGCATTCCGGTTGTGATGCACGTTCCGATCCGATCGGATCTCCCGACCCGGTTTTGCTCCAGCCTTCTGTGCCTGCTGTTGCTCCCAGCCTTTCCCCAGCCTCGCCCCTCAGCATCTTCTGGTCCCCACTGGGCTGTGGTATCTCAGTTCCACCAGCCCACCCTCCCAGGTGAGGATAGGCCTCGCGATACCCGCAGGAGCATGCATATACGTCCATTTAGGTGGGTGAGTCGGCCACTGGGCGACCAGGGTCCGTTAAAACCCTGGCATCCGCCGACATGTTGTTCCAATCCGCGGCCCTGACGCCCCGACCCCTTTCCCGAGGGATCGATTTTCGTTCTGGATCAATGTTTGATGGTCCTGGGGCCTAACGACGTCCGCCAGAGGCCATAATATAATAACGACGCCTGCATTGAACAAAAAGTCATCGTCGGATATCTGGGGACGATCCATAGACACGCTCACGGTGATGCAGGTAACGGCGATGTAGGTTTCGGTATTTTAGGTGAGTGTGGCTCGTGGCCAACCCAATTGTAGGAAAGGCCTGCTCGTGCTTTCCCACGCTCTGTTCTGCGCGGGTTCGGCGTCGCAGACGTCGCCGTAACCTCGGGTGGATGGCAGTGGAGGGTACTGAGGCCAACTCCCACCTCGACCCGCCCGAAAATCGCCTGCACCGAAAAAACACATCGTCGAAGCCCTTGGGGGCGCTGCTCAGCGGCCCCTCGCGCGCGGGGGCCGCCGCCACCCGCCCGAGCATCGCCTGCATCGAAACACCACATCGTCGGAGCCCTTGGGGACGCTTTTTTCCTCGGCCCCGCGCGCTCGGGGGCCGCCGCCACCCGCCCGAACATCGCCTGCACCGAAACACCACATCGTCGGAGCCCCCGGGGACGCTGCTCAGCGGCCCCCCGCGCGCTGCGGGGCCACGGGGGAAGGCGGCGGCGGCCGCCCCCGCCCGTGGCGTCCGCCAGGCTCTCGCCCGGCCGCGAGGGCGCCCATGCCCTGTGGTCCGAGGCCCGTGCGGCTGGGGGCGGGGCGGCGAGGCAGGGGGGCCACGAGGCAGGAGGGCCAGAGGAGGAGGAGGAGGAGGAGGAAGAGGAGGAGGAGGAGGAGGACGAGCAGGAGGAGGAGGAGGAGGAGGAGGAGGAGGAGGAGGAATAGGTGTCCACACCGCTGCTCTCGCCCCGTTTTTCGTCTTTTGGGGCCTCCTGGGAGGCTCTCGTCGCCGCCGCCGGAGGCGCCGCGGAGTCCTGAGCAGGACGCGCCCCCGGAGAGGTCCGGGGAGTAGCGGTCTCGGCACCTGTTGGTTTCCCTAGAAGGGCGAAGAGACAGGATCAGATTTGAGCCAAAGGGTCTTTTTGGCAGAATGTGCCTCAACACGTGTGCGCCATGGTTCATGTCATCGTTCGGGCTGGATGGGGTGCTGGATTCTAGAGGAACAAAAAACATACAGACACAATGAATCGTCGATTCCCAGGAAAATATGCGAAAACATGGGAAGTGGGGGGAGGACGACAAAAAAACCAGAACATATCAGAAAATATGGGGAATCCTGTTATTTGTGTCTATCTATTTGTGTGTCCCAGGGCCCCTTCATGGATGTGGGTAGAACGCGTTGACCTTGGCATCGCTGGTCCGTGAGGGAGGAGGCCACGGCGCCATGAGCCGAGCATTTTCTCTGGGTGGAGGGCTAAGGGGGAATCTGAAATGCTGTCTCTACGGATTTTCGAGGCTTGAGTCTGCAAAAGGTGCATCACAGGACGGATTGACTTTCGAGGCGCAAGAAAAGCCCATATGGATCTCGCCCTGAGCCCTCCACCCTGAGAAAATGCCCAGCCGGAGCGTTCCCGAACGCTCTGGCAAGGCCGCGGCGCCCGAGACATCGTCCAGAGCCGCGGGATCTTAGAGACTCTTGGTTTGTCCTCGATTTGATTATCGTCCTGGCTTCGCCTTACATTAAGTCGGGCCCGTCCCTCTACAGGGGGAACATTCAGGAATAGTAAACAAATTGTTTAAGGACTATTTTTTGAGTATTTTTTGACAATTTTGAAGTATTATTATTCTTACTACGATTATAATGGTTTCAATTCATTTGTCGTCGAACATCCCCCTGTTGGGAGACACGCCCGACTTAAGCCTTACAGGAGGGGGAGGGGTGGCGGACGGACGTGAGTGGCTGCAGCGGCGGGGGGCGCTGAGAGGAGGACAGCGCACGGAGCGCCGAGGAAGACGAAGGGGTGAGAGGAGGGAACGGTACCGAGGGCCAGAGGAGGAGGAGGAGGAGGAGGAGGAGGAGGAAGAGCAGGAGGAGGAGGAAGAGATGCGCACACCGCTAGTTACCCTCGCCCCGTGAGAGGAGGGAAAGGTACCGATGCCGCTACCCTCGCCTGATGATGTGCCAACCTTCTTTAGCCTTGATCACCAAACATAATTTCGAGCACCAGAACAACAAGTACCGAACCTCGAGGGTTTTCACACGTCGGGCCCTGGGAGACACTGTTTCGACACTCTTTCGACACTCTTTCGACACTTTTCCCAGTGCTCGAAATGATTTCTGGGATGTGGTCCTTAAGTACGATGGGAGTAAGATAGCCCTCGCCCCGTTTTTGCATTTGTTGGAGGCCTCCTGGGAGGCCCTCGTCGCCACCGCTGGATTCGCCTCGAAATCCGGGTCAGAAAGCATCCCGGGAGAGGTCCGGGGAGTAGCGGTCTCGGCAGCCGTTGGGTTTCCCCAGAGGGGCGTGGGGGGGGGGGGAGGGGGGAAGGACGAGAGGGGGGTCGGGAATCTGGGCCTCCCAAAAGGGGGTCGAGTAGATGGGGTCGGAGGATCGTGCTGCATCGACGATGCGGCTCGATGTTGAGCTCGATTGTCTCAACGCCGACGTCGCCGATGCATTGCCAATGCATCGCCGATGCATCGCACACGCGGCGCGGCCCTCCGACCCATCTACTCGGACCCCATTCGGGAGGCCTCTAGGGAAGGTTTTTTGGCCAGAAGCAGCTAGCAACACGATCAACAGAACGCTGGGATTGAGAATTGAGAGGCAGGTTGGACAACGCCACGTGTAGACATCTGCATCGGTAATTAGGCCTGAGAACCGACGCCCAGCATCATCGGCAGCAGCGCGCGACGTCTGAGAAAGAGTGGCGCCGGCGGAGGTCAACGCGGTGCTAAACGAGCACACGCGGCTGCCGATGCAGCGAGGCCAGGAAGCAACCCACCGCCGACAAAAGCAGCACGGCGCAAACGCGACGCGGCCCTCGCGGCGCAGACAGCGCTGCGCTCGGATAGCGAGGCCGCTGCCCCGACCGAACGGAGCCTTTCGCCTGCCCAGCAGGTCGGGGGCATTTGAACCCCATCTACGACAGGGCGGGTCACCTGGCCCGAGCAGGAATGAGGCCGAGAACCACCTTCACGGGACCATTTCCAAAGGGTGCCAGGTGACTGTGAGCCTCCCACGACCGCAGGGCGCCACGCGGGAAGGGGGAGGGCGGATCAGCAGGATGAAAGGGAGGAGAAGGAGGAGGAAGATGAGGAGGGAGGAGGAGGGGGAGGAGGAGTAGGAGGAGGAGGAGGAGGAGGAGGAGGAGGAGGGAGAGGATGAGGGGGAGGAGGAGGATGATGATGATGAGGAGGAGGAGGAGGAGGGCGGCGGCGGCGGAAGAGGAGGAGGAGGAGGAGGAGATGGAGGAGGAGGAGGGAGGAGGAGGAGGAAGAGGAGGAGGAATGATGAGGATGGGGCTTGTCTTCCCGGGGGTGCTATAGGGGTGCTTCGGCTGCGTTGGCGACCCTCTCTCTCTCTCTCTCCCCTCCCGCTCTCCTCTGTCGTGTCTGCTGCCCATCCCGTCTCCTGTTCCTCCTCCTCTACCTCTCTTGTCCTCCTGTTGTGCCTCCTCGTGCCGTCCGCTCCGCGTTCTCGCTCGCTTCCAGGGTTGCCCCCTGTGGCTGTTGAGCTGTTCGCGTTTACAGTCCTTCCGCCCCGCGAAGCGACGACTGGCAGTGGTCGACGTGACGAATGCCACAGCTCTTCGGGGAACGACAGGTCCGCCGCCCTCTAAACTCGAAGGAGGAGGAGGAGGAGGAGGAAGAGGAGGAGGAGGATGAGGAGGAGGAGGAGGACGGCGAGGAGGAGGAGCCGGAGGAGGAGGATGCGGAAGAGGAGGCGGAGGCGGAGGCGGAGGCGGAGGAGGAGGAGGCGGAGCAGGAGGAGGAGGAGGACGAAGCGGAGGAGGAGGAGGAGGAGGAGGAGGAGGACAAGGACGAGAAGGAGGACGAGGACGAGTTTGAGGAGGAGGGGGAGGAGTAGGAGGAGTAGGAGGAGGATAAGGGGGATGATGATGATGATGATGACGATGGTGATGATGATGATGATGATGATGATGATGATGATGATGATGATGATGATGATGATGATGCTGATAATGATGATGATGATGCTGATGCTGATGATGATGATGATGATGCTGATGATGTTGATGATGCTGATGCTGATGACGATGATGCTGCTGCTGCTGCTGCTTCTGCTGATGCTGATGTTGTTGATGATGATGCTGCTGATGATAATGGTGCTGCTGATGATGCTGATGATGATGCTGATGATGATGCTGCTGATGATGCTGCTGACGATGATGATGACGCTTATGATGGGGTTGACAATCATGATGATGATACTGATGATGTTGATGCTGAAGCTGATGATGATGACGATGCTGCTGCTGATGCTGGTGCTGATGATGATGCTGATGCCGATGATGATGACGATGGTGATGCTGATGCAGAGACTGGTGCTGATGCGCATGATGATGCTGACGAGGATGCTGATGATGAGGATGGTGATGCTGATGATGAGGATGATGATGATGATGATGACGATGCTGATGATGATGCCGATGCTGATCATGAGCATGAGCATGACCATGATGATGACGATGACGCTGATGATGCTGATGATGCTGATGCTGATGAGGCCGATGCTGATGATGACAACGATTCTGATGATGATGCTGATACGTTGATGATGCTGATGATGATGATGGTGGTGATGATGATGTTGATGATGCTGATGCTGGCGGTGGCGATGATGATGATGCTGATGATGATGATGCTGATGATGCTGATGCTGGTGCTGATGATGCTGACGATGATGATGATGATGATGCTGATGATGATGATGATGATGATGATGATGATGCTGATGATGATGATGATGATGATGATGATGCTTACGAGGATGATGATAAGGAGGATGATGATGATGATGATGATGATGATGATTATGATTATGATGATGATGCTGATGATGATGAATATGATGATGATGATGATGATGATGCTGATGCTGATGCTGATGCTGATGCTGATGCTGATGATGCTGATGATGATGCTGATCATGACGATGCCGACGATGACGCTGATGCTGATGATGCTGATGAGGATGATGATGATGAGGAGGAGGAGGAGGAGGAGGAGGAGGAGGAGGAGGAGGAGGGGAATGATGAGGCCCAGGAGGCGGAAGAGGAGGAGGACGAGGAGGAATAGGAGGAGGACGTCGGGAGGGATGAGGATCAGGAGGCGGCGGCGTAGGAGGCGGCGGCGTAGGAGGAGGAAGAAGAGGAGGAGGCCGAGGCCGAGGCGGAGGCGAAGGAGGACGAGGGAAAGGACGGGGTTGTGGAGGTTGAGGAGGTTGAGGGGGATCAGGAGACGGATGGGGAGGAGGATCAGGAGGAGGATGAGTGGGAGTTGGAGCAGGAGGATGATGATGCGGAGGGGGGGGGGGGAAGCGAAGGAGGAGGACGAAGAGGAGGATGCGGAGGAGGAAGAGTAGAAGGTGAAGGAGATTGATGAGGCAGGGGAGGAGGTGGACGCGGAGGCGGAGGAGGAAGATGAGGAAGAGGAGGAGGAGGAGGAGGAGGAGGAGGAGGAGGAGGAGGAGGGGGCGGTGAAGAAGAAGGAAGCGAGGCTGGTGACGCGGATGAAACTGAGGATGAGGATGATGGTGATCAGGAGGAGGAGGAGCAGGCGGAGGTGGAGGACGAGGAGGAGGAGGAGGATAGGGGGGGATGATGAGGATGTTGCGGAGGAGGAGGCAGCGGAGGAGACGGAGGGGGAGGAGGGGGATGATGAGGCGGAGGAGGAGGAGGAGGAGAATGAGGCGGATGTTGATGATGATGAGGTTGTTGATGATGATGCTGCTGCTGTTGAATATGATGATGAGGATGATGATGATCATGACGATGCTGAGGTTGATGATGCTTCTAATGAGGATGATGTTGCCGCTAAGGACGATGCTGATGACGATGAGGATGATGATGTTGAGGATGATCACGACGATGATGCTGATGCTGATTATGGTGATTATGATGATGCGATTGATGATGCTGCTGCTGGCGATGATGCTGCTGATGATGATGGCGGTGACGATGCTGATGCTGCTAATGATGATGATGCTGATGATGATGGGGCTGATGTTGGTGATGCTGATACGTTTGATGATGATGCTGGTGCTGCTGATGCAGATTATGCTGATTCTGCTGATGATAATGTTGATTCCGATGCTGCTGCTGCTGATGATGATGCTGACGATTCTGACGCTTTTGATGATGCTGATGCCGACGCTGATGACGATGGTGATGTTGCTGTTGATGATTATGATGATGATGATGTCGAGACTGATGCTGATGCGTATGATGATGCTGACGAGGATGCTGATGATGAGGATGATTCTGATGATGAGGATGCTGATGATGATGATGATGACGATGCTGATTATGCTGTCGATGCTGATCATGAGCATGATCATGATGATGACGATGATGATGATGATGATGATGATGATGATGATGCTGATGCTGATGATGATGATGATGATGATGATGCTGATGATGATGATGATGATGCTGATGATGATGATGTGAGGACGACGATGATGATGCTGTTGATGATGATGATGGTGGTGATGATGATGTTGATGTTGCTGATGCTGGTGGTGACGATTATGATGCTTATGATGATGATGCCGATGATGACGCTGATGATGATGCTGATGATGATGATGCTGAGGAGGAGGAGGAGGAGGAGGAGGAGGAGGAGGAGGAGGAGGGGGAGGAGGCGGGGGAGGAGGAGGATGAGGAGGAAGAAGAGGAGGACGTGGGGAGGGAGGAGGATGATGGGGGTTGCGGCGAAGGAGGAGGAGGAGGCCGAGGCCGGGGCGGAGGCGAGGGAGGACGCGGGACAGGACGGGGTTGTGGAGGTTGAGGAGGATCAGGAGAAGGATGGGGAGGAGGATCAGGAGGAGGAGGAGTGGGAGTTGGAGGAGGAGGATGATGATGCGGAGGCGCAGGAATCGAAGGAGGAGGACGAAGGGGAGGATGCGGAGGAGGAAGATGAGAAGGTGAAGGAGATGGAGGAGGCAGGGGAGGAGGTGGACGCGGAGGCGGAGGAGGAAGATGAGGAAGAGGAGGAGGAAGAGGAGGCGGTGGAGAAGGAGGAGGCGAGGATGATGATGAGGATGAAGCTGAGGATGAGGATGATGGTGATCAGCAGGAGGAGGAGGAGGAGCAGGCGGAGGAGGAGGAGGACGAGGAGGAGGAGGAAGAGGATAGGGGGGAGGATGAGGATGCCGAGGAGGAGGAGGCAGCGGAGGAGACGGAGGGGGAGGAGGGGGATGATGAGGCGGAGGAGGCGGAGGAGGGTGACGCGGATGTTGATGGTGAGGAGGTTGCTGATGATGCTGCTGATGTTGATGCTGATGATGAGGATGATATGCTCATGACGATGCTGTGGTTGATGATGCTTCTAATGAGGATGATGTTGCCGCTGAGGACGATGCTGATGACGATGGGGATGATGAGGATGATGATGAGGATGATGATGCTGATGCTGATTATGATGATTATGCGGATGCTGCTGCTGATGTTGCTGCTGGCGATGATGCTGCTGATGATGATGGTGCTGATGATGCTGATGCTGCTAATGATGATGATGCTCATGATGATGGGGCTGATGCTGCTGATGGTGATACGTTTGATGACGATGCTGGTGCTCCTGATGCAGATGATGCTGATTATGCTGATGATAATGTTGATTCCGATGCTGCTGATGCTGATGATGATGATGCTGATGATGATGACGCGGACGTTGACGATGCGGACGAGGAGGAGGAAGAGGAGGGTGGGAGACGGTGGCGGCGGCGGCGGCGGAGGCGGATGAGGAGGATCAGGATGAGGAGGAGGAGAAGGAGGAAATTGGAGGAGGAGGAGAAGGAATAGGGGGAGTGGGAGGAGGGGGCGGAAGGGGGCGGAGGCGAAGGCGGAGGGGAAGGTTGAGGATGAGGAGGATGATGATGATGATGATGATGGTGGTGATGATGATGAGGAGGAGGATGATGCTGATGATGCTGATGATGATGATGCTGCTGATGATGCTGATGATGAGGATGATGATGAAGAGGAGGAGGAGGAGGAGGAGAAGGAGGAGGAAGACGAGGATGCGGAGGAGGAGGAGGAGGGGGACGAGGATGTGGATGGAGAGGAGGAGGAGGAGGAGGAGGAGGGGGAGGAGGAGTATGTGTAGGAGGAGGAGGATGAGAAGGCGGTGGATGAGCCGGAGGAGGAAGAAGAGGAGGAGGATGAGAAGGGGGAGAGGGAGGGGGAGGAGGAACACCAATAATACTAGTTATAATTCGACTGCCAATGCTAATTGTACGCGTCACATTAGTCATACTACTAACAATAAATCTAGTAGTACGAATCACACTACTACTACTACTACCACCACCACCACCACTACTACTACTACTGCTGCTACTACTACTCTTAATACTACTACTTCTACTACTACTACTACTACTACTACTACTACTACTACTACTACTACTACTACTACTACTACTATCTACTACTATCTACTACTATCTACTACTATCTACTACTTCTATTACTACTACTGCTACTACTACAACTACTACCGCTACTACTACTACTACTACTAATACTACTACTACTACTACTACTACTACTACTGCTGCTGCTGCTGCTACTACTACTACTACTACTAACAACGACAACAACAACAACTACTACTACTACTACTACTACTATTACTACGACTACTATGACGACTACTACTACTACTACTATTACTATTACTACTACTACTACTGCTACTACTACTACTACTACTACTAGTACGACTGCTGCTACTACTACTGCTGCTACGGCAACAACAGCAACTACTACTACTACCACTACTACAACGACTAGCAATATTACGGTTACACGGCATAACATGGGTGGCGGACGTCGCATCGTATTACCAAGAATAGTAAGGCCTGTTAAGAGGAATACTGCTCATCATACGAATACGGAGGTTCATGACCAAAAAAAATACGAGGATGAGGGTTAGTATGCGGCGAACGATGCGGAGGAATCGCAGGGGGAGGAGCGGGGGGATGGGGAGGAGGAGGAGGAGGAGGAGGAGGAGGAGATGAATGATGATGAGGAGGAGGCGGAGGAGGAGGAAGAGGAGGACGAGGAGGAGAAGGAGAAACGTAAGGAGGATGATGATGAGGAGGAGGAGCAGGAGCAGGAGGAGGAGGCGGAGGAGGAGGGTGAGGCGGAGGAGGAGGAGGAGGACGGGGATGGCGAGGCGGACGAGCAGGACGTGGCGGAGAGGCAGAGGATGAGGAGCCGGAGGAGGAAGAAGAGGAGGAGGAGGAGGACGAGGAGGAGCAGGAGGAGGATGGGGAGAACGAAGAGGAGGATGGGGATGAGGAGGATGATTAGGGGAAGAACAAATAATGGAAAAGAAGAGGAGGAGGAGGAGGTGGAGGAGGAGGAGGAGGACAGGGAGGACGAGGCGGACGAGGAGGGCGTTGCGTAGGGGCAGAGTGAACGATGAAGGAAGGCGAGGCGGATGAGAAGGAGGAGGAGGACGCCGAGGAGGAGGGGGAGGACGAAGCGGTGGAGGAGGAGGGGGGGAGGAGGACCAGGGGAAGGAGAAAGGAGGGAGAGGAGGAGGAGGTGGAGGAGGAGAAGGAGGAGGAGGGGGAAGATGCAGAGGAGTAGGAGGATGAGGGTGCTGATGAGGATGCTGATGATTATGATGACGATGCTGATGATGATGATGATGTTCATGATGATGCTGCTGCTGATGATGATGGTGATGATGCTTATGATGATGCTGATGCTGATGACGATTATGCTGATGATGATGCTCATGGTGATGATGATGACGATCATGATGATGCTGATGCTGATGATGATGATGATGATGATGGTGATGATGATGATGTGATGATGCTGATGTGAAGATGATGGTGATGATGATGATGATGATGATGATGATGATGATGATGATGGTGATGATGATGATGAGGATGCTGATGATGATGTGGATGATGATGGTGATGCTGATGCTGATTATGATGCTGATGATGATGCTGATGCTGATGATGCTGCTGATGATGATGCTCATGATGATGCTGATGATTATGATGATGATGCTGCTGATGACGATGCTGATGATGAGGATGATGATGATGCTGATGATGACGATGCTGATGATGATGATGATGCTGATGATGATGATACTGCTGCTGATGCTGATGATGATGCTGATGCTGATGATGCCGATGATGATGATGATGATGATGATGATGATGATGATGATGATGATGATGCTGATGCTGATGATGATGACGATGATGACGATGATGATGATGATGATGATGATGATGATGATGATGATGAGATGATGATGATGATGATGATGATGATGATGATGATGATGATGACGAGGAGAAGGAGGAGGCGGAGGAGGAGGCGGATGAGGAGGAGGCGGACCAGGAGGAGGAGGAGGAGGAGGAGGAGGAGGAGGAGGAGGAGGAGGAAGGGGTGGACGAGGAGGAGAGGAGGATGCAGAGGAGGAGGATGAGGAGGAGGAGGCGAAGGCGGAGGAGGGTGAGGAGGAGGAGAAGGATGGGGGATGGGAATGACAAGGGCGGACCGAGGACCCCTTCTTGTGCCTTTTCCTCCTCCTGCTCTTCCCCGCCACGCGCGCCACGCCTCAAGGCGAGGCGGGCGTGGTGCTGCGAGAACCACGGCCTGGGCTGCCCCACGAAGACGCAGTGCCCCTGACCTGGTCGATGGGGGGAGATCCTCCTCTTACTCCTCCCACTGGTGTTCCTCGTTCTCCTTCTCATATTCCTCCTCCTCCTCAGCCCATGCCTCCTCCGCTTCCCCTCCGAGGAGGAGGCGAAGGAGGAGAAGGGGAAACGACGGATGAGGACTACGACGGAAGAAGCAGGGGAGGAGGAGGATGAAGAGGAGGAGGAAGCGGAAGAGGAGGAGGAGGACACGGACGGAATACAGAGACGGATAACGAGAGATCTAGGCATATTGACATGGACATCGAGGGGATGTTCGGAGCAGCGGCGTGTCAAGGAGATGGTGAAGAGGAGGAGGAGGAGGCGGAGGCGCAGGAGGAGGAGGAGGAGGAGGAGGAGGAGGAGGAGGAGGAGGAGGAGGGGGGAAGGGACGGGGGGGAGGGGAAGGAGGCGGAGGATGAGAAGGAGGAGGAGGAGGAAGAGGAGGAGGAGGAGGCGGTGAAGGACAAGTGTAAGCCCACAGTGCGTCAAAACTGTTTCAACACACCCTCCCTCCAAGTGCCCTCCCCATAAGTCACTACACTTCCTTTTTCATTGTCAGACGGGTTCCAGCGACTGACAACCGTCTGGTAAGATGCACTGGCGCCAAATAACATTTCTGGGACCTCAGCGTCGCGAGTCAAGGTGACTGCGCTTTGGAGGCGGTAAACCGTGCCTGACCATCATTCCTGAGGCTACAACGCCGCGAACCGACGTGACTGTTGCGTCCCCAGTCGTGCCCAAACACCGTTCCTCGGACTTCAGTCCTACGAATTCTACGACGCACGTCCTACGAATGTTCATTGTCGGTTCCTGCGCACGATCTTGCGGATCGCGTCAGATTAGATTCCAACGGTGAGTGACGCATGTGTCTTAGACGTGACTGGGCAATCCCTTTTTCAGGAACAGTAGCTTAACAACAGCTCGTCCTGCTGAGGAGAGCCGCCAGGCCACTGGAAGGGAGCCCCCTAAGAGAGGCCCTCTTTTGCCCTGGATCGCTCCTGCCAGTTTCAGGCACACACACACACACTTATATATATATATATATATATATATGTATGCGAAGAAAGTTGGCAGGCCGCGTGCAGACTGGACAGCTCAAGTGATACGTGTTGTGTGCAAAGCGGCAGGTGGCATTGACAATTTGACCCCGCTGATGGCCAGCGAATCTTCCTGGCGGCATTCCTGTCCGCACAGCGAAGCTGACATCATAGCGCAACGTAGCCCGATCGTATCGCATTTTTTGCAGATTTGTCCTTTCCAGTGTGCCCTACGCGCCTCCAATGTGCCCGACGCACCCCCGGTTGTATGACATATTGCTGCTATTGTTGCTGCGGCGCGGCGCCAAGGTGAGAGCCACATATTGAACACCTGCCGCCCGCCAAACTTGAAACTGCTGCACATGTGTAAGATGAATGTATGCGGCGTTGAAGCGAGAGCCACATCCTGAAAAACAGCCGCCCTTCGTCTTTCAAGCTGTTGTAGATTCTTCTGACGCACGTGCGCGGCGCTGAGTCGAGAGCCACGTTTTGAACACCAGCCGCCCTGCAGGCTTGAGAGTGCTGCGCGTACCCATCTGCAGGATCACACTTGGCGAGGGAGTCTCGAGCGAAAGGCTCGGCCCGCCCCGCCGACACCATCTGGGGGTGCCAGACGGTCCCGGGGCCCAGCCAGGGCCCGGCCCCGGGGCCGTTGTGGTATCCCGAGATGTGCGTTTCGCTAGAAGGTCTTCTTAGCGGTAGGATTCAGTCGGGCGTGTCCCTCCACAGGAGAAATATTCAAAAATAGTCAAAAAATAGTCTGGGGACGATTTATTGCTTTTACTTGATCACTTTGGAGTATATCTGGGGTAGTTTTTATTTTTCGTCCAAAATCCCCCTGCAGGGGGACAGGCCCGGAGCCGCAAGAACAGCCTCTGGCAAGACAGTGGGACGTGCCGCCGCGTAGCCCGTAGTCACTGCTGCCGGCGTGTTTTTTTGGCGACTACCAGACCCAGAGGATATATATATATACACACACACGCATACACAGGTATGTCTATCTCTCTATATATACACATATAGATACGTGTATATATACACATATAAACACATGTTATCCAAGGTTGCCCCCCCTCCCCCCCTCTGCATATGGGATCGAGCCCCCTCCCCGCTGGATGGGTACCCTCGTGAGCTGCCTCGCGAAGGCCTCGCGGATGTGATCTTCCCGTCCGTCTTCGTCGTCGTCGTCGTCCGTCGTCGTCGTCCGTCGTCCGTCGTCCGTCGTCCGCCGTCGTCGTCGTCGCCGTCGTCGTCGGCGGCGGCGGGTGCGTCGGCGTCGGCGTCGTCGGCGTCTTCGGCGTCGGCGTCGGCGTCGGCGTACCCCCCATTCCATCTGGAGGGGGGATGGCCTGTGGAACCCTGTGGCTCCTCCCTTCTGCGGGGGGGGGACTGTGAACCCCCGCACGGGATCATGTCTCCTGTTGTTCCGTATCGGCTGCGCCGATAGATATTCTTTGGTAATTTTGCGAGGTGCCCAGAGCCAATCCTGTCATGCCGTCATTCTCGCCCCTGTTCTCTTTCACGACGCGAGCCTGTCTGTTGGGGTCCTCCTCGATCTTTCCACCTCTCCGCGCTGCGCCGCTGCGAGGTACGACTGCTCGGAGGACTATTTCGACTGGGAGAGGCCGCGCGGGGGGCATCCGCCGACTCCTGGCTGGCTGGCCTGGGTGGTGATGGCGGTCCGGGGCAACGTTGGGGGTTCTAGGTTCGAGGTTCGTCGGTCACGCGCAGAGAGGGTTGGGGCAGGGGGGGAGGCTTCTTAGAAGGAGGCTGCTTCTCCGAAGGCGCGGGCCCTATGTAGAATTGTAAGGCCGGCGCCTTCTGAGAAGCAGTCTCCTCCTCAGAACTCTTCCCCCCTGCCTCATACCCTCTTTTGCGCGCCGCCACATTAGGGGTCGTGGTTCGAGGTTTGAGGGTTCGGACGGACCTTGGCGTCGGTCCGAGGCAGTTTTCCAGCCTCGGGGTGCCTTCCAGCAGCTGCGCCTCGCCGAGGGCGTTCCGGGGGTGCCTGGATCGTCGTGAACGGCCGCCAGAGTCCGCTTCATGGCCCGAAACCAGGGGGCGGCGGGGCGATGAATGGGTTCACCTTTTTGTGCACCTTGGCCCTAAAGTCGGAGGTTGATAGACCTCCTACCCTGACACGTCGATAGTGAATTGGCCGTTTTCGGTTCGCGAGATGGCGTCGCGGTCGCGGCCGTCATTTTTGCGGGTCCAGGTCCGTCGGTTTCGGTCCCAGGCCGTTTTCATTAAAGGGTGGTTTACTAAAGGGAGAACTGTTTGTCCACTGCCGATAAAGCGGCCTCCTGCGGCCCCACAGAGGCACCACAGGTACACGTTTCTTCGCCCCCCCCGTTTCTCGCACCCCCCCCTTGAGCAATGCCCAGCGCGCCCAACGAGAGCGGTCAGGGGCAGCGTTAGGGGGGAACGGCCAAGAGGGGTGTGGTGACTAGGGGGGGGCATATCTTGGCGGGCTCATGATTTCATAGCCCCCTCTTCTTCGTTCCATGCGTCCCCGCGTGTATGCCTCGGCCAGGATTTGCGAAACCCCCTCTTGGACACTCCCCTCTGGACGCCTTTGAGTTAAGGGGGGCATGCGCCCTGGGGAGGACGCATCGGCCTCCAATCGCCCACCGATCGCCGAAAGGGGTCTGGTAGCCCACCCCGCCCAGGAACATGCGGATTCGCTATCGGGGGCCCATCGCCGTTCTATCGGCAGTGCATCGCCGATTCAAGGTCGATGTTTCCCCCACTTGAGCCGGCCCCCCTCTAATTGACGTTCGGCCTCAGGTCGGGGGGGATGGGGGATCGCACTCCAGACATGCTCGCGTCTTGAAAAAACACGACGGGGGGGTTTTGTTTTTTTCGGCTTCTGCGGGCCCTTGCAGGGCCCAGGGACCGACAACAAACCACAAGGGATGAAAAGCAGGGTTTTGGGAAATTGTCGGGATTTCAGACCCCGTATTGAACAAAAACAGTTTTTGGACCTTTAGAGCAATTTTGAGCCTCAGTGGCCCGAAACCCGCTCCGCGTAAGAGTGACCCCTCGTCGGAGTGACCATTGGTGTGTGCTCAAAGCGGTCCCTGCCTGCGCGCTTGGATTTGGCCCCCCACGGCCCTCGAAAGCCGCGCGCCAAGGGTAACTCCTGCCTTGGGTCACTGTTGTGTGCAGCTGGCAAATTACCTCCCAGACCTCCGACGACGTGTTTTTTCTCCAATTCCGAGTTCAGCCTCTGGGGCCCGTGATCGGGCCCCGGGGGGACCATCAGAAGCGGCTCGTGGGCGAAGAGACACCACCCAGGAAGCGGACAGGACCTGTGGGGCCGCAGACTGAAAAGTCAGATCGGCGGATGTCCGGGCCTGTCCTCGATCTTCGAGCCTCCTCCGCCCGCAATTCTTCGTCGCACCGCTGGGCCAGGCCTGAGATCCCCGCACAGCTCACGATTCTTAGGCTTGCCATTTCCAGCAGCTTCGCGGATATGCTGGAGCGCGGGCTGTTTTCAAAGTGTGCCTCTCGCTCCAGAGCCGCACACGTCCGTGCAACACGTTCCAGCATGTGCGCCATTGGAGGCCTGTCCTTTTTCAGAATCAGGCCGTCGCCGTAGCGCCGCGCACGTTGGCCTCACAAGTGCACAGACGGTCCGCGCTCCCTCGCCCCGTGGGGTTCTCGCCCGAGACTTCCTCGGCGTGCATGGGCTGCGCTTGGCATGCCGTGCCGCAGCTCCACGTGGGGCCTCGCGTGGGATCATCATTTGCGGTCGGCTGCCAGCGTGTCAAAATGTGCAACACATGCACGGGTCCCACAGGTCCCGTCCGCCTCCCGGGTGGTGTCTCTTCGCCCACGAGCCGCTTCTGATGGTCCCCCCGGGGCCCGATCACGGGCTCCAGAGGCCGAACTCTAGGAGAAACGCCCGGGGATTGCAGAAACAAGCACGTCGTCGGAGGTCCGGGAGATCATTCGCCCGCGTGTCAAAGCGTGAGGCACGTGCGCAGACGGGGGCCTCTCTCTTTTTCACGGCGTGGCTCTCGCTGGGGCACTCCCTGCCAGCCAGTGTGCTGGCCCTCGGAGGACGGACGGCGGCTCCCCCTCGAACGGGGACCTCGCCGACCTCGGCAGACCCGCGGGGCGACGAGGCGTGCGTGTCAAGCTCCATGAGTCCACATGATGGGCCTGTTCTCCACCACCACCACCACCACCACCACCACCACCACCACCACCACCACCACCACCACCACCACCACCACCACCACCACCACCACACAAGTTGGAGGGGGAGGGGGTACCACCATATAAGTTGGAGAGTGAGGGGGTCCTCCCTCCTCCTCCTCCTCCTCCCTCCCTCCCTCCCTCCAACTCATGGTGGTGGTGGAAAACAGGTGTACCACCACAGCCTGGCGCCAGAGGGTGCACTCCATCATCATCGACGCGTCCCCGCCTTGCTCTGCTCCTCCGCCGCCTCCCCGCGCCGCGTGGCCGCCGCCCCGGCGGCCGCCCCAGGCTGTGGAGCGAGGAGAAGAAGGCGTGGTGCTGCATGGCGAAGGCGACCTCCGACCCGCTCCCCGGCGGCAGGCGGAGCAGGGCTGGACCTAAACGGTGTTTTGGCGATTTCGTGTGCCGTTTTCGTTTCGACTTCGTTCCGAGGTAGAGGTGGATTGAAGGCAACACGAGGGAACACGAACACAGCACGAAAACGAAAAGCACCGTTTAGGTTCAGCCCTGAGGCGGAGTAGGATGATGATCAGGATGGGGGAGGAGGAAGGGGAAGGGGAGGGAGAGGGAATGGGTTTCGAAAGTGCGAGTATGTGTTCGTGTGAGCATGTATGTGCTTGTGTGGTCATTTTCTTGGCTTCTGGGTAGCCACTTCGGGCCGCGGGACTCGGCAACCGTCGATCCCTGACGGTTGCTCTTTCGGAGTGAGCTCCAGGGGGGCGGGGGCCTTGCGACTCGTCGAGACGGACTTTGGGCCGAGGAAGTTGAGTAGAAACAGTGCATGATGTTGTTGTAGATGATGATGCTGATGATGATGATGGTGATGATGATGTTGCTGCTGCTGCTGATGATGATGATGCTGCTGATGATGATGATGATTATGATGGTGTTCCTGATTAGTAGTATAATGATGAATAGTGCTTGTAATATTGTTATGGTTTGGATAGTATGGTGATGAAGGGGGAGGGAAGAGGAGGAGGATTATTTCGATGATGGTGATGATGCTAATGATGATATTCTCAAGCAGTGCTTGTTTTCAGGGTTACGGATTTTTTTCCTAGGGAACTTGGCTCGTTAGACGGTTGCCTTGTTGCCGCCGTCGCCGCCCCGTCGCCGCCGCGTTGTCGTCCAACGTCTGGGCTTGTTTGTCGGGCCCGCCGCATTGTAGTCGCCGTCGCCGACCCGTAGCTAGTCGCCGCCCGTAGTCTGATCTCAATTGTCAGGTCCGCCAGATTGTTGTCGTCGTCGACGCCTTGTCGCCGCCCGTCGTCTGGGCTCGTTGGTCGGGTCCGCCGCCTTGTTGCCGCCGTCGCCGCCCCGTCTCTGCCTCGTCGCCGCCCGTCGTCTGGGCTCGTTGGTCGGGTCCGCCGCCTTGTTCCCGCCGTCGCCGCCCCATCGCCGCCTCGTCGCCGCCCGTCGTCTGGGCTCGTTTGTCGGGTCCGTCGCCTTGTTGCCGCCGTCGCCGACCCGTCGCCGTCTCGCCGTCGCAACAAGGATTGCACAACACATAGTGAATGTTGGCACGCGTGGGCCCCCTAAGTGTGTGTTCTTGTATTATGTGTTGTGCTATCTTTGTCGAGCAATCTATGTTGTGGATTTGGTTGTGCAAGATATGTGGTGCAAACTGTGCGTTGCAATATATGCGGTAGCCGTTCCCCCGTCGAGCCTGTTGCTTGGTGGGGCGCCCCCGCGCGGCTCGCCGTGGGTCACCGATGTCGGCGGCAATCGATCTCCGCGCTGCGCTGTCAGGAACCCGTGGGGCTGCGCTGACGACGCACGCAGCGGCGGGCCTGGCTCGGGGCCCGGCGGTCCGTCGGATGCTGAGGGCCTCGGAGGGCTTTTGCCGCAGGGCGACATTGGCGCTCGAGGCTGAGGCGCGGTCTTGGAAACCCACCCGCGCTGGGGGCTGAGCAGCGGAGCCGCCTGATGCTCCCGCGGAGGCCGCGCCGCCTAAAGGCTCCTTGCTTCGGCGGCGGCGTGCTCGCAAGCACCAGCGCGCTGGCATGCAGCTGGGGCCTGCGGTGCTTGCTGTCGGAAGCGACGGCAACGGCGAGAGGCAAACGACGGCGACCGCGACCTCGAGGACGACGCTTGGGAGGACAGGGCGGTCGAGGGCTTCGCTCCTAGAGCCTTGGCGCTCCCGGCGCCCTCGGACGCGACGCCAAATGCTCCGCCCTCAGCGGCTGCCTGCGCGCTCCCGTGTCTCGCTGGTAGCCTCGTTACGTGGCAAAGCGGGGGGCGCGGTGGTGCTGGCGCGCTGGAAGCCGGTGGCCACCCAGATGCTGGGGCGCAGCCGCGACTCGCGCGACGTCATGGACGCCATCAGGCGCAGGGACGCGGGCATCAGCGAAAATCGGGTTTTGACGCTCTTCCTCGCCATGCCCGAGGTCGCAGGCGTGCGTGTGCTTGGCCAGTGAGGCCGATGAGATGCGGCGTGCTCGCCGTGGCGTGCTTCGTGAGCCGTCTCCGCTTCTGCAGTGGTTCTTGGGGGCTCCTTGCGAGGCTCCTGGGCCTGAGCATCCACAGTAATGCTGACCAGGCTGTAGGCCTGGACCGTTCGTCGGGGGGCATCCGATCTCCGGCGCGTGGTCAGTTCGGAACAACATCAAGTCGGCGCAGCTGATGCAAATTGTGCGGTACAATCTATGTGGAGCGAATGATGTTTACAAATGCAATGACACAGCCAACTTTTTTGCAAGCGTCCCACCCATTCACCCGCAACTTGGCTCGCACAACCTATGCGGCGGCGATTGCGATGAGAGTTTGGCGTTGGCTTGAGCATCTCTGCGGCCGCGCTGGCCCGTGTATGCTCGCGCGCATAGCGGCCAGCTAGGTTGGCGCGGCCGGCGTGGTCGCGGTTGCGTTGGCCGCTGACCCGTTCCCAGCGGGCACTTCAGTGCGAGTCTTTGGCTTGTGCGCGCGCGGTATCATGACGACGCCGACAACGGTGGACACGATTGTGGGAGTAGCGATGATGGTGGCGCTGGTGGCGATGACGACGGCAAGGCCAATGTCGGCGCCGATGTTGACGTCGCCCGCCGATGCCGATGACGGATGTCCTCGCGCCGGCGATGAAGATTTCTGTTCGACGCGCGCGCGCGGCCGACGCGCGCGAGTGGCCCGCGTCGTATGATTTGGGACGGATCGCGCTCCTTGCCAGCACGCGCGCAAGTTTTCAAGTTTCCGCATGAATTCGACATTCGGCGCGAGAGGCTCGCTTGGCAGATATTGATGAGCACGTTGGAGAACCTATGAGGGCTGAAGTTGCAGTACCCTGTATTTTGACACGTTTTCGGATCACGCGTTGATGAATACCCCGCGACACTTGGGGAATTTGGAGAAGCTGGGCACGCGCGCGACGAGGCGCGCGCATGCATTTTTTGTTGCAGTGGATTATTGCGACAGCGCGCGCGCGAGGGCGTTCGAACGATTTCGACAGGCGCGCGAGAGTCCCGTTCGGTAGCATGTAAGGAAGGCGATAACAATAACACGTTTAACACAACCGTCGCTCCTTTTAAGAAGTTGCGAGGGCGCGGGCGCACTTGGGAAAACCTGCATTGCAAAACCATGTTCTCTCACTTGTATTCATTTTCTCGATTTTGGAACCTTGTGCGAAACCGAGAGTTCGACATATCTTGGCATGCGCCCGCGTCGACGCGCGCGCGTGCATTTCGTTTTTGTTGATTGTTCTCCTTATTGTTTTCTCTTCTTTCCTCTCTCCCTGGAAAAGGGGTTTTGAACATTCATGAATTCCGATGAACGAGCGCGTTCGCATTGTATTTTTGCAGTGGATGGGGGGGGGCTGGATCTCCGACCTGGCTGTGGTGGCGTGAACTCACTGGGGTAATGGAAAACGAGGCATACTCAGATCGGGTTGAGAAATCCGGGGTCGGGGTGATGGGGGTAGTTTAAATTTGAAAAACCAGCCAACGTTCGGAGTGAGTTGGGGAGTCCAGTGCTCGCGCGAGCCTCCCGCCCGCCCGCCCGCAATTTGGTTCGCAGAACCCATTCGACGGCGAATGCAATGAGTGCTTGGCGTTGGCTGGTGCATCTGCGCAGACGCGCTAGCCCGCGCGTGCTCGCGCCCGCGGCGACCGGCTAGCGCGGCGCGACCGACGCGGCCGCGGTGGCGCTGACCGCTGGGCACTTCCAGCGGGCACTTCAGTGCGAGTCGGTGAGTTCGGCGGGCGCGGGATCACGGCTACGCCGTCAAAGGTAAACGCGATTGTGATTGTAGCGATGATGGTGACGATGGTGGCGACGACGACAGCGAGGCCAATGGCGGCGCCGATTTTGATGTCGTTCGCCGGTA
>CAUYUJ010016642.1:110000-116263 GCA_963575745.1 Prorocentrum cordatum
CGACGGCTCAGGACGCCCCCTTTAGAGAAACAAGAGTGCTCCAAGACGGCGACGGCCCGTCGTCACGACTGAAGAAGCCCATAAGACCGCCCGAGAGAGCTCTTAGAAAGTCCTCGAGAGGCCAGATTTGTGAAACACATGCGGAAATACACTGGTGTTTGCCTTCCCGCTTTTCTGTTTCCGGTGTGCTTCCGAGGCTGCCGCGTGATCCCGACGAGGGCTCTCAGATGCTCCCGAGAGGCGCCCCTAGTCGCTTCAATAGGCCCCAAGAGGCTTCAAAGATGCCCGAAGAGGCATTCACGCGGCCCCAAAGAGGCCTTCAAGATGCTCCGAAGAGCCCGCAAGAGAAGTTCAAGAGGTTCCAAGAGGCTCCCACCAGGCCCACGAGGCCCCAAGAGACCCCCCCCGCACGGCCCCAAGAGGCGTCCCCAAAAGCCTCCAAGAAGGCCTTCACGGCACATCCAAGAAGCTCAAGAGAGAGACTCCCACGGGATTTCCAAGAAGGCGGAGGAGGGGCAGGGCCTGGAGGCGGTGATGGCGGGGAGGACGCGGAGGAGGAGACGAGCATCAGGGGGAGCTCGAGCGAGGAGGAGGAGAAATACACATGAACGGGAGAATGAGGCAGTTAGCGGAGGCGGAGGTGGGAGGAGGAGGTGGGAGGTGGGAGGAGGAAGTGGCCGAATGAGGTGGGAGGTGGAAGTGGGAGGTCGGAGGTGGGAGGTGGAAGGCAATCGAGGCGGAGGTGGGAGGAGGAAGTGGCCGAAATGAGGTGGGAGGAGGAAGAGACGGAGAGGCGAAGGAGAAAGAAGCCGAAGGGGGCGGTGGAAGCAGGAGGAGACCGAGGCACCAGGGGGGGGAGGAGGAAGAGGGGCAGGAGGATGAGCACAGGGGGGGCGTAAGCGCGGGCGCCGGCACAGACCGGGCTTCGGCGCTAGGAGGAGGAGGAGGAGGAGGGAGAGGGGGATGAGGATGAGGAGGAGAGGGAGGAGGAGGCGGATGATGATGATGATGATGATGATGATGATGATGATGATGATGATGATGATGATGATGATGATGATGATGAAGATGATGATGATGATGATGATGATGATGATGATGATGATGATGATGATGAGATGATGATGATGATGATGATGATGATGATGATGATGATGATGATGATGATGATGATGATGATGATGATGATGATGATGATGATGATGATGATGATGAGATGGTGGTGATGATGGTGGTGGTGGTGGTGGTGGTGATGATGATGCTGATGCTGATGCTGATGCTGCTGATGATGACGATGATGATGATGATGATACTGATGATGACGATGCTGATGATAATGATGATGATGCTGATGCTGATGATGATTATGATGCTGATGATGATGATGCTGATGCTGATGATGATGATGGTAGTTTTTGTGGTCGTGATGATGATGATGCTGATGCTGATGATGATGATGACGATGATGATGATGATGATGATGATGCTGATGATGATGATGATGATGATGATGATGATGATGCTGATGATGATGATGATGATGATGATGGTTATGTTGATGATGCTGCTGCTGATGATCCTGATGATTGTGGTGGTGGTGGTGGTGATGATGCTGATGATGATAATGATGATGATGATGATGAGGAGGAGGAGGAGGAGGAGGAGGCACAGGAGGAGGAGGAGGAGCAGGAGAAAGATGAGGAGGAGGAGGAGGGGATGGAAAAGGGGGATGAGGAGGAGGAGAAAGAGGAGGAGGAGGAGGAGGAGGAGGAGGAGGAGGAGGAGGAGGAGCTGGAGGAGGTGGAGGAGGATTCTGATGATGATGATGATGATGATGATGATGATGATGATGATGATGATGATGATGATGATGATGATGAGGAGGCACAGGAGGAGCCCGTTTCAGGTGTCGTCGATTCTCGAGGGCATGTCCTCGACGTCTAGCCTGGATTTGGTTCAGGAGGTTGAGGGTCTTGAGGTTTTGGCGGCCCCTTGCCATCCACCCCACCCTTCGCTGACCCCTCTCGGCGGTGCGCAGAAAGGGGTGATTGCGCGAGGGGTTGGCCTTCTTTGAAGGTTCAGTTCTCCTCATCCCTCTTTCCTCCCGCCACCCTCTCTGCTCCCCTCGCTTCCCCTTTCTGTCCTTCTCCCTCATTCCTTTTTCTTAGCTCACCTTCACTCCTTCCCCCCTCGCCCCGCTTCCCGCCTTGATGAGTGGTAACAATTGATTTCCCACACACCCGATTCTGTTCTTCTCAAGTTGCCTCCCCTCTCCAATCGCTGTGGCGTCTGGCGCGGGCGTAGGAGCTTCCTCCAGCGGCTCTGGAGGGTCCCTGGCAGCTCGAGGGCGCTCCCAGAGCGCCCAAGATGGCGGCCAGACTGCCCAGATGCCACCAACACGCCCCACGTGGTCCCGAAGGGCCATCCAAGACGCCCCAAGATGGCCACAACATGGGCTCCAGGAGGTCAACGTCGTCCCGCTCTCTCGGGAACCTGCCTATTTTTTCAGCACGCGGGAGCGGGGGAGGGTGGGAACGAGGCAACGGGGCGCCGGAGGGGATACGAAAAGGAAGGCTCAGCTGCGCAAGTCTGCCCACGGCACCAGAGTCCCCATGCACTGCGCCGCAGACGCGGAGGGGGGAAGATCGGCAGCGGGGCGCGGGGAGGGGGATGGCCAGCGGAGGGCGGCGAGGGGGCACGCGGGCGGTGGGAGCGAAGGGGGGATGGGAGAAGGAGGAGGGGGCGGGGCGCGGGTGGAGGGGGCGGGGCGGGGAGGGAGGGGAGGTGGAAGGGGAGGGGGGGAGGGGGGGGAGGGAAGAAGGGCGGCATCGCATGGGGAGCCATGGGACCGACCCCATGGCCAGGGGGGCGGGCGCGCGGCCCGGGATTGCAGGCTGGCTACGCCCAGCGCGAGCAGGGCTGGTCCGAGTCCAAGCTGGAGTGGCCCTGCCCTCGCTCGCGCAGGGGAGGAAGGGGAGGACGAGGTCGAGGAGGGTGGGGGGGGGGGGTGGCGGAGGACGAAGTAGGGGAGGGGGGAGGGGGGAGGACAAGCTAGGTGCGCTCGCGTCATATCTGACATCCTACCCCTCCCTCCCATCCCTCACCATGGCGCAGATCCCCTCTCTACTCGCTCAGTCGGATGTCGAGCAGGGCAACGATCCCGAAAGGGTACGCGATGCATTGTAGAGCACGGCGTGGCATGGCGTAGAAGAGCACCGCAAAGCGTAGTATCAACCTAGCATTGCATTGCATGCCGTGGCATGGCACGGGAAATGACGCCAGCGCTGCAGCGGGAGCACGAGTCGAAACGAGCGGAAGCGCGGAAATGAGGCCAGGCTGCAGCGGGAGCACGATTCGGAACCAGCGGAAGCACGGAAATGAGGCCAGCGCTGCAGCGGGAGCAAGATTCGGAACGAGCGGGGCCCGAAAATGAGGCCGGCGCCTCAGCGAGAGCAGCATTTTGAAAACAAATGCAGGCGAAAGCCCAACTCCAGGGAAACCTGTGTGTAAAAAAACAATACGCGGGGGGGGGGGTCGGCCACTTTCAAACCGTCATCAGGGGAAGAGGGAAGGTAGTATTCATATTGAGTAATTGTGGAGAGGGGTGGGTGGGTCCTATTGAGGCTTGGGTTGCTCTGCGAGGGGGTTTGGAGGTGCCTTGGGGATTTGAAGTTTCAGGGATGAGGAGAGGGAAGATGATCATGGAGGCGGAGGAGGAGGTGGAGATGGAAATTGAGGAAAAGGAGGAGGAGGAAAGGAAGGGGTGGAGGGGGGGGGAGGGAGGGAGAGGGAGGGAGGGAGGAGGAGGAGGAGGAGTAACGAGCAGGGATGATGATGATGATGATGATGATGATGATGATGATGATGATGCCGATGAACATGATGATGCTGATGATGATGATTATGATATTATGATGATGGTGCTGATGCTGATGCTTATTTTGATTACGCGGGTTGTGTTGAAGATGGTGATGGTGATAATGGCGCTGCTAATTCTGATGATGAAGATGATGGTCAGGATGATGATGCTGATGATGGTGTTGTTGAGATGATGTTGATGATGCTGCTGATGCTGTTGATGAAACTGATGGTGACGATGATGCTTATGATGATACTGCTGATGATTATGCTGATGCTTAATTTGATGCTGTTGATGATGCTGGTGAGGATGATCATGATTTTTTCGCATGATGACGAGGATAAGGATGAGGATGATGACGATGATGCTGATGACGATGAGGATGCTGATGATGATGACGTGGTGCTGATTATGCTGTTGGTGATGATCATGTTGATGCTGTTGTTGATGGTGATGATGATGACCATCAATGGTGATGGTCCGTGAGTGTGATGATGACGATGATGATGAAACTGATGATGATGATGTTGATCATGATGATGCTGATAATGATCATCATGATGACGAGGACGCTGATGCAACGCTGGTGGTGAACTTGGTGATGCTGGAGATGGTGATGATGGTGATGATGAATCTGACGCTGGTGATGCTGATGATGATGCTGAATATGCGGATGATGATGATGATGATGCTGATGCTGATGATGCTGATGTACATGCTGATGATTCTTATACGACAGCATGAAGGAGAACGCGAGGTGTGGGCACGCATACTGATGCTGCTGATGTTGACGATGATGATGATGACTGTGGATGGTGATGATCAGTGAGCGTGATGAAGGTGATGCTGATGCTTATGATGATGCTGATCATGATGATGATGGTGATGCTGATGATGCTGATGATGCTGCTGCTGCTGATGATGATGATGATGATGATGATGATGCGACGAGAGTGGGTAACCTGGTAATGATGGTGGTGATGGTGATACTGATGATGCTGCTGATGGTGGTGTTGGTGCTGATCATGAGGATGATGCTGATCATGATTGGGATGGGGACGAGGATGATAATGATGATGATGCTTAGGACGTATCATGATGCTGGTGATGATGATGACGTCCATGATGTTGACGACGACGATGATGATGCTAACGATGATGATGATGATGATGATGATGATGATGATGATGATGATGATGCGGATGATGATGATGAGGAGGCTTCTTACGATGATGATACTGATCCTGATGATGCTGATGATGATGACGACCATCATGATATGATGATGATGATGATGATGCTGATGATGATGATGGTGATGATGATGATGGTAATGGTGGTGATGACGATGAAGATGATGATGCTGATGCTGATGCTGATGCTGATGATGATGATGATGATGATGATGATGATGATGATGATGATGATGATGATGGTGTTGACGAGTGCGATGATGACGATGATGATAATGACCATGACGACGATGTCGATGATGATGACCATGATGATGATCATGACAATGATCATGATGATTCTGCTGCTGCTGCTGCTGCTGCTGCTGCTGATGATGATGATGATGATGATGATGATGATGCTGATAGTCATGATGACGATGCTGATGAGGAGGAGGATGAGGATGACCATGATGATAGTGGTAGTGGCGGTGTTGGTGAAGTTGGCGATGGTATTGGTGGCGATGGTGATGAGGAGTATGAGGAGGACAGTGACCACAGTGAACCTGGGATGCATCAACAATGCCCCGTCCCAAGAGCTTCATCCTCATACGCCGCTTCAAGCATTCCTTTCCCACTGCACATAATGTTCCCTTGAAGCACGACCGATCAATCGGCATGGCATGCATACGAATCCCCATATTGAGCAGGAGTGGCCCTTTATCTTCTATCCTTTTAACTGCAAGCTTTGCCAACGTGTAGGTGGAGCACGACGTGTCCAGATGGCATGAGCCCCGCTTTGACAAGGGACCGCTCTCCATCAGTGAAGCCATTGCACATGTGTGCGCTTCCGGCCATCAAGGATTAGGACGTCTCAAGCCAATCCTTCCTTCTGAGACGGAGCCACCCTCCATTCCTGCGATTCTTTGGGACCTCCTTTGGGCGAATGTGCACGGCGAGGGCCCTCCGTGGAAGCCTGCTCGCCCATGTCACGAGGGGTGGTGGCCGCTGGAAGTCCGAGGCGCCGAGACCAGTCGGCGAGGAAGCTTCCGGCGAGGGGTGCAGACGGGGTGGGGTCGGGGGACAGGCGAGGGGGAAGGGCAGACGAGGGGGGCGGACGAGGGGGGCGGACGAGGAGGGGGCCGCTTTCAAGGGGGCAGGAGGCCGGACGAGGAGGGGTCAGAGGGGTGCGGAGGCTGAAGTCGGGCCTGTCCCTCTACAGGAGGAGTAT
>CAUYUJ010016642.1:116363-133863 GCA_963575745.1 Prorocentrum cordatum
TCCTCCTCCTCCTCCTCCTGCTCCCCCTCCCCCTCCCCCTCCTCTTCCTCCTCGTCCCTTTCTTCCTCCTCGTCCGTCTGTTCTTCCATCTCCGCGTCATCCTCCTCATCATCCTTATGTTCCCCTTCCTTCTCCTCCTCCGACTCTTCCGTCTCCTCCTCTTCCGTCTCCTCCTCCTCCTTTCCCCCCCCGCTCAAATTCCCAGTCTTCATCCTCGTTTTTCCTCCTCATTCCTCCGTTTTTTTTTCCTTTCCCCCCTCTCCCCCTTCTCTCCTCCTCCCACCCCTCCTTCTCCGCTCCTGCTCCTCTCCTCCTCCTCCTCCTCGCCCTCCTTTTCTACTCTCTACTCGTTTCCTCCGTCATCGCCTCCATCCGTCTTTCCCCTTTCCTCTCCCTTTTCCTCCCCTCCTTTTATTCCGTCTCCGTCTCCCGTTTCCTTTTCCTCCGTACAGCTGTGGCCTCTAATCTTCCTTCTCCTCATCCTGATTCCCCCCTCATCTCCACCGCCCCCTCCTCCTCCGTTCCTCCTCCCCTCCTCCTCCTCCTCTCGTCTCTCCTCTCCGTATCCTTCTCTTTCGTCTCCTTCTTCTCCATCTCCTCCTTCTCCTTTTCCCCCCACCACCTATTCCTCCTCCTTCTTTGCCTCGTCCTCACTCCTTATCTCCTCCTCTCCTCCTCCTCCTCCTCCTCCTCCTCCTCCTCCCCCTGCCCCTTTTTGCCCCTGCCCCTCACCTCCTCCAACTCCCATCCTCCTTTTTACCCCCCCCCTCACCGTCCGTGTATTCCTCCTCCTTCTTCCTCGTTTCTCATTGTTTCCTCCCCCTCCTAATTACTTCATCATCACCAATTCATCATCATCATCATCATCATCATCATCATCATCATCATCATCATCGTCATCATCATCATCAGCATCATCATCATCACCACCATCATCATCATCATCGTCATCCTCATCTTCATATGCATCCTCATCCTCATCCTCATCCTCATCCTACTCCTCCTCCTCCTCCTCACCATCATAATAATCATCATCATCATCATCATCATCATCATCATCATCATCATCATCATCATCGTGATCAGCATCACCATAATCATCAGCATCATCATCATCAGCATAAGCATCATCAGTATCATCATCATTTTCATCACCATCATCATCACCATCATAACCATCCGTATTGTCATCATCATCATCATCATCATCATCATCATCATCATCATCGTCATCATCATCACCATCATCATCATCATCAGCATCCTCATCATCAGCATACTCATCCATATCCTCCCTCCTCCTCCCCCTCCTTCCTCCTCCTCCTTCTCTTCCTGCTCCTCCTTCTCCTCCTCCTCCTCCCCCTCCTCCCCCTCCTCTTCCTCCTCTTCCTCCTCCTCTTCCTCTTCCCACTCCGCCTCCTCCGTCTCTCTCTCCTCCTCCTCCTCTTCCTCGTCGTCCTCCTCTCCTCCCCCTCTCCCCTCTCCTCCTCCGCCTCCTCCTCGTTCCTCCTCCTCTCCTCCTTCTCTCCTCCTACTCCTTCTTTTGTTTCTCTTTCCTCCTGCTCGTTTCCTCATCCTCCCCCGCATCTCCGTTCTCCGCCCCCCTCCCCTCTCCCCTCTGGATTCTCCTTCGCCTGCTGCTGCTCATCCTCTTCTTCTGGTCTCCCCGTTTCCTCCTCCCCCCTACTCCCCTCCCCGTCCTCCTCCTCCTACTTCGTCCGGCTTCCTCCTCCTCTCCTCCTCCTCCTCCTCCTCCGTCTCCCCCCTCCCCCTCTTGCCTTTTTTGTCTCTTCCTACCTTTCCTCTTATCTTTCTTCCTCCTCACCTCTCCTCTTCTTTCTCCTCCTCCTCGTCCTCCATGTCCGCCTCCGTCTACGCCCCCCTCCCCCCCCTTCCTCCACCTCTCCTCTCCTCTTCCTCTCCACCTCTCGGTTCCTCTCCTCCTTCTCCTCCTCCTCCTTCTCATTATCCTCCTTCTCCTCTTTCTACTTCTCCACCTCCTTGCCTCCTCCTCGTCCTCCTCCTGTCCCTCCTCCTCCTCCTCCTGTCTTCCTCCCCCTCTTAGTCTTCCTCCACTTCCTCCTCCCCCCTCTCCTCCTCTTCTCCTCTCCTCCTCCTTTTTCTCCTCTCCTCCTCCTGCCTCCATCTTCTCCTCCTTTTACTGTCCTCCTCCTCTCCACTCTGCCTCCTCTCCTCCTCTCCTCCTCCTTCTCCCCCTCCCCCCTCTCCTCCCCCTCCGTCCTCCTCCTCCTTCTCCTCCTCCTCCTCCTCTTCTCCTCCTCCTCCTCCTCCTCCTCCTCCTCCTCCTCCTCCTCCTCCTCCTCCTCCTGCTCCTTATCTTCCTCTTCCTCTACCTCCTCCTTCCTTCCCAAGAATGCAGTTCCGAGGGGTCCGAAGTCGCCATCCCCAGACGTCTGTGCTGAGTGAAGGGTCGGGCTCATGTGGACACCTGGGGAGGCGTCGAGGTCAGGAAGGAGGTGGAGAGCGTGGTCGAGCAATGCAAAATGACAGTGTAGGGTCGGGCAGCGTGGAAACCTGGGGATGGGGGCCAAGGTCAGGAAGGACGAGGACGTGTTAGAACAATGCACGGTGACACAATGTCGGGCCAGGAACGATGTCGCACGCGCCTTCTGGTGCTGGCGGGTTTTACTACATACATTGCATCAGATGTATTGCACAGCCCATATGTCTAGAAACGCACTGTTTGGGGTCCACGCTTGCTACCACGTGTATACATACATATACATACATATATATATATATGTACACATCCATTTTTCCCTACCTAGGCTCTGCCTAGAAGGGTTCTTACTCTCTTAGCTTAAAGGGGCCGGGCAGTGCAAAGCGCCCCGGGCGGTTCCCCAAGTCCCCTGGGAGCGGTTCCCCCCAGTCCCCTGGGAGCTTTAGCTTTAGCTTTAGCTTGTCTTTAGCTTAGCTTTAGCTTAGCTGTAGCTTAGCTTTAGCTTAGCGTTTCGCTTAGCGTTTCGCTTAGCGTTTAGCTTAGCTTTATCGTAGCTCTAACTTAGCTTTAGCTTAGCTTGAGCTTAGCTGTAGCTTAGCTGTAGCTTAGCTTTAGCTTAGCTTTAGCTTAGCTTTAACTTAGCTTTAGCTTAGCGTTTCGCTTAGCGTTTAGCTTAGCTTTAGCTTAGCTTTAGCTTATCTTTAGCTTAGCTGTAGCTTAGCTTTAGCTTAGCTGTTGCTCAGACATAGCTTAGCTTTAGCTTAGCTTTATCTTAGCTTTAGCTTAGATGTGGCTTAGCTTTAGCTTAGCTTTATCTTAGCTTTAGCTTACCTTTAGCTTAGCGTTACTGTTACTACTAATGCTGCTTTCCCAGGGGTTCCAACTCCTAGGTAGGGTCGCACTGGGATAATTTAATATCTATATATGCATATATGCGTGTGTATATGTGTATGTACGATATACCGCTACAAACTCGGATGTCAGAGTGTTGGCCTCAGCACCCCGCCCGACGAAACACTCAATGATAAATGGGGCCTCCCAGGCCCTCTCTGGACCTTTTAGAGGGGCGCGCACCAAGCTTCAGGCCCTTGACAATACTCAGACCCTCGCCCTCACTCACATTATCCTTCCTTCCCTCGCTCTCATCCTCGCCTTCCTCGTGCTCGCCAAGGATGATCACTCCGGCTGGTCGCTGAAGACTTGGGATATGCCCCCACTCTGCTTGTGTTGGGAGTATCAAATCCCTACCCGTCAAGTGTTCTTCGGATTTAGAGGTGAGCTTGACGCTGTGCGCGCGCACAGTTGATGATCCTCCTACCGACCCTGGGAAGGGGGAGGGAATAGGAATGGAAGGAGGTCCCAAGTCGTGGCGTTCTGGAGGGGCCACCGCGGAGTCGCAGCGCTGATCATTCTTCGTGGCGCCGCGGCTGGTTTGGCCGCCCTGATGGGCCAGGTTTCTGAGAGTGAGAGAGAGAGAGAGAGACAGCATCTTGTGTGTATGTGGGCGTGTGAGGGGGAGAGGGGCGATGGTGGTGAGGAGGAGGGGGCGGGGCAGGCGGAGGACGAGGAGGAGGAGGAGGATTCACTGGAGTGGCCGCTGCATAGGTCCACGGCTGACTCCGTCAGCCAGGTGCTTTCAGGAGGGGGAGGAGGAGGAGAAACAGGAGGTAGGAGGAGGAGGAGGAGCAGGGGGAGGAGGAGGAGGAGGAACGCCACAGCATCCGGCTAAGGCTTGCATGGCGTAAAACAATGAGGAGGAATTGGAGGAGGAAGGGGAAGAGGAGGATAATGAGGACGAGGAGGATAATGAGGACGAGGAGGAGGAGCAGGAGGAGGAGGAGGAGGAGGAGCTGGAGATGGAGTGAAGCCTCTTGTGCATGTAAGATCCGCTGGAGTTGATCTCGCCTTAGGGCTGGCCTTTCTCGGTTTTGCAGAGGCCGAAGCTCTTGTCTTCGGCAGGTCTGTGCGAGAGACGGCTGCTCGTCGCCATGTGGCTGACCTCGAGATTTTACCGGACAAGCCCTAGGCCTTGCTGGGCCTGGTTTGATTCCTTGGTTGCCCCTCTCGCGACGCGGGCCACGGCGTTCCCTTTACATGTTTCTACCCGGGTAGCACCATCATAGCTGTTTAGCCAGCCAGCTAGGTGGAGGAGAGAAGGAGGAGGACAGGAGGGGGAGGAGGAGGAGGAAAGGGGGGAGGGAGACCAGTGCAAACCCACAACTCATCAACGGTGTTGGCATATACCCTCCCTCCAAGTTCCCTCTTCACATGCCCCTACAAGAGTTCATTTCCACTGAGGGAACTGCCTCGTTGGGGGACATCGAAGCATGCAAAAACACCATTCTCGGGACTCCGACGTCGTGGATCAACCTGAGTGTTGCGTCTTGGCGATTTCGAATCGTGCCCGAACACCACCGCGAATCAAAGTAGCTGTTGTACCCTCACAATCCTGAATCCTTCCAAACGCCAATTCTGGTACGTTGACCATGGGAATCCGTGAAACTTTAGTAATTATTTAAGACGAATTCGCGCGGCGCTCAGGCGAGAGCCACATTTTGAACACGCGCCGCTCTCAATCCGTGAAACTATTGTAATGTTTAGTGTGTGATGTGCGTGGTGCTAGGGCAAGAGCCACATTTTGAAAACGAGCCGCCACAATTTGCAAAACTCGTCCACTGTTTTCGAGAAGTGTGCGCGGCGCTAAGGCGAGAGCCACATTTTGAAAACTGCCCGCCCTCAATTCGCAAAAATCTTGCAAGTTTTAAAGGCGAATGCGCGCGGCGCCAAGGCGAGAGCCACATTGTGTGATAATCACCGGCCTTCCATTTCTGAAGTAGTGGCATGCAATCGTTAGGACGTCTCAGGCGAAATGCCCGCCCGCCCTTTCGACCAGCCTCGGGGTGCGACAGGGAGGAGTTATATTCATAAGAAGAAGGAAGGGAGGAGGAGGAGGAGGAGGAGGAGGAGGAGGAGGAGGAGGAGGAGCAGGAGCAGAAGCAGGAGCAGGAGCAGGAGGCGGAGGAGGCGGAGGAGGCGGAGGACGACGACGAGCACGACGGGCCACGTTTGCGCCTTTGCAGCCCGCCTCGGCTCAGGTGCTCGTGGCCGCGCAGGGCCCCCCGGGGGGGTACGTGGCCGTGCCCGCCGCGCTCGACGGGGAACTCTCGGGCCTCCTGCTCGGTTCAGGAGAAAATCAGCCACGCGCAACGGGGGGTGGGGGGAGGGCTTCTTAGGAAGCCCCTCCGCTTCTTAGAAGGCGCGGGCCTTATCTGTAGATGTAAGGCCGGCGCCTTCTAAGAGGCAGCCTCCTCCTCCTAAGAAGTCCTCCCCCTTCCCTCCACCCCGATGTGCGCGCCGCCAAGAAAAGCGCGGCGACGGCCGCGGCAACCCCCGTCCGTCCCAGATTCCCCCGAGATTTTTGGACATTCTCGTCTCCTGGGGGCCCTTGCCAGGCCCCCGGGGCACAGTCAAACAAACGATTCGGGATGAGGTGCTGGTCCTGGGAATTGGGTCGAGACCTTCCTGGGCGTCGGGGGTCTGGGGCGGCAGCGGCGGCGTGGTGGCGAGGCGGCGGCGGCAACGGTGGCGGCGGCGGCGGCATCGACGGTATCGGCGGCGACGCCGACGGCGACGGCGAGGACAGGGTGGGGTAGGGAGAGGGAGGGAGGAGGGGGGGGCGAGGAGGACGGAGAGAGGATGGAGGGGGAGGGAGGCACACGTGCGAGCGAAGCGCCGGCTCGGGCGGGCTCGCCCGGAGGCGTTCCGAAGTGCACACCAGCTGAAACCGAAGCCAGAGCTCTAAGGTTAAGTCGGGCCCGTCCCTCTACAGAAGGAATTTTTCAAAAGTAGTCAAAAAATAGTCCAGGGACTATTTTTTGAGTATTGTTTGACATTTTTTTTTTTTTTTTTTTTTTTTATTTTTGAGTATCAATTATTTATTATTTGTCGTCGAAAATCCCCCTGTCGGGGGGCACGCCCGACTTAACTCTAAGGGCACAGAGAAGGACAGCGCACACCGTCGAGCGGTGCCGCGTTCTCCCCTGAGCACGGGCCGTCCCCAGAGCAGCAGCCCGACGAGTTCGGCCTGTGCCCTCGTGCCCTGCTTTTGCTGAGCTCTGGGCGCGTGTCGGAGCGGCTGCCGCCGCTGCCCATTCCCCAGTGCCACCAGCTCGGTGGACGGCGGCAGCGACAGTGCCGACGCTTCCAAGCCTGCGGCGCGGAAAGCCAGCATTCGAAGTTCCAATACCTTCCGAACCGACCGTGGGAGCAACAACAGCAGCAGGGAGGAGGTAGAGAGGGGGTAGGAGTGAAGAGCAGGGAGGCTGACGAGGAAGAGAATAAAGAGGAGGAGGAGGAGGAGGTGGAGAAGGGGACGAGGAGGAGGATGAAGTACCACCGAAAGAACTCCCCATCACCCCGTATATCAAAGTTGGTGGACGGCCGCGCTGGAAAAGGAGCTTGAAGAGTTGCGAAATATACGCTCAAACATGCGAGGAGTCCATCGCTCCCCCATGAACCTTGAAATGCGTTGGAAGGGGGGGGTGGTGCGTTTCGGTGTCTGGTTACCCGAACTTGACATGGGCGTTTATTTCGCACTCAGTGGCATGCTCCTCGCACCTGACTCGGCGCATCGCCAGCGGCGAAGCTGTTACAAATCACGTGCAGTTCCAAACATGTGTAGGGCTCCGGGAGGCTCGCGTGCCACAGCCCCGCGAACGCCCCGGTGCGCCCGACATTCCCAGGCACTTCAGGGTGTGTGCCATTACGTAGCACTACGCTCACAAGGGTATGAGCCTTGGGACACTCAAGCCAATACCCACGTCGCAGTGGCGGGTCTCACAATTGAACCAACGATACTATACTGGACCGTGCAGTTCAAAGTTGTGTTGTCGGTCGACGTGCAGCCATCTAAGGTTTCAGGTAATTCCCTCGCAGTCAGCCGGATTGTCTACCTGCCACCTGACTGTATAACTGCTACCCGACTGTCTGCCACTCTTGCGAAGCAGTTGCTACCTGACTGTGTGATGGTTCAGCTATCAGATTGCCTGACGGGCAGCCACGGGACAACCGCACGCGACAACCACGGGGCAACCTGGCAGAACAACCGCTGGACAGCCGCACGGGACGACCTCGGGACTCGCATGGGAGCCGTGGAACAACCCCCAGGGGGGATGCGGGGCAGCTGCCTGCCCTCCTTCTGCGCGCGCCCGCCCTCTCTTTCTTTGCTCCGTTTCTCTCTCTCTCTCTCTCTCTTCTCTCCGTTTCTCTCTCTTCTCTCTCTTCTGCTCTGTTTCGGTTTCTGTCTCTGTTGCTGTCCTTGCCTGTCTGCCTGCCTGCCTGCCTGCCTGCTGGTCTGTCTGTCTGTCTTTCTTTCTGTCTGGCTGCGTGGAGAGGTCCCCTGAGGCCACGGAGGTCCCGGAGTTCCCACGAGGGATTTGCACATTGGGTGCGATTTATTTTCTGCGTTGGTCAGGCGAAGGCGGCCAACGAGCCGCAGCTATGTGTCCAGTCCCCGGTGCGCAGTCTGACCCAATTAGGCTTGCGCCCGCCTGCATCGGTCACGCGGCCGGGACAATTTCGCAGCGCGTTCGCAAGTTAGGCTTCCGCTCTTCTGGGTCTTCCCCTGGGCTGTGGTTTCGCCGTTTGCTGCTTTCTGGGGATCCTCGAATCGTTCCGCGGGCTGTGGCTCCGCCGTCTGCTTTATTTTTGGAGAGCCGTGATTGTCCCATACCTGTCTCAAGGCCGGTCTGGTGGCGCCACTTGACGCTCACCGCAGCACGCCTGTCTCGAGGCCGGTCTGGTGGCGCCACTCGGCGCTCACCGCGACACGCCTGTCTCAAGGCCAATCTGGTGGCGCCAGTCAACGCTCGACGCGGTTGAGGGCGCCGTTGTTGTCCCCGGGGCTGTGGCTTCGCCGTTTCTTCTTTCGGGGTGCCGTGATCGTCCCCCGGGCCTGTGGCTTCGCCGTCTGCTTCTTCCGGGGAGCCGTGATCGTCCCACGCCTGTCTCAAGGCCGGTCCGGTGGCGCCTTTCGGCGCTCACCGCGGCACGCCTGTCTCGAGGCCGGTCTGGTGGCGCCATTCGGCGCTCACCGCGGCATGCTGTATATTTGCATTGATTCGTTCCCTTTGGATGAGCATGCAACGAATCCGTAACCATGTTGACTCGAGCCCAAATTTGGAATGAAGGTAATATGCACAGGTTCTGGTATGTGGAACAGTTTCAAAGTAGGGAAAAATTAGGTTGCGAAATCACATCTTCAACATATATACATTTACCATAGGAGTAGGCCCGCCGCAGGCGCCGAATCTACCACCAGACAACCAATTTCGATCGCAAGCCCGCCGCAGGCGCCGATTTGGATTGAAACCTGAACCAACATGAGGATGGCGAGCCCGCCGCAGACGCCGATTTTATCGCCAGAACACGAATTCTTGTCGCAAGCCCACCGCAGGCGCGGATTTCTCATTGAAGCGATAAAAAACATGAGGGCGGCAAGCCCGCCGCAGGCGCCGATTTTATCGCCAAAACGCGAATTCTTGTCGCAAGCCCACCGCATGCGCCAATTTTTCAGTGAAGCCTTAAATGGAATGAAGATCGCGAGCCCGCTGCAGGCGCCGATTTTTCAAGAACCACGGGGAGATCGCAAGCCCGCCGCCAGCGCCGATTTTTTCTTGCACCGAAAGGGCCCTTCCCCTCCCACGACGCCGCGGAGGCCCCGCCATTGGCGGGCCTGCCGCCCCCCCCTTGGCCAGAATTCCAAAGAAATAACGGAGCGACTTGCCGACCCCAGAGCAACCAACACGCGCGCGACTTGAAACGACTTCGCGTGGGCGGAACCCCCTCCTCACTCCGATGTTGGCCTCTCGGGGCCTTCTTCGGAGGACTCTTGAGAGCTCTTGCGGCTTATTTGGGGCCTTTTGCGGGCCCTCTTGGGGGCCCTTGTTGCCTCTCGGGGCCTCTTTGGGTGGGCGGGGGGGGGGGGGGATTTTCGCATCCGGAGGGATCGCAAAATTGCTTCCCACAAATCATGCGGAAAGGCGCGGGGAACCCCAGAAGATTTCTTAGTTTGGGCTCCAGGTCCTTCAAAGAATTTTGAAGACAGAGGACTGAGGTTCAATAGTGAGGTAGATGACGTCGGAACACGCCCGCTCCGTGCCTCAGGGCGTTGTGGCGCTTTGGGTCTTGGAAGATCTCTGGCTATTTGGAGCCGTATCGCGGGCCGTCTTGAGCCTTGCCGCGTGCGGGGGCAATGTTTGAGCCATCGCGGGCGCTTTGATGGACCTGCTATAAGCGGGTCCGGGACAAGGGTCGCGCCCATCCCCGACAAGGAATTCGTTTGAGAAAGCAGGGATCGCCGACAGGGCCGACGGGATGCACTGTTGGGCCCCGCTACAAGAGTCACGCCGCCTCGTTTGCGACCCGCGCGGCTGCGCGCTTCGTTTGGCGTTGCGCCCCCGCCCGCCCCCCCGCCCGGGACGGCCCGCCTCTCTACCCAATGGTGTTTGCGGCAGGGGGGTGGGGCAAGGCTCTTTGGGATGGGGCGGCAACAATCCGCCGCAGGATTCCCGGCGGCGTCGCGCTGTTTCACCTTGCTCCGGCCGGCGGCCCCGGGGAACACATCATTTCGCTTCTATTTTTTTACTTTTCCATTTTTTCTACATTTTCAATCGCTTCGGCTGACCCATTTTTTCAACATTTACTGTATACTTGTTATGAAGAAATAGGTGCGCCCAGCGAAACCTATTTGTTGCATATTTCCGTTTTTTGTTTAATAAATAGCAGAAAAATAGCGAAACGATAGCGACACAATAACGAAAAACAAGGCCCGCGGAATTGTCTGTTTCGGCCGCCGAAAAAAATAGCGAGAAACTATATAAAAAATAGGCGCCGCAAAAATCCCCGGGGGCGCACCTTTTTTCCCGCTATTTTTTGTTTTTTTTCGTTGTGTTTTCGCTATTTCTCTGCCCGCCCCTCCTCCTCCTCCTCCCCCCCCCCCCTCCGCCTCCTCCTCCCGCCTCCCCCTCCTCCTCCCCCTCTTTCCTCCTCCTCCTCCCCCCTCCTCCTCCTCCCTCCTCCCCCTCCCCCCCCGCCCCTCCTCCCCCCCCCCCCCCGGCCATGCCGCCCAGTAGGGGGGCCTCCGCGGCCTCGTGGGAGGGGAAAAGGCTTTTTCTGTGCAAGACAAAAGCCGGCGCCTGCGGCGCTTGTGATTTCCCCATGGTTCTTGAAATAATCGGCGTCGATCGTCATTTCATTCACGTTTTTAATGGCAAATCGGCGCTTGCGGTGGGCTTGATTTACTTTCTGGTGAAAAAATCGGCGCCTGCGGCGGGCTTGCCATCTTCATGATCGTTACGGTTTCAGTTTTGAATCGGTGCCTGCGGCGGGTTTGCAATCCGAATTCGTTCCCTGATCATAAGATCGGCGCCTGCGGCGAGCTTGCCATCTCCATGCCGGTTTTGGCTTCAATGCAGAATCGGCGCTTGCGGCAGGTTTGCAAACAGTATCCGCTTTCTTCCTATAAAGAAATAGCGTCGTTTGCGGGCTTGCGATATCAATGCAGATTTTTGCTTTGATTCAAACTCGGCGCCTGCGGCGGGCCTGCGGTAAGACCACGGCGATCCCCGCCAAGCCCAACTCAGCGCCTTCACTCCTTTCCGCATCAGCGGGGGTGGGGGCTGGTGCTCGTGGATGCAGCAAGCCTGCTGCGGCAGGGTTTCCACTCGTGGGGGATGCTCGAAAAATGTCCACCCCCCTCCTCCTCCTCCTCCTCGTCCTCGTCCTGCTCCTCCTCCTCCTCCTCCTCCTCCTCATTCCCCTCCTCGTTTTTTCCCCCTCCTCCTTCTCCTCCTCCTCCTCCTTCTCCTCCTCCCTTTACCCCTCCTCGTGTTTTTTTTTTGCTCAAGCATACTGGCTCGAGAGTCCCATTTTGGCGATCCTCGAGTCCAGGCCCTCGCCTTCACGGGGCGCTTGGGGGGCACCGAGGCAGCAGCTCACCTCGGGAGCCGCCTTTCTCGGTGGCGAAGAGGGCGAATCTTTCCAGGGATGGCGCCACATTCCACTGCGTGGTCGACGTGCAAAGGCTGTGGCCGCAGTGAGTGGAACAGTCTTCTCTTAGAGCGGGATCGGCGCTGCCAGAAGTGTGGAAGATCGGTCAAGCTATATCAAGGGAAGAAGGACAAGAATGGCGACGATGGCGATTCGGGACAGCAGCAGCAGCATCTGGCTTTCGCAGGATCTGTGGCAGGAGGGAGGGCTCCTCAAGCAGTCGCGAGCTCCAAGCTTGCCACGCTAGAGAGCGCCCTCGCGGTCACGACAGACCCGACACTCCAGCAGGCCCTCAGGAGTCAGATCACAGTCCTCAAGGGTGAGCTCAACTTGCTAGGCTCGAATTCCACCCCAGTGGAGGCCGTGAAGAAAGCTGACGGCGCTGTCAAGGACGCGCAGACTAAGCACGACCAGGCCTTCGCTTCCTTGCTGCGCGCCAGGGAGAACCTTTCTCGTGCCGAGCAGAAGGAGGAGGAGACCGCTATCCTTTTGGCTGCAGCTCAGGAGGCTAAGAAGTTGGCGGCCCAGGCGTTGGCGACTAAGGTAGGAGTGTTCGCACCGCCCAAGGCCGAGTCAGATCAGTTGTTTGATATCACTTGGGACGAGCAGTTTTTCGCTGGCATTGACGACATGGAGGCAGAACCAGCGGAAAAAGAGGCCCTCAAGAAGCTCGAAGCCGACCTGAGGGCCACCAAGACCCAGCTCACGTCCAAGAATACGCAGGTTGTAGGGTGGCTCGAGAGGGCCAAGGAGCTGCAGAAGCAGATCGAGGCCAGGCAGTCCAGGAAGCGCCGCTGCGTGGATGGCGACTCGGTCATCGGCGGCGTAGACGGCAACCAGGGTACTCAGGCGGCGGAGACGGCCGACGGTGGCACGGCGGGCAGTGCCAGCGGCGGCAGCAGCGGCGCCAGTGGCGGGCCTTCCATCAGCTCCGACGCCGACGACAAGCCCGACAAGTCGAAGCAGGAGGCTCGCATCAAGGAGGCAGCTGAGAAGATCACGGCGGCGAAGCAGGCAGCGGCGGACGCGGCGAACCTCGCCGTCAACACCCCTGTCTCCAAGTGACCTTCACGAGGGGCTCCTGCAGTCGGTGCCAATGCAGGAGGTTTTCCCCACCAAGGCCCACGGGGGCCAGCCGACGGGTGCGAGCAGTCGGCGGCTGGTGGCGACTTGGGAAGTCCATCGAGCATTTCGAGTCGAGAGGGGAGTCTCATCTCCCCGACTTACGGCTGCGGCGACCCTGGCGGCAGGCCCTCCCAGCGGGAGTCGGGAGCTTCGAGCCACAGGGTAGGCCGCAGCACAAGCACGGGGAGTTCGCGCCCTCAGAGGCGGGCCGCCCTGGAGCCAATCCAGGGACCACTCAGCATGACGGACGATGAGCGCATCACCATGTCCAAGAGTGGGTCGGACAGCTATTTCTTCTTCGCTAACGTCACGACTATGGGCAAGCAAGCGTGGGGTTTCATTTCAGGACCAGCCTGCAAGCCCTTCCATTTCTTCGGTATCGCTGAGACGCACGTTGAGAGCAACAAGGACGTGCAGTATTGGCGAGAGCAGGCTCACAAGAGTCATTTCAAGCTCATTCTCAACCCCGCTCGAGCCTTAGGGCGGGGCAAGACGGCAGCGACTCAGGGCAAGTCTAACGAGGGTGGGGAGTGGCTCATGTGCCGCCACCACCTGCAGATGCACAGCCTGAGCGACACGGACGCTGTACTTCGTGAGTTACGAGCGAATGGTTCCTCAGCACTGGATGGGTTCAGTGCGGCCATTGTTCATATGCATGGGTACTCGTTGGTGGCCATCACGTACTGCGGCTTCTGCTCCGAGGGCTTCGGGGGCAGGAACCTCGCGCGTCTGGCCAAGCTTGGCGCGCTCGTCTCACAGCTACGTTTGCCATGGTTCATAGTTGGAGATTTCAACCTCGAGCCCGAGGTGCTGGTGCAGCGAGGGTTCATCCAGAAGGTTGACGGGGTTATCTTCAAGCCGTTGGGGGCGTCAACGACCTGCCAGTCAGGTAAAGGCGCCATGCTCGACTACGTCATTGCTAGTCACTCGTGCGTCCCCTACCTTGTCAGCGTCACGCCCATCCTCTCTGTTCCATGGAAGCCTCATAGTGCAGTACTGATTCGGCTTCGTAGTTCGGGGACGCAACTTTTGCGCAGGGAGCTGGTCGCACCGGCTAGGCTCCCACAGGTCCCACGGCCAGGGGTGGCACCTACCCCTGGATCCAAGTCCAGCGTTGCCAAGGCTCAACGAGTCGCGGCTAAGCAGTATCAGAGGTTGAGGTTTTCGGAGGCTTCGGAGGCTCTGTTCGGGGACCTCACTGCCGAACCTGAGCGGGCCGATTTCGAGCTGGACGACGGTATGTCGGACGGCGATTCAGGCGATGACTTCGATTTAATCTCTTCCAGTTTTTTTGACGACGCGGCTGGCGCCGAGGTCTCCGCCCCCAGCAGAGCGAGTGCCACGGCGTCTCCAGCTGTCGCGTCTCTGTCAGAGCAGTGTCTGTCTGAAAAGGAGTTTCTTGGGACCGTAGGGCGCCCCCCCTCCGAGACCCCCCCCTCGGCAACCAATAGTCAGTCCCCTCTCCCTTCCTTCTCCATCTCGGCTGAGCTCTGGGAGACCTGCAAGGGCCACATGGGGTGCACGCACTCGGACGGTGGGCAGGAGGTCTGGCCAGTCGTTCGGGATTCAGTCGCGTACGCCGTAGGAGGTCAGCATGCTAGTCGGCTTGGAGCTTTCTACTCTTCTTGGGCATCTACGGTGGAGCAGGTCATCACTACACATCACGGCGTTGGTATCTCTGGAGGCACTACGAGGGGTCAGGGTCCTTTCTTTCGGGTGGTTGAAATGAAGGCTCCTGATAAAGCTCGGGATCAACCTCTACACGACGTCGTGGCTAGTTGGTGGGGGCGTCTTTCCGCCGTGCTCACCTCTCTCAGTAAGCATCGCAGTCGAGGCAACGGGGTCGCACAGCAGGCGCAGCTAGTCCAGGCCTGCGCTGCGCTCGCGGGAGACCAGCCTCCAGGGGTGCACGTTCCTCTTTTGCGAATTCCAGATCCAGATGACAGCTCTCGGCAGGCGGCCTGGAGCACATGGCAGGACAAGTTACATCGCATTGCTTCTATTTCCGACGGCTCCGTCGAGCGACTTGCTCTGGCAGCCAGACGTGTCGCAGGACGCGCTAGGAGTCGGGCTAGTTATTCTTCTTTGCGTGAGTTTCGGAACTGGATTACTACTTCGGAGGCTCCTGGAATTTTACACAAGTCTCTCAAGAAGGTTCCCCCAGTTCCCGACGAGATTCAGCTCAATGGCAAAACCCTGTTCCATCCCATGGACATCGTCGACCACAAAACTAAGCGATGGCACGATCTCTGGAGCTCCCAACCAGTCCCGATTTCCGACATCATGGGTATGTTCCAGGATATTCGCGAGGCTGCGGCTGTGGAGCAGCTGGAGCCCTTGTCCGTCGAGCGCGCCCAGCGCGCCTTGCACTCCATGAAGGCCAAAGCAGGACTCGGGGTTGACAACCTCAGCCCAGTAGATATGGAACGTCTTCCCCTCCCTGGTCTGGAGGAGTTGGTTTCGGTTTTCAGTGCTTGTGAGGAGTGCCTTTCCTGGCCCTGGCAAGTTTTGTTGGTTGTCGGTCGGCTCCTGGGGAAGAAAAACGGGGGAGACATAATCATAGGAATCATGTCTATGTTTTCCAGGACCTGGTCATTGGCCCGCGAGGACGAAGTTAGATTGTGGTCCAAGGATTCGGAGCCAGCCTGGGACGCTGCGATCGCAGGCAACTCGGCGCTCCGTGAAGTATTTTTACGTGCTCTTCAAGACGAAGGGCTCGCCAGATTGGGTTGTGCATTCGGAGAGGGGCTGTTGGACATCAAGGGGTTTTACGATGCTATGGGGTGGATTCCACTGGCCAGGTCTGCTCTTAGAATGGGGTTTCCCCCCACGGTCCTCGCCCTGGAGCTCCAGATGTGCATGGCCCCACGCGTCTTATCCCAGCTGGGTTCTTTCTCTCAGGCGTTCCAGCCGTGGCAAAGTATTATCCAGGGGCTTCGGAGCGGCACCAGATTTGGGAGGTGTATGGTTTATTATATTCTCATGAAACTTACCACTACGCACGTTAATATGTCATACCGTATTTGGGTCGACGATTTGACTCAGCACACGGCTGGTTCGCGAAGAGCTGTTCGTGAGAGTTTGTACCAGGGCATCCTGGACACGTGCGTCGCGCTGCAGGAGCACGGACTCCAGATCGCCAGCAAGAGTGTTGTGCTTTGTTCCCACGCCGCTGACAGCAAGGCGGTGGTCCGTCGGCTTCGACGCCGAGGTTTTGATCTCCAGCACGCACTGCAAGCAACCTATTTGGGTGTCGATTTGGGGGCAGGCAGGCTCGCTAGAGCAACGAGGAGGCAGAGAGTCATCAAGGCAACGGCAATGAACCATAAGATGCGTAGGTTCGCTCGCTCGAGTCGGAAGTATCGTACCACGGGGCTTCTGGAGCGGGCGGGTGCTCAGGCTGCAGGGGCTTATGGACATCAGATTTCAGGTGCTTTTGGTGAGTTTCGGGTCCAATGTCGTCGACGATGGGGTGCTACTCTTGCTTCTTCTAAGCGTGGGCGTTGTCTCACTACTTTGCTTGACTTGCGTGCCGACGGGCACGATCCCGAATACAAGTTGCCGCGCGATGGGCTTCAGCTGTGGTTGAGAACCTGGCTGAGCGAGCCCAGTATTCGCGCTCCTGTCCGTGCTGCCTGGCCTGGGCTTGTTCGCCAGCTCCGTGAGCTTGCACCTCAGCAGATTTCTCGGCATGTACGGGGGCCCATCTCGTCCATCATTGCCTACTTACTTGAGTTCGGGTGGGACCCAGAGTCTCCAACAAAGTGGCATTCACCAGCTAGCTATGAAGACGCTGGGGGTACGTGGTCATTTCCCGATGAACTCGTCACCAGCTCTGAGGACATTAGCGGTTTGCTCACCGAGTTCGAGGGGTCCATTAGGTCCAGGCTATGGGTAAAGGCTTCCAAACATTACTGTGGTGAGGGGCTTCAAGGTGGGGCTGACAACGGCTCCCTCAGGCAGCTCCTGAAGGTTCTTAGTGGTGTGCCTCATGGGGCCAAGCTCTCGGAGGCCATGTTGGTTATTGCTATCGGTGGGTCTTGGCCGTTATCCAGGGTGAAGAGCGAGACGGGTGCCATCAGCGACGACACGTGTCCCAGGTGTGGCCAGGACTCCGAAACTCCTCTTCATCGGGGGTGGACTTGCCCAGCTAACAGTGGGCATAAAATCTACTCGTCCTCGGACCACCTTCTTCCCAGGGCCCTGGCGGGCCAAGATGCCGAACCGTGTTTTTGGTTTCGTGGTCTCATTCCGAGTTCTTGGACGCAGGTACCCGCTCCGAGCGCCGGCGAGGCGTGGGAGCATTTCTCTTCTGTAGGTGCACCGTTCAGCGAGCACGCGCTCGGCATCGGTGTGATCGACAAGCCTCTGCTGGTCTTCGGAGATGCCAGTGGGGGCGCGGATTCCAGAGACCGACGGCTTCGGCGCGTCGGAGTGTCAGCTGTTGTCGCTCGTGACTTCGATCACCCCGCAGTCGATTCAGCCATCTTCGGACCTCTTCCTGGAGCTGCTCAATCGGTCCCTCGGGGTGAGTTGTGGGGGCTCCTCCTGGCGCTTAGGCACTCTCGAGGGCCCCTCGTGTACGTCACGGATAATAGTGGTGTCTCTGATGGGTGGTATCAGGGATTCTGGAGGGCCCCGCGCGGGGCCAATGCCAACGTTTGGAAGGACATTGCTCGTGAGATGCAGTTTCGCGACCCGTCGCAAGTTTGTGTCGTGCAGATGCCGTCACATATTGAAGCTGAAGAATTCTCGGGTTCCCGCTTTCCAGAGTTTCTGATCATCGGAAACCTCATGGCCGACGAGTTCGCTGGCCTTGCTGCAAAAAAGTGTCGAGTGGATGCTGAAACCAGGTTTCGAGTTGCT
>CAUYUJ010016642.1:138863-211363 GCA_963575745.1 Prorocentrum cordatum
GCGTGCTGCTGGAGATCACGCTGCTCGTCTCGGCCGCGCTCACGCTGCTGCTTGCCATTCTCGCGCAGCCGACCGCTGAAGTGGTTGTGGACCTGGAGCCAGCTGGGGGGCTGAGGTGGCCCGTCACTTGCTCGGGAGAAGGGCCCCCTCGTCGCCGCGGCTGGGCGCGGCTCGAAGCACTGGCCAGTTTCGACCGCGGGAGGGGTGCGGGGACCGATTTTGAGCGAGCTTGCTCTCATCCCCTTGACACGTTTTCCCTGGGCTTACCCAACTCAGGCGCCCCAGCCGCCTCCAATCGTGGACGTCGTGCTGCGTGGAGTCGTGCTGCCTGGGGCCGAGCTGTCCGTCTTGGCGGTGCTCGTGCTTCTTCTCAGTGGGACTCACGACGGAGTTCGTCATGGTCATCATGGAGGTCCCGCTGCTTGAGCTGCTTGTCTCGGCCACGTTCAAGCTGCTGTTCGCTGTCCTCGACGCCGCGGGACTCGCACGCGGAATTGCGGAATTGCGTCGTGGGCTCGGACGCGGAAATGCAATGGCCGTGTCGCTGCTCGAAACCATGTTGTGTGGAGTCGCGCTGATCTTCTCGACCACGCCCACGCTACCGACACGACCATCGGGCTGATAGTGCACGCAGCCGTGCCGGACTGGGCGTGGGGCTGGGCGCGCTGATCGTCTCGACCGCGCTCACGCTGCTGCTCACTCCTGGCGCAGCCGTCGGGCTTGAGGTACGCGCAGCTGTCTAACGGGGTGTCAGAATGGGCGTGTCGCGGGGCGACGTGCTGGGGGCTAGGATATTCGCCAGGCTGGAGGTTGGAGCAGCTGCTGGGCTGGGCGAAGGGCTGAAACTCGGGCTGGGCGTAGGGCTTGGTGTCGTGCTGGGGATTTGCACATTCGCTGGGGTGGGCAGTGGCGCACCCCTCAGAGTCGGATTTGCAGTGCAGCTCGCTGTGGACATGACATGGCCGTGGGCGTCGCTCTGCTCGAACTCGTATTGCTTGAGCTCGCGCGGCTCGTCTCGACCACTTTCACGCTGCTGCTCACTGTTGTCGTGGTGCTCGCCGAAGGAGTGGCTGTGGACGTGGCGCTGATTGAAATCGTGCTACTCGAAATCTCCCTGCTCGTATCGAAATCGCTCATGTCTGTCTTCTAGGGGGAGCAGGAGCGCCCTCGTGGCCCGCTGGCGACGTTCCCTGTGATTGCGATGTTCCCGCGACTTCTCTAGCATTGCATCAAAGAGGAGACGCCGCGATGCGTTGCCGCCCCCTGCCAAAGCTCCCCGACGCCGCAATCTCCATCATGGCTCGTCACTCCGCGCAGCAGTGCGCGCCCGTAATTCTTCCCCACTGCTGCCATCGTGGCCAGGGGGTCGACTTCAGCCTTGAGTCCAGGCTCGCGCCGCGCACCGATGCATTTGGCTGGAACCGGTGCTACCGCGACATTCGATGCGCCATCCCCGCATGAATCGAAAACTTGCGCCGCGCGCCTGTTCAAGACTTACACCCACCCACTCCGCCGCCCGAAACAATGATGGGCCTGCTTTCCACCACCTGTAGCCGAGTTCCGAAAAGGGGAGCGCCCGCACCTGGGTGATCCATCTTCGTCCGCTTCTCCGATGGAGGTGGCAGTGGACGCCCACTGTTCGGAAGCCCACTGCTGCAGGTGGCGCTGCTCGTCGCGTCCGCGATCGCAGCGCTGCTCCCTCGTTGTTGCCGTGGCGCTTACCGTGGAGGTGTCCTTGGGCATCCCCACTGCTCGGAGGCGTGCTGTTCGAACTCGCGCTGCTCGTCGCGATGGCTCTCGCGCTGCTGGCCACCGTTGCCGTGGAGTTACCAGCGAGGTGGCCGTGAACGTTGCACTGCTCGAAGTCGTGCTGCTTGCGTCGGCTCCGCCCGCGCTGCTGCATGCCGTCCACACAGCGCAGGGGGGCTCATCGTGGGTACGGCGGTGGACGTGGAACGGCTCTAAATCGTGCCGCTCGGCCCTGCTCGTCTCGCTTATGGCTGCTGCTCGCTCATGACGCAGCCGTCGGACCGGGCGCCTCCATCCTCCTCCCTCTCCTCCTTTCTCCTCCTCCTTTTTCTCCTCCTCCTCCTCCTCCTCCTCCTCCTCCTCCTCCTCCTCCCCGCCGCGGCGGTGGGGCAGTTACTGCTCTGTTGGGTACTGTAGATTCTGTGTGTTGAACTGTTTGACACGCGTGCGTGCAGCGCCGGCGCTTGGGCTCGAGCAAAAGTGTGTGCCTCCCTCCCACGGCAGTTGCATCGGGGCGGGGGCGGCGATAGTGGCGATCGGCACTATCGATCGAGTTCGAGTGAGTGACGAACCCCAGGGTCCCACGGAGACGGCTGGGGATAAGTTCTGACGAGAACGAGGTTGGCAGCGGAGCGAGTGGTTGGCCCCACTGACTCCAGCAGAGACGACGAGCGGGACTAGCCATCCCATCGAGAGAAGTTTGTGGCCATGGCAAGTGACTACAACAACGCGGTGGATCCCAAGGTACCGGTGCTGAAGGGTGAGACGCTGAAGGATTTCACCCGGTACAAGCGCGCGGTGCAGGCCGCGGAGCTGAGCTGCGAGAGCGCAGAGCAGAAGAGAGCGCTCGGACCGAAGCTGTACCGCAACCTGCTGGGCGCGGATAACTCGATCAGCGTGCTGATCGAGCAGTCGGATCCTGTAGACTACGCGACCGAGGACGGCGCTCGAGTGCTGCTGAAGTTCCTAGAAGACCAGCGCTTCGCCAAGAGCAGCTTCAGAGAGCTGCCGAAGGCATTCGACCAGTTCTTCGACCAGACGCACTTCGAGCGCAAGGGTGAAGAGCCGATGGCAGCGTTCTGCACGGCGATGGAGGTAGCCAAGCGGAACCTCGAGGAGGTCGACCCGGACACGAAGATCAGTGCCAACGAGCTGGGCTACCACACGCTGAAGCGAAGCGGCTTGGACAGGGACGAGCGCAACTTAGTGATCGCCCGGGCGGAGGAGACGTTCGATTTCCAGAAGATCAGCATGACCTGGAAGAATCTCTTCCCCCGAGGCGGAGGCAAGCACCGAGAACGACAGGCTCGCGCCGGATGGCGCTGGGCGAACTACGCGGACGGCGATCCCACCGCGGACGAAGACGACACGGTCGACGAGTACTGGGTCCAGGACGACGACGGGTACTGGTACGAGTGGGACGAGGAGCGCGGCATCTACGCGGCCCTCGAGGACGACGACGACGAGTGGGACAACAGCGACCTGTTCTACATCGAGGACGGCGCGGACGCGTACCTCGCGAATGAGGACGACGACTACCACCAGGCCCTCGTCACGCTGCGCGAGAGCCGCTTCAAGATGAACAAGATCAGGGCGGCGCGCGGATTCTTCAAAGGCAAGATCGACGGAGTCGTGGACGAGAGTGCTGCGGCCGGCGGCAAGGCGGCCGGGAAGGGAAGCAAAGGCGGCGGCAAAGGCAAGGACAAAGGGAAGTCAAAGGATAAGAAGTGCGGCAACTGTGGCAGGATGGATCACGCTACGCAGGACTGCACGACGCCAAGAGCTTCCGGCCGACCGGCGAGCAAGGGCTTCAAGGGCCGCGGCAAGACGAGCAAGGCAGGACGTCCACGACGGCTGGGTTTCTGGGCCATGACGACGCTGGTGTGCGTCATGCCGGACCTGTTCAGCAACGGGGGTGTCGAGAGCCAGGAGGTCGCGATGGTGAAGGTCGAGGAGTCCACTGAGCACGACATCATGATGACCGACACCGAGAGCGACTACCACCTGCCCGACGTTCCCGAGGTCGACGTGATGATCTCGAGCGAGATCGTCTCGGCCTCCTTGCTGGACAGCGGGGCCACTGTGGCGGTGGCCGGGCGCGGCTGGCTGGACAAGCAGAAGACGGAGCTGGCGAAGTACGGCCTCGAGCCGATCATCGTGGACGCCGTCCAGAAGTTCAAGGGACTCGGCGGCGCACGACGCGAGGCCAGGAAGAAGTGGATCATGCCGATCGGGATCGGCAAGGTGCACGTGATCCAGGAGTACTTCGAGATCCCTGGCGACATGATCGGCCTGACGAGCAAGAAGAACCTGGCGGACTGGAAGACGAACCTCTACTTACGCGAGGACGGCCAGTGGGCCGACTTCGAGGAGCTGGGCCTGTACGACATGGAGCTGATGAAGCTGCCCGGAGGTCACGCGGGGATCGACATCCTCGACTTCGACCTGGAGTCGTACGAGGCGGACCCCCTGTTCGAGCAGTTCCGCATCAGGACCGAGAGCGTCCAGCACAGCGAGCCGGAGGTGTTCCTGGTGGCGGAGACGCTGCAGTCGGGGCCCGACTTCAAGCACCAGGACGACGCCGACCGGTGGGTCCAGGAGGCCATCAAGAACGGCAACAAGGGCATATTCAAGAAGAATACGCTCAAGAGGATCGACAGACTCATGAAGGAGTATGCGGTCATATTCGATGTGCTGCGCGACAATAACGAGACGTTTCTCTGGGAGCTGTTTGCGAAGGAGGCGCGTTTTACTCGTGTAGCTTCGAAGGGAGGTCACGCGAATGCGACCCCCTCGGATTTAACGACAGGTGTGAACTTCAACGACCCGAAGGTGCGATCGGATTTTCTGTTTTTGATCAGGATCTTTAAGCCCTGGATGGTTTCGGTCGCATTCCCGTGCACCGCCCACTCGAATATGCAAGAGTTTCAACGTGCTCAGGGCATGGGCGACCGGGTGGACGACCTGATCCAGGAGCTTGAGCCGCTGATCAGCTTCTCAGCGGAGGTGCTCCAGATACAAGCTGAAGGTGGACGCATCGGCATCGGCGAGAATCCTCTCACCAGCCGGGCGTGGCGGGAAGCACCGATCGCGAACCTGCTCAGCTGGCACGGTGACAAGCCACCGCTCTACGAGACGGTTACGCTGCACCAGTGCATGTACGGGCTCACGGACAGCTACGGCGACCCGATCCGCAAGCCGACGCGCATGATGGTGCCCAACGGCTCGTGCTTTTTCGACTGGCTCGAGCGCAAGTGCGACGGGAGCCACAAGCACGCCGACATGGTTGGGCGCAGCGCGGAGCTGGCACAGGCTAGCGCCTGGCCGGACGACCTGGGCAAGACCTTGGTGGCTGCGGGCACTCACGAGCTGGCGCGACGGACCAGCCCGAAGGAGATGCGCATCGGGAGCAATACGACGAAGTCCCCGAGCAAGCAGGTGGTGAACGCTGTGGCTAAGGCGTTCAGGCTGAGGAAGGAGCTGATCGACGTGCGCGTACTGACGGGCACCGAGGAGATTACACCACCTCGTGGAGCTATACGGAGGATCTACGCGATGTACTCCGACGAGGGAGTGCTGGCGGACTACAGCGACGCCTACGCGGGCGACCAGGACTTCGCGACGGTCAAGACGGCTAAGCGGTTCCCGACGGACACGGTGATCGCGATCTACGTGAACGAGCCGAAGGTGCAGACGTCATACCCTGCGACGGTGCACATCTATGGGAGCAAGCCGAAGGCTTTCACTCCAGACGACCGCGAAGCTGACGAGGCACATCGAGACCTACAGCGAGAGGGCGAAGGCTTCGGAGACAAGCCTTCGGACATCACCACGGCCCAGTGGGGCGCGCTCAAGAAGCTCCACCTGAACCTGAGCCACCCTTCGGCTCACGCACTAAAGCGACGCCTGAAGTCCTACGGGGTGTCGCAGAAGGTTCTGGACGCGGTGGACAAGCTGGACTGCGTCGTGTGCAAGGAGCTCGGCAGACCGACGACGACACGGAGCTCCAACCTGAAGCTCTCGACGGAGTTCAACCAGAACGTGTTCTTGGACGAGGCCGAGGTGATCCTCTCGGACGGGACCAGGCTGATGGTCATGGTGATCCTGGACGATGCCTCGGGTTTCAGGGTCATCATCCCCACAAAAGCGGTGAGGTCCATCACCGGAGAGGAGAGCTTGCGATGCTTTTCGCAAGGTTGGTTGTCGTGGGCTGGTGCGCCTAAGGTGCTCTACTACGACGCGGCCAAGGGCCACATCACGAAGCGGTTCGTGGAGGTCGGCGACAAGTACAACATCCTGATGAGGCCGGTCCCAGCAGAGGCGCCACAGCTGAAAGGTCGAGTGGAGCGAGCGATCGACTTCTTCAAGGACCACTTCCAGCGCCTCAACCGCGACGTGCAGCTCACTAAGGACGACGACCCGCACGTGTGGACAGCGGTGATCGCTAGCACGTGCAACGATCATATTCGGCGGAACGGCTTCACACCAAACCAGTACGTGCTGGGCAAGTCGCCCGGGGTTCCGGCCTCGCTGATCGAGGCGATGGAGGGCGACCAGCGGCAACTGGCAGCACAGAGTGCAGCGCTCTTCGAGGACGGACCGAGAAGGGCAGAACAGATACGCGCTGCGGCGAACCGGGCGTTCTTCGAGCTGGATAGCGACGACGCCGTCAGGAGGGCCATGGTCGGCCGCGTTCGCCCGCCGCGCGGGCCGTTCGTACCGGGCCAGCTGGTATACTACTGGCGCGAGGTGAAGCACGTGAAGTCGAAGAGGCTCCAGGGCGAGCACGGCTGGCGTGGACCCGCGATCGTGTTGGCCACCGAGGGCCACACGAGGCTGCATCTCAGCTATCGCGGCGTGCCAGTGCTCGTGACGCCGGAGCAGGTACGACACGCCTCGCGGAACGAGGCGGAGATGGTGGAGAACGAGGACCTGGTCAGGCAGCTATCCCACTGGCGTGGAGGACCGACTCTACAGAAGGGGTTCATCGATGAGCGTGGACCTGGGCCTGACGGGAGCGACAAGACGGGCGTGCGCCGCGAGAGGGACGAGAAGGACTCGGACCACGAGGACGACGCGGGCGACCCGCCTGTGGCTAAGGCGCCGCGCGCCGAGCCAGCACCACCACCACCGAAGCCGGTGATCGAGGCGACGCCGAAGAAGCAGCCCAAGGAGGAGGACGTACCTACACCTGGAGACCTACCCGAAGTACCACCACTACCGGGAGGAGGACCTGCTCCTCCGGATCAACCTGCCGACCCACCTGCTGAGGCAGCTGGGCCGGGGCAATCTATGGACCTGGACGCTACTACTGCGCCAGGCACTCCGCATCAACATCAACAGCAACAACAACCAGATCGAGCTGAGCAGCCAGAGCCTGCACCACGACTTAGCTTCAAGCGGACGCTTCCAGACGATCAGGATGCAGATCGCGAACGCATGCGACTACGACGCGAAGCTCTAAAGAACAGCTCCATGCGGCTGCCGAAGATCAAGGACGACCCGACGGACCAGGACGCCCTGCTCATCAAGGTCAAGAACCGCACGAGGGACGCGTTCCTAGCTCGGAGGACCGACACGCAGAAGAAGCAGGTCACGCCCAAGAAGGGCCGGGAGCTACGCAGCATCCCACCTGAGTGGAAGGCGGCCTTCGACGCGAGCGACCTGGAAGAGTGGCGCAAGTGGGTCGAGTACGACGCCGTGGAGTGGCCCACTGACGAGGAGCTCGCGGGAGTCGACCAGTCGGCGATCCTGCCCATGAGGCGCGTCCGCACGGACAAGAACGAGGCGACGAGAGGCAACTTGTCGTACGAGCAGCATCCGCTCAAGGCGAAGTCCAGGAACATCGTCCCGGGCTATAAGGACAAGCAGCTGCTCGCGGGGGAGTTGAAGACCAACGCTCCAACGCTGACGGACGTGGCCACGGCGGTGATCGTGCAGGAGGCGGCCAGCCAGGAGGGCTGGAGGCTGGAGCAAGGCGACGTCGACTCGGCGTTCTTGAACGGGAAGTACCTCGACGACTCTCGGCGCGTGTACTTTCGTGCGCCGAAAGGCGGACTGCCGGCGGTGCCCGAGTTGGGCTGGCCAGCGGTTCCCGAGGGGACGGTGCTGAAAGCGAAGAAGGGCATCTACGGGCTGAACGACGCACCACTGCTGTGGTACGAGGAGCATCGAGATACCATACTGTCCCTGCCCGGTGCATCAAAGTCGAAGCTGTGCCCGGCTCTCTTCATCTTCCACGATGAGCACGGGAAGCTGATCGGCCTGATCGGGACGCATGTGGACGACGATTTGGTAGCGGGCTCGCCCGAGTTCTTCGCTAACCAGGTGGCCAAGCTGAGGAAGATTCACTGTTACGGCAAGTGGCAGACGGCGAAGGCCGGCTTCCATCATTGCGGGCGCTTCCTCAAGCAGAACGACGATGGCACCATCACTTGCAGCCAGAAGGAGTACACCGAGAGCATCGAGAAGATACCGATCTCGAGCGAGCGTCGCAAGGACAAGGAGGCGAAGGCTACTGCTGAGGAGAGGGCGATGCTCCACAGTGGCAATGGCCAGATCCAGTGGCTGGTGCGGTCGACCCGCATGGACTTGGCGTTCCGGCTGGTGGAAAGCCAGGCCAGGGCTCACGACAGCGACCTGAAGGTTCAGGACCTGCTGGATTTCAACAAGCTGGTGAGTGACGCCAAGACGGACCACGTGGACATCACCTTTCAGAAGATCAACATAGACGACGCGATCGTGGTTGCAGTTGGAGATTCTAGCCATGGCAACGTGGGCAAGACGAAGACCGCTAGCCAGGCGGGCTTGGTCATCCTGCTCGCGGACAACAAGGACGACAAGTTCCTGCAGGGGAGACCGGCCAAGGTCACACCCATGCTGTGGCGATCACACCGCATCAAGCGAGTGGTCCGCAGCACCCTCTCTGCCGAGACGATGGCGGCGCTGGAGGCGGTCGAGAGCGGGGACATGCTGAGGCAGCACCTGGTGGAGCTGCACTACGGGCTCGGCTACCGGACTCACATGGAGGACGTGAAGGCCATCAAGATGGTGGAGGTCACGGACTGCAAGTCGCTCTACGACCTACTCCAGAAGCGAGGGACGGTACCCTCCGAGAGGCGGCTGCTGATCGACATCGAGGCGCTCAGGAATGACTTGGAGTTCAACAACGTGGTGAGCAAGTGGGTGAACACAAAGCAGATGCTCGCCGACTGCCTCACCAAGAACGACGTGCGCGCTGGCGACTACATGAGGTACGTGCTCCAGACCGGCGAGTACCGGCTCACCGAGGACCTCATGGCCGACCAGATCATAGCCAAGCAGAGGATGGAGCTCAAGGGACGCAGGGGCGAGTACTACCGCGCGAAGTACCCCAAGAGACTGCGACCTGCCGAACAACACTACGTTCACGAAGGCTACACTTACTTCGAGGAGTGCATCGCGGACGTTCGGTACAACGCGCGTGTGCTACAGCCTGCTCCGAAGCCATACCTCCGATGGCGTATGACACTCGGCCAGCGCGAGGACGACGTTTACTACGAGAAGCTTGAGGAGATGGTCGACTGGTCTGGCCTGGACCAGGTGTCGAAGCGCAGGAGGATCCCCACGCAGATTCGGAAGCTGCTGACGATCTATGCGCCGACCAAGGCCGCCCTCGAGCGCTACGAGAAGGACTTCACGGAGAAGCACGTTATCAAGAAGCCGAAGGTGACCGACGAGGGCGACATGCAGGACAAGCTGGACGTTACCGAGGATCTTGGTGCGATCGTGGAGTCGGCCGAGACGGTGAAGGTGGACGGCACCAACGAGGTCGCGGAGATCTACATGATGGACGCTGCGGGTGCCGAGACCGAGGAGGTCAAGTCAGGCGCCGCCGCGGCCGCGACGGTGGTTGTGTGCGCAGTGTGTCGCATGGTGGTGGACCAGTGCGAGTGTGGACCGCGAACCCGCAAGAAGGCCAACCAGCGATCATCGTGCTCAACACATCCAGGAGAGCTACCGCCAGTACCAGGTGACGACGATGAAGGCGGCGATGACGCCGGTGACTGGGAAAAGCTACCACACCGACTCTACCAGGAGCGGCAGAAGTCTACGACACCGACGAAGAAGGCCATGATGAAGGCACGCGCGTTGCACGAGAAGACCAAGCACGCATCCTACATGCAGATCGAGGAGGACTTCGGCGAAGTGCTGGAGGAAGGTGTCCTGGAGGCGTACGAGGTGGTCGTCAATAACTGCGCCGTGTGCCGGAAGGACAAGAAGATCTACGACACAGTGCAACGCGGAATCAATAACAAGGAGTTCTGGATGGACGGGTCCGGCAGCAGCCACAAAGGGAAGAGCCAGGGCAAGACCGACCCCAGCTCAGACCACTGCGAGCACCCGAAGGAGAAGCTCACGACCCGAGGGAGCAACCAGTACAAGGACAAGCTGAGGTGCATGCAGTGTGGCTCACTGCTGGTGGACACCGACACCGACTGGTGGCGACAGGAGAAGGAGTATCGTGCCCAGGAGAAGCTCCTCCGTGCTGAGAAGGAGAAGCAGGTGCAAGCTGAGATGAAGGCCATCCGCTTGCGTGACATGTACCAGAAGGCCTCTGGCGAGACCAGGGCGGCCTCTGGCGAGACTAGGGCGACTTCCGCCCAGGGCACGAGCTCGACATCTCCGACGTGAGCTACCACGTGGAGAACTACCACACTGCCATTTTGGCAAGCACGGGCATCCTCGCGGTTTGCGACGACGCCTGCCTTTTGCTGTTGAACTGAGGGCTATGCCCGGCGCCCGCCTGCCGCGAGCCACGCTTAGTCAAAGAAAATAACACGAGTGTAGATTCTGTGTGTTGAACTGTTTGACACGCGTGCGTGCAGCGCCGGCGCTTGGGCTCGAGCAAAAGTGTGTGCCTCCCTCCCACGGCAGTTGCATCGGGGCGGGGGCGGCGATAGTGGCGATCGGCACTATCGATCGAGTTCGAGTGAGTGACGAACCCCAGGGTCCCACGGAGACGGCTGGGGATAAGTTCTGACGAGAACGAGGGGTACCGTATCCTGGTGCTCGGCCCTACGCCACTGGGATATTGACATTGCCATGTGCGCTTCGCGGCTTGGTGTCAGCATGCCGGCTCGTCTTTTTGGGTCCCGCCCCGCGGCACCTTGCCCACGGCCGTGGCGGTCAGCTACGCCCGTGACGCTGGAGCCACCGTGAGCTTCCGTGCGCGGGCATCGTGCATTTGGTGCACTGGCGGGGCCGTGCGGTCCATACGTCCCATGGGGCCCTCGTGCCTACTCCAATTGGGGTACCAACCAGGTTGCACGGGCCATATGTTTTGGCAGCCGTTGGTAGCCGGGAAGGACTTCAGTTTGAGGAGGTGAGCCGACCTCGCCCCCCTGCGCACCACCGCGATAGGGCGCCGACCTGTACCTCGACCGTGTTGCGGGCTCCACTGCACGCGAGGAGGGTGGTCTCCCCGTGCGGGGGCGGAGGGCGGCCCGCCGTGCGGTGGGGCAGAGCTCTTCGTGAGGCAGACCTCTCGCTCGGGTTCGCTTCTCTGTTCTCCATGGCTCCATGGCTCCTCCTCCTCTCCCCCCTCCTCTCCCCTCTCCTCTCCCTCCTCTCCCTCCTCCCCCTTCCCCTCCCCCCCTGTTCAGTTTCATCCGCTCCTGTCCGAAGAGACCCTCTGCGCGGCCCGTCCTCGGAAACCTCCCGGGATCCTGGCCAATTTCTCATCCTGGATCGATCCCCGACGACCGCCGGGGTTTGAAACAGGCGTCTTAAAAGCAGTATTTGGCAGAACGTACGTTCGAACCACTTCGCCGTCGATCTGGCTCGATCCTCGAACCTCTTTGAGTCTCGAGCCACGTCGATAGACTTGTCCTGATATCCGATCCCGTGGGAGCTTCGCCCCTCCTTGACGATCCTCCTCGATCCTCCCTGGGCCACTTCGGCCTTCGATCTTCTTCGACCGCCGCCCCCCTCGGTCTCAGGACCCCCCGCGTTCGCGGCGCTGGCGGTCGCTCTCGGCGCCGCGCAGGGCGGGCCGGGGCGCGGCGGCTGGCGGGCGGGCCTGCCGCCGTTTGGACGTTGGTGGAAGCGCCCCTGTCGGAGGAAGTCCAGTGGACTTGCTCCGTCTGGACTTCGCCTCTCCCGATACGAGGCTAAGTCCGTGCGGAGTACAGTGGGGGCGCGCATCAAGAAACCATCTGCTTTTCGTCAGGGTATCCTGGGTTTCTTCGCTCCGCGCGCCGCGCGGTGGCTTCCCGCAGCCGGGGAAGGAGCGGTTGCGTTCAGGGTACTCCGGGTTTCCCCTCAGGTGCACCTCGTGCGCGGGTTTTCAGGATTGGGTTTCTTGCGAGAGTTTCTTGCGACCGCGCCCGCACTGTAGGTCCAAACGGAGTGTTCTAACTCCGTCTGGGCTTCTTCTGTTTGGACTCGGCCTCCCCTGGATACTGGCCGGTCCTGGCCCATCGGTCTCCAGAGCACCTCATCACGATGCCCATGGGTGCCCCGAGGGGGTACAGTGTTGAGCGAGAAGTTGGGGGCACCTCGGGCCGGAGGCACCCTGAGCAACCCGCGAGCCGTCGCCGTCCCTGGGCCACAGACAGGCTCGAGCCCAGATCTCCCAGATGGGGTCCGAGCAGATGACGTCGGAGGGTCGTGCCGCATGGCAGGCGCATCGCCGGTGATGCTCGATGTGGATTCCGATGTTCTTCGCGCTGGCGTCGCCGCTGCACCGCCGACGTCGCCGATGCATCGCCGATGCCTCGGACGCATCGGTGATGCGGCGCGATCTTTCGACCCCACCGACTCGGACCCCGTCTAAAAGGCCTCGGATGCTACACGCTGAAAGTCTTCGGGTTCGAGGTTTTCGGACGCTATTGTCGGCGTTCGGCGGTTTTTCAGCTGCGGGGTGCTCTCAAGCAGGTCGCCTCGCCGAAGGCCGCGGGGTCCCCAGATTCCCTTGAACGGCCGCTGGACAGTCGAGTCATGACCCGGAAAGGTCGTGTCGTGGAAGCCAGGGCCGAAGGTTTTTCGTCCTTTTCGGCTTTCGGGGGCCCTCGCTGGGCCACGGGACAGCAAAACATGCCCAGGACACACAGCTGTCCCCGAGGGGACTGTTCCTTTGCTTCCTGGCCGCTGGCCAGGAAGCAAAGGAACAATCATCGCGTGGCGATAACGGGTGTTACCAAGGGGGCGGGAGGGGGCCAGTCACGTCACGATTCGCGTCGGCGCCGTTTCAGAATGCGTGATGCTATTATAACTCTTCACGCTTCGCGCATCCCCACCAGTCGGCTTGTGCTGCGCCCAGTAGCTAATTAGGCTTGCCCGTCGGCCCGGACACCCTCTTCGCCGCCTGCGCTCTTCGCTCGCGGCCGCGACCAAAAAGTATCCCAACCAGCCCATTTCGAAACCCTGCCCATGAGAGCTGACGGAAACGGGACGAAGAGACAGATTTAGTGAAACAAAGCGGGCAACCAGGGTGAGCAGAAAGATTTTTGGGAGCAAGTGGGTTGCCTTGGAGAGCCTCTTCGGGCCATCCCTGTCCCGCGTGGGGGCGAGGGAAGAAAGAGGAGGAGGAGGAGCAGGAAAACGACGACGACGACGCGGAAGAGGAACAATCAAAGGGGGGACTATGAGGGCAAGGACGAGCGCGAGGAGGAGGAGGATGACAACGAGGACTAGGACAGAGCCCTCACAGTCGCCCCTTGGAACCCTCTTGGGGCTCTGTTGGGGGATCTTGGAGTCCTCTTGGGGCTCTTTGGGGGGTGGGTGGGGGTCTATGGAGGCCTCATTGGGGCTTACTTGGGGATCCCTTGGCGCCCTGGGGTGCTTCGAGGCCATCGATCAAGAGGGGGGGTGCTAACGTTTGCTCCCCCCTCCCCAGTGGCCCAAAATGGGCCCCAAACCTCAGAACAAATCAATGATGTTGACCTCCTGGCCGAGGCCATCTTGGACGCTTTGACACCCCACGGCCCGCCAAAAAAAGGTCAGGGAGGGGAGTGGGAAGGTGCCGTGTATTCCTCCCCGAAGGGAACAGGGTTCGGGAACAGGGAACAGAATTCGCCGCCCCCTTTAGCCCAGAGGGTTGGTGGGATTCCGAGACGTTGCCAGCGCGATTCTTGACGTGACCAAAGTGGGTAGGGGAGGGGCGGGGCCGTCTGTGGGCGTGATTGCAAATATTACAAATAGACTGTTCCAAGCGGGCGGTAAGGGAAACAGGTTCTGCGGTCCTCGGCCGTGTCTGCGCTTCCGCGCCACAATGTTTCCTCTTCTTCCTGCCCTGGGATCTGGGCGCCGCACTTTTGATTCAAACCTGGCCTCCTTCGCCCCCGGGCTATCACAGATCGGTTTAGCTCGAACACTGATGGAGAGATATGGGGTCTAGGGCGCTGGTCGTGACTTTTCGCGATGCTGCTTTTGACGCAACGTGGGGTCTCAGGGTTCCACCCGCTCTTCCTCCGTGGCCAGCTGCTGCAGCGTGGAGTCCCCTTCCCATTAGTTGGGAAGATCCTCTCCAAGGGCCCGCGGGCTCAGAATGAGCAGCTTATCTTGCACTGGCGGAAGGCCCCAGTGTCCAGGACCCGCTTGCCTTAGAACCTGTTTAGTTCGTGCGAGAGAGGGCGGGAGGAGGAGGAGGAGGAGGAGGAAGAAGAGGAAGAATAATAGGACAAATAAACATAATAATAATACTAATAATCGTAAGAAGACGAATAAGAACAATAATAATAGTAATAATACGAAGAAAACTAATAATAAGAAGAAGACGAATAATAATACTACTAGTAATAAGAATAATAATACGAATAATAATAATACTAAGAATAATAAGAATAATAAGAAGAAGAAGATGGTGAAGAAAAAGAAGAGGAATAATAATAATAATGATAAGAATAATAATAAGAAGGAGAGGATGAAGAAGAAGAGGAGGAGGAGGAGGAGGCGGAAGAGGAGGAGGAGGAGGAGGAGGAGGCGAGGGGGGGGGGATGAGGATCAGAAATGGAGAATATGCCGATGCCGCTGAACCACCCTTTCGTTGTACGTTCTTTTCGCTGCGGCCATATTCGCCGCGGTATCCTGGTTAGCACCCGTGGAGCATTCGGTGGGCTAGCGGAATCATGTTTTTTTCTGTTCAAAAGGAGGGGCACGCGGTGCAGGGGCGAGATGAGGCGCCTTCGCCGGGGAGGGTCGGGGAAGGTCGAGAGCAGAGTCTTTTTCTGGTCGTATTTGCCCCCCCCCCTCCCCCCCGCGGGCCTCCACGAAACAAATCTGTATGAACATGCATGTTGGCGCTCCCCGGGGATTTCACGTTGGGTTGTCGTCCTGACGCCGCCGATGTTTTGATGCTCTTAACGCGCGGCCCCTGGAGTTCTCGACCCTTTGCAGCGGGCTGCTGCTTGTTAGTCCCAGATCAATTGATCCAGGCCCAGAAGCTGCCTCTTGATGCCAAAGTTTACGAACAACAGCTTTCTATTGGTTGATGCAGGGAGTTGGGTTGCTGGTGGTGATGATAGTGATTACGATGGCCATGGGTCATGATTGCGATGATGAGGGTGATGGTGGTGATGCTGGTTGTGGTGATGATGACGATGACGATGCTGATGCTGATGATGATGCTGATGATGGTCATGCTGATGATGCTGCTTATGATGCTGCTTCTGATGATGATGCTGATGATGATGATGCTGACTATGGCGATGGCTATGCTGTTGCTGGCGATTATGATGCTGATCATCGTGGACATGACGATTTGTATGACAATGGCCAGGCACGTGATGAGTATACTGTTAATTACGGTGACGATATCGATAACCATGACGACGATGATGTTGATGATGATGGTGATGAGGAGGAGGAGGATGGCGATGCTATTGATGATGATGATGGCGAAGGTGATGATGATGATGATGATGATGATGATGCTGATGATGATGATGCTGATGATGATGATGATGAGGACAATCATGGTGATGATGCTGATGGCGATGCCGATGCCGATGACGAAAATGATGAGGATGGTGATGGTGATGGTGATGGTGGTGATGCTGATGATGATGATGATGCTGATGATGATGATGATGATCATCATGACGATGTCGACGACGACGATAATGATGATGCTGCTGATGATGATATTGCTGTTGTTTATGGTGATGGATTTTGATGATAATGACGAGGAGGATGATTAAGATAAGGTGGTCATGATCATGCGGAGGAGAAGGATGCGGAGGAGGAGGACGATGATGAGAGGAGGAAGGGGAGGAGGAAGAATGAGGTGGTGATGATGATGGTTGAGGAGGAGAAGATGGAAGAGAAGCAGGCCTCCCGAGGACTCTGGGGTCTCCAGAGACCTCCATGGGGTTCCAATCGGATTCCACATTGCCTGAAAGGCTCGATCCTCTATTTCCAATGTGGTGGAGGACAGGAGTTGGAGTGTTTTGTTCAAGCCCAGTGAGTCGGAAGGAGGGACAGGCAGAGGAGGTGGACCGGGAGGAGGTGGTGGAGCAGGAGGTGAAGGAGTAAGTGGCGGAGGAGGAGGACGAGGGACCAGTGTAAACGCAAGGCTCATCGACGGTGTTGGAATACATCCCTCCCTCTTGAGAAGCTCGTGCAAGGGTTCATTTCCACTGAGGGATCTGCCGCGTTGGGAGACAGCCATTCGAAGATCCTGAAGCGTGCCAAACACCATTCTCGGGACTCCCACGCCACGGATCAACTTGACTGTTGCGTCTGGTGTCTGGGCGATCCTGAATTGTGCCAGAGCACGATTCCTGGGACTTTATCCGCGAGCTAACGTAACTGTTGCACCCTCACAATACGGAGTCCTTCCAAGACACCATGTCTGGTACTTTGACCATTGGACTCCGTGAAATTTCTTCCGAGTTGAAAAACAAACAAACGTGCGCGGCGCTGAGGCGAGAGCCACATTCTGAAAACCAGCAATCCGTGAAGCTGTTGCAGTTCCACAGAGCTACATGTCGGCAGCGACCCGACCTCAATCCGTGAAGCTCTTGCAAATTTTGAGCACGAATGTGCGCGGCGCTGAGGCGAGAGTTCCATTTGGAAATCCAGCCGCCCCCAATCCGTGAAGCTCTTGCAGTTTTGAAAACAAGAAGTGTGCGGCGGTAAGGCGATAGCCTGATTCTGATAGGGACCCGCCCTCCATCCATAAGTTTCAGAGTCATACGTGGTGAGGAAGTCTCAGGCGAATCGCCCAGCCCCCCCTCTCGATTGGCCTCTGGGTGCGACGGGGAGGGGTTAGCTAGGTATACGGACAAGGCATGGAGAAGGATGAGCAGGAAGAGGAGGAGGAAGGAGGCGGAAGATGATGATGATGATGATGATGATGATGATGATGATGATGATGATGATGATGATGATGATGATGATGATGATGATGAGGATGATGAGGATGAGGATGAGGATGAGGATGAGGATGAGGATGAGGATGAGGATGAGGATGAGGATGAGGATGAGGATGAGGATGAGGATGAGGATGAGGATGAGGATGAGGATGAGGAGGAGGAGGAGGAGGAGGAGGAGGAGGAGGAGGAGAGGAGGTAGGAGGAGGAGGAGGAGGAGGAGGAGGAAGGGGAGGAGGAGGAGGAGGGAAAGCAGGGAGAGGAGGAGCGGGAGGCAGGGAGGAGGGAGGCGGAGGAGCAGGAGGCGGTGGTGGCCCGGCTGCCGCCCCTTGTGCCCCGGCCCGCGCCCGTCTGCTGGGCTGCGCCGCGGTGCTGGCGCGCCGCCTCCCTGCGCTGGGCGCACGGCGCGCCCTCCCGCCCGCCCGCCGCCCGCTGGCCGCCCGCGAGCGACGGGCGGCGCCGGCGGCGGCCGACGGCGGCCGCGGCGGCGGGGAGGGCGAGGCGGGGGACGGGGGTCAGGCGATCGCAGGAGGAGGAGGAGGAGGAGGAGGAGGAGGAGGAGGAGGAGGAGGAGGGTCAGGCGATCGCAAAGATGGCTCAAAGGGGAGTGATTAGCGACGGGTCCCGTTTTTCCATCGGAAAGCGCGGATCACCGCCTCCGAGCGAGGCAGCACTGGCCGCATTTTTTGGGGGGGGGGGGGGGCACCACCCCCGATCCATGGTTTTGGCGACCGCACGCCAAATCCATGGATCGGTAATCCATGTTTGCGCTCCCCCGAGGGGGGGGTCTCATCGCTGCAAGCCACCGGCGACGGCCGACGGCGGCCGCGGCGTCGGGGATGGCGAGGCGGGGGACGGGGGTCAGGAGCGAAATAAGGACGTACACATACATGAATCCACGCTGGTTCCGAGAGTACGCATTTCCCGAATGTTTCGTATCACGCGGCCAGGGTCGCGGATCGAGGGGCCGTGCTCATGTACATAGTTGGGCGCGTACGTCTTTTGTGGACTCCCCAGGGGGGGGTCTCATTGATGCAAGCCGTTGGGAAGCAGTTCATAATTGTGGGACGGTGTGCCTTTGTAGTTCTTGGCGCTGCATCTCTGTGATCGTGGCCGCACGCGCCTGCCAGGAAAAGAAAACCAGGAAGGAAGGGGGTGAGCAGTTTCATCGTTTCAAGCCGAGGCCTTAGCACTAGTCTAGGCCACCCAGATGGCGCCCGAGTGGATGGGGTCCGAGGATCGCGCCGCTTCGGTGATGCGGCTCGATGTGGAGCCCGATTTTCTCCACGCCGACGTCGTCGATATGTTGCTGACATCGCCGATGCATCTTCGATGCATCGGTCATGTATCGATGATGCAGCCCGATCCTCCGACCCCATCTACTCGGACCCTATCGGAGACCTCGGGGGATAGAGGGAGGTCCGTCGTTTCAAGCCAAGTCCCTAAGACTAGAGGGGTGCATGCTTTTCGCCCAGAGGTTTCTGACGGGCTCACGCGGTACGTAATTCTTCACGCTTCGCATATCCCCACCAGCCCATCCCAAAACAGCAATTGTTTGCGAAGCGTACTGACTGTCGTTATGTTCGGGTGTACCTTCTTCTGCCCTCGCATATACCCTCATGTTCCTCCTATATCCCACTTGCTCCCTCTTAGCCCTTTCTTGTGGGAGGAGTGGGTGGGGGACGAGGCGGAGGAGGTGGATGAAGAGAAGGCGGTGGTAGGCGAGAGGGACCCAGAGGGAGATAACGGCGACGACGACGACGACGGCGATGACCACAACAACGACGACGACGATGACGACGACGACGACTTCGACGACGACGACGACGATGACGACGACGACCGCGACGACGACGACGGCGAAGACGACGACGATAACGACTACGACGACCCCGCCTGCTCCCTTTTAGCTTTCTTTTGGCAGGAGTGGAAGGAGGACGGGACGGAGGAGGGGGAGGAACCAGATAAGGCGGTGGGAGACGAGAGGTAGATAGCGGCGACGACGGCAACGATGGCGATGACCACAACAACGACAACGACGACAACGACAACGACGACCACGATGACATTGACAACAACGGCGGCTACGACGACGACCGACCGACCGACCGACCGACCACGACGACGACGACGACGACCGCGACGATGCCGACGACGAAGACGACGACGACTTCAACGACGGCGACGACGAGTCAAACATCAATGCCTTTTCTGGGTCCTTCTCTCTGAGAGCCTCTTAGAGGCATCTTGGGGCTATCAAAGGGCCTTTTACGGATATGTTGGAGGTCTCTGGGCCCTTCCGGGGTCCCCGTGGTGCCTCTTGGGACCTTTGGGGCTTTTTTGGGGGGTCTTGGGGCCATCTTGGGGCTCTTTGGGGGGGTTTGGGGGGTCTTCGGGGGCCACTTTGGAGGCCACGACTCAAGCAGGAGCGCGGCGTCAATTACGGTCCCCCCTTCGGAACCCGTCAAGTGGCCTCTTGGGGCCCTCTTGGGCCGCTCTTGGGCCGCTCTGAGGCCCGTCTTGAGCCTCTCTGGGGCCTGTCTTGGGGCTCTCTTGGGCCATCTTGGGGTCATCTTGAAGCCTCAAGATCCCATTGAATGCGAAAAGGCGAGAAGAGAACACATTGATGTTCCCCAGGTTTTTGAAGGATGTTGGCCTCTCGGGGGCGTCCTTGGGAGGCTCCGTGGCCACTTGGGGCCGTCTTGGGGGGGGCGGTCTTGGAGCCTCGCGTAGGCTTGTTAGGAGCTATCTTGAGTCATCGAGGGCTCTCCTGAGCGATCTTGGAAGTCATCATGGGCTCTGTTGGGCTGTCTTGGCGCCTTCTTGTGCCAAGACAGCAGACGCTCGAACGACCCGCGCCCCCCCCCCCCCCTCCAGGCCCAGGGGGAGGGGGTAGGGGGAGGGGTCAAGCTACCCACCCGACCGCAAGCCGTCTAGCTCACTCCCACCCGCCCTCCCAACACATAAGTAACACCCGAGCCTCAGCATGTTCCGCGGTCGTCTTTGGACCCCAAAGCCGACCCCAGGTGCGCGACGCTTGGGCGAGGTGCGCTACGCGTGCCAGGGGCGCCACGCGCGCCAGGCAGCCCTGAGGCCCGAACGTGCCAGGCACGCCTTGTGCGCCAGATGCGCCACGTGCTCCGAGTGCGCCAGGTGTGCCGCACACTCCAGCCGCGCCAGGTGCGCCACGTTCGGGGCACGTGCAGAGTGCGTCAAGTGCGCCTGCGCACGTGACAGCATACATCGGGAAACATGTCGGCCCCCACCATCCTTGTCGAAAACCAATGCCCATCATTGTGTCTGGTGGGCCTCCGCACAGCAGGCCATGCGCCACCACCCCCGCGGTCCCTGTTAAAACCCATGTGACAGTGATCGCGGGATAGTCGCACATTATCCAGATTCAACCGCGAGGTGCATGTTGTATGGTTTTTGGTTGTATGGTTCTTGTTGTATGGCAAGGTAGCCCTGCGCGCAGCAGGGTATATGCTGCCACTCCCGCCGTCCTTGTCAAACACAAAACAAAGTCTTCCGGGGCCTCATGAACATGACTCAAGACTTTGCCCCGAAGTGTACTTTTTATCATTTATTGATAGGGATGGTGGGGGGGCCGCATCGGGTTGGCCGCGCATGCTCCAAATGTGGAGGCAGACTGCTGTTTGTACTGTTTTTGACAGGGATGGTGGGGTACGGGTCGTCATGGTGTCATCATGGTTCCTGGTTGGACGCCGGTCGCCTGGGGGAGGGGTGTATACCAATAACGGACAGTGATAAGCCCCTCCCCGAAGCTGAAGAAGAGGTGTTGGACAGAGGGGGCTCTCTAAACCACTCACGCCCAGAAGGCTGGTGGGATTACATGCTCCGCCCGTCTCTGAGCTGTGACGAGGGATTTGTGCCAGGAGCGGTGACCCCGAAGTGTTCGTAAGCCCTGCTATTTTAGCAGGACGTACAGGGGTTGGATCAGCGGCAGCGTTTGGAGGGATATGCGCCGAGGTCAGTTTCAACGTTCGCGTTTCGAGGTTTTCGGACGTCCTCGTCGGTTCTCAGCGGTTTTCCAGCTTCGGGATGCATTCCAGCAGCTGCGCCTCGCCGAGGGCGTCCCGTGCGTGCCAAGGTCGTCCCGAACGGCTGCCGGAGATCCTCCTCCTCCTCCTCCTCCTCCTCCTCCTCCTCATCCGCGCTCAGCGGAGCGGCGCTCTCATTGTCAGTACCCTCAGTACCCTCCTCCTCCTCCTGCTCCTCCTCCTCCTCCTCCTCCGCCTCCTCCTACTCCTCCTGGGGAATTACGACACGACGCGGACTGTTGGGGGAAAGTCGGCTCCCCGTCGCCCACGGATCGCGGACAGGGGGCTTGTGGTGGCCCACCCCGCCCGGGAGCGCGTGCAGGTTCGTTTACCGAGGGCCCGTCGCCGAGCTGCAGTCGAGCCGGGTTAGTACCTTTACAATCTTCTTGGCGTCTGACGCTTTGGGCGCTTCATGGATGCGCTTGCGCAGCGCGAGCGAGGTGTCAAGGGACGGGCGCGTGGAGCGAGATGCGCCGAGGCGCTCCAGCGATCTTGGAGGTGCCCTCGGGGTGCCCGCGGCGAGCCCCAGTGGTCGCCCAGTGGCAGCGCGGTCGGCCTACTAAGTAGGTCGACCCTGCCAAGTCAAGGGTGCCCTTGTGTCCAACGCCTCGCGGCCCATCCTTTCACATTCATGCGGCAACGTGGCCCTCGGGAAAGTCTCGTGTCCTCTCGCTTGTCCTCTTCAATACGCCCCGACTGTACAGCTCGACGCCGCCACCCCTGAGGCGGTCCCCCCAGGACGTTTCCTCTCAGGGGAGGAGGAAGAGGGGGGGGGAGGAGACGTGGAGGGAGAGGAGGGCGAGGGGGGTGGGGGTGAGTGTGGGTGGGGAGGATGGGGGCGAGGAGGTGGGGAGGCGGGGAGGAGGAGGCGGGCGACGGACGCGGAGCAGGGAGGGAGGGGATTCTTGGGGATGCGACTCTGATGAGGCTCCCGACCTGTCAGAAGAGGCTGGCGCTCAACTGTCTGGCAGCAGCTGGTATTCGGCCAGCGGACAGGGCGCCAAGGTCTTGTGAGAAACCCATACTCCCCGCCCCCCAATCCCCAGCTCCAATCTCTCCCCTTCATCATGCATCAGCTGGTATTCAGCAGCAGACAGAAAAGGCGCGAGGAGGGAGGGGGAGGTGGCCAGCACGGGCACGGAAAATGAGCCCAACGGGCTGAAATATGAATTCTAGACGCTTCGCGTATCCCCACCAGTTTTGGCAGTTTGGCCGCGCGGCAGCTTGGCTGCTTCTCGCATTCGTGCGTTCTGCTGCCGTTGGACTTTGCGGCTTCGGCCACCCTGGTACTTCGCAGCCTGCCAACGCTCACGCCTACACCGGGCACCAATTCGACTTCCGACAGTCGGTTCGCTTGGCCGCGGCCACCCTGGTACTTTCGCAGTAGTCTGGGGGCTTGCGCCCTTGCATCTAATTACTCGTCTTCTGTCCCTGGTCGCCGGTCTTCCCGACTACCTGCAGCTCCCGACGCGTTGCATACGTGCACCCTGGCAGTACTGGTATTCAGCTGCAGCCTGCCCCCTCCACTCGTCGGCCCGCCGCTGAGGTGCTGCGTGAGGCTCCGCCCCGCCGCTTTGGGTGTGGCTGCGCCCCGTCGCTTTAGGTTAATTCGTCGTTGCGTGCCCCGCTTTGACTGGACCCGCCGCTGGCGCGCTCGCCTGCGGCCGCTGACTAAAAAGTATCCCCACCAGCCCATCCAGAAACGATGCTCAGGAAAGCTGTTGGAAGAAGGGAAGAAGAGACGCACATAGTGAACCAGAGCGGGAAACAACAGTGATTTGGGATATCTTTTGTGGCGAAGGTTGCAAGTGTTATTGCTGGTGCTCTTGCTCCTGCTGGGACTGCTGCTGCTGCTGCTGCTGCTGCTAGTGCTGCTGCTGCTGTTGCTGCTGATGGTGCTGGCTCTCGGATGATGAGTCGGCGGATAAGGGGGAGGAGGAGGAGGAGGAGGAGGAGGAGGAGGAGGAGGAGGAGGAGGAGGAGGAGGAGGAGGAGGAGATGGACAAGGACAAGGACAAGGACAAGGAGAAAGGAAACATGACGAACATCAGATCCCCTTAGGATGAATCTTGGGAGTTGTTTTGGGAACCTCTTGGAGCGTCTGGGGGGGATCTTGGGGGCCTCGGGGATCCTCTTGAAGCCTCTTCGGGGTCTCTTGGAGGTCTCCTGAATGCCTCTCGGAGCCCCTTGGGATATCTCTTGGGCGGTTTTTTGGAGGCCTCTTGGGGCGTCTTGGGGGTCTCTTGGCGATCCTAAGGTCTTGGGCGTCTTGGGTGCCTCGGGGAGGCCTCTTGGGGCCGCTTGAGTCCTCTTGGGGGTCTCTTGGGGGCCTCTTGGGGCCATCTTCTTGGGGCTTTCTTGGGGCCATCTTGGGGCCTCTTGGGGCCTCCTGGGCGCCTCTTGGGGCCATCTTGGAGGACATCGATCAAAAAAGGGGGGCTCCCCAATTACGGCCCCCCCCTCAGGAGGCCAACATGGGGCCAAAGCCATAGTAACACCAACGATTTTTGGCTTCCTCGCCGAGGCCTTTTTGGACGCTCAAACGCGTCGCGGAACCCCCCGTCCAGGTCCAGGAGAGGGGGTAGGGGGAGGGGTGAACCCCTCCCCGAAGGGGAAGAGGAAACTCCCTAAACCACCTACGCCCAGAGGGCTGGTGGGATTGCAGCAGCAGGATGGCAGCAGCAAGCGTATATGCGCAGGGACAGCGCATACAGTGCAAGCGGCGGGGAGGTCCTCGAAGGTTGAACAGTCACTCCCTGGCCGCGGGATCGTCTGTGCAATTCAAACGCAACAGCAGTCCGTCCAACATGGCTGGTCCAGCCTTCTTTACTGAGGGGGGACAACAATCTCCGCACCCTGCAAGCTTAACGAGAGACGGGGCGGCGAAGGACCACCACGCACGATCATCACCAAAGCCGTTCCAGGGAGGGAGGGCAACATGGCTAACACATCACTCCTTAGCGGCGCGCAGCGTTCGTGGGCACATGCTCCCCGTGTGGCTTCCTGGCGGCCCCTTTCATGACCGGGGGGACTCGAGCGCCCCTCGGAACGCCTCCTCTGGCGGCTGCCTGCATGCCGACTCTGCTCGCGGCCAGGGCTCGGTCAAAACCCAGAAAGCATGGGAAAATATGGGGAACCCTGTTGTTTGTGTAATTCTTTGTGTGTCCCAGGGCCCCTTCACTGTCCTGCCCTGCTCCCCTCCCCGGCTCCCCTGTCCTCGGCAGGCCTGGAGGTTGACGCCAAGACCAACATCGGCGGTGTGCTTCCACCGAGGGGAGACGGTTCTGATCTCGGTGACGGTGGCCATACTCGGGCTTCCCAGGTGGCCGAAAGATTACCACCAGCTGGGCGACTACGGCGGCCACCTCGCGGAGCTGGCGGCGGCGGGCATCACGTACGTGCCCATCGTGTGGTCCGCCTACGGCCGCGCCCACCCCGAGGCGCAGGCGGCGCTCCGGGCGCTGGCGCTGCGGGCTGCGCGGCGCCGCGGGCTGCGCTGCCACCGGCCGCTGCTGCGCCGGGCCGAGGCGGCCATCGGCGTCGCAATCTGGCGCCGGGCCGCGGCCATGGTGCACGCATGCCTGCCGGCGCTCACTCCCGAGGAGGAGCGCCTGCTGTGGGCGGAGGCATCGCCCGCGCGGGAGGCGTGAGCTAAAAAAAAAAAACAACAGTTAGGATCATCTTCCCCCTGTGGAGGCAGCCCACCGTGCTGGTGTCGGTGCCACTTTCGAGGCCTCCAGCATCCCAGCCCACCATCTACGGGCGGAGGGACGTGGCACCTGGCTGGCGGGGGGGGGGGAGGTGGCAGGCGGGAGGGACCCCTCGCACGTGCCCGGCACAACGGGCGCCGGGCTGCCCCCCCAGCCGGGGGTCACGTGGGGCCCTGCCGTCGCCACGGCTGGACACACTCTGGCCAACAGAGACCAGGGGCAACGATAGGGGGGATAGGCATAGGGGGTCACGCATCGACCCCCAATCGCCCACTGATCGCCGATAGGGGTCTGATAGCCCCAACCCGCCCAGGAACGTGCAGATTCACCATCGGGTGCCTATCGCCGATTTATCGGCGATGTATCGCCCATTCGAGGTCGATGTTTCCCCCCCTATGCCTATCCCCCCCTATCGTTGCGCTCCAAGAGAGCAGATCGCAGCGGCACGCTCGGCGCCTGTCCACGTCTTGCTTGCAGTCGCAAGCGAGGGGGCAGCGGGCGGCGCCGGCGGCCGCGCGAGAGAGGCGGCTCCGTTCGCTCCCCCAGGAAGGCCCTGGCCCGCGCGGGCCCCGCGGCACGCAGCCAGAGAGGGCTGCCAGCGCCGCCGGGACTGATGTGTCACAGATGACAGGAGGAGGAGGAGAGGAGGAGGAGGAGGAGGAGGAGGAGGAGGAGGAGGAGGAGGAGGAGGAGGAGGAGGGGACGGAGGCCCATGCGTGTCGGGGCTCGGCCGCCGCGGCCTCCCTCCCCCCGCAGGGCGCCGCGCAGCGGCAGTCCCCGGGCGCGACGGCGGGCGCCCGAGGAGTACGCCGCGCTCGGGTGCCGCGGGGGGGGGGGTCGTGCGAGCACCGGTGAGGATCGAGGTTCGGGGCTGGAGGTCCGCCGAGGGTGGGGAGGATCGAGAGTGAGGATGGGGAGGATGATGATGAAAATGTAGATGGTGAGGATGACGATGACGATGAGGATGAGGACGATCATGAGGAGGAGGAGAAGGAGGAGGAGGAGGAGGAGGATGGTGATGGTGGTGATCGTGAGGCTGGCGATGAACAGGACGATGCTGCTGAAGGTGAGGCAGATGATGATGATAATGAGGAGGAGGAGAATATGGTGGATGTTGATAAGGACTATGAGGATGCTAGCGACTTTGATGGTGAGTTTGATGATAGCGATGATGATTATGATGATGTCGATGACTAGTATGATGATGATGATGATGATGATGATGATGGTGTAGGTGATGATTATGACAGTTGATGATTATGACGAGGATGATGATGTTGATGATGATGGTTCTGACGGCGACGATGACGATGATGTTGATGGTTGTGATGGTTGTGATGCTGACGATGGTGATGCTGATGATGGTAATGATTAACGTGATGAACGTGATGACATTGATGTTGATGTTGATGACGATGATGCTGATGATGATGATGATGATGATGATGGTGATGATGATGGTGATGGTGATGATGTTGATGATGTTGATGTTGATCCTGCTGCTGATGACGATGATGCCGATGATGATGAAACTTGATGGACTTCCACAAAGAATGCGCCCCCCTTTCGGATGTTCTTGGGGCATCTCTGGGGCCTGAGGGCCCTGCTTTGGGCCTCTCGGTGCCTCATGGGGCGTCTCTGGGGGGTTCTTGTGTCAATCTTGGGGCGAAGGGCTCGAAATAACAGTTCGTGCTCCCCCTCTTGACGGGCAGTTTTTGGGTGCCTCTTGGGCCGTCTTGGACGCTATGAAGACCGAGAAGGCGGTGGTGCTAGCACCAGGCTGAGGATTCGGATCCCTAGGGCCGCCCTCGTGGGCGTCCAGGAGCGTGATCGGCGTCGGCCCCTCCATTGCCTTTGACGTCGTCATCGTCATCGCCACCAGCGTCGCTACTATCATCATCATCATCATCATCATCATCATCATCATCATCATCATCATCATCATCATCATCATCATGTCTGTCGTTGCCGACGCCACCATGATATCGCGCCCGCCCGAAGGACCGACCCGTGTTGATATGCCCGCGCGTCAGTGCGGCTTGCGAGACGCGCTGGGAAGTACCCAGCGGTCAGCGCCAACGCGGCCGCGTCGATCGCGCCAGACTGGCTGGCCGCTTTGCGCGCGAGCTTGCGCGCGCCAGCGCGGCCGCAGCGATGCGCCAGCCAACGCCAGGCAGGCATCACAATTGCTGCCGCATGGGTTTTGCAAGCCAAGTTGAGGGTGGGTGGGTGGGGAATTGCGCGAGCAGTTGAATTGACAGCTCACTGCGAACGAGCGTATCGCACCGCGCAAACTGCGCCGCGTGGGTTCTCCCCCTGGATCATCCGCTCGTTTTGGGGATGTGCAATTTACATGCGATTGTGGCCCATCGTTCGTTCCAAACATGCATTCGTATCAGCGGTCAGCCGGTATGCAATATCGACGCCCCCCACCATCTTTTATTAAAGTATTGAGCGCGCGCTCGTTAATCGCGAAGCATCCGTTTCCGACAACCCATTGTGGAACATGTGGCGAAGTGTGCTCTCGCGTCGTCGCGCGCGCATGCTGTTTCGTGGGGATATTCGAACCGAGCGCTCCGAATACAAATTAAAACACATTGTTTGGCAACACGTTGTTTCATTACGTTTGTGCGCACGCTCGTGCGAATTGTTAAGCTGGCCACGTGTCTTCACATGTTCATCGAGTTCGACCACACGGTTGTCTCACGCGCGCATGTCGAAGTTTTTCGATCCGCTTCGCGCGCTTGCTGGGGCGGGTGCGCGGTCCCTGTCAACATTCCACGCGGGCGACTCGCGCCCGTCGGCCGCGCGCGCATGTCTAACTCGTTCCCCAACCTCCATCGCCGACGCGTGGACATCATCATCGTCATTTGCGTCATCAGCGTTGGAGCTTTCATTAGCCTTGCCATCGTCATCGTCATCGTCGCCGCTACCATCGCAACTATCATCGTCGTGTCTGCCGATGTCGACGTCGCCATGATACCGCGCCCGCCCGAAATACCGGCCCGTGCTGATATACCCGCGCGTCAGAGCGACCTGCGAGACGCGCTGGGAAGTGTCCAGCGGTCAGCGCCAACGCGGCCGCGTCTGTCGTGCCACGCTAGTTGGCCGTTTTGCGCGCAAACTTGCGCGCCTAGCGCGGCCGCAGCGATGCGCCAGCCACCGCATGGGAGGATCACATTTGCTTCCGCATGGGTTTTGCGAACCAAATTGCGAATTGCGCGAGTTGCAGGAGTTAGCAACGTCAATATTGGTAGGGGGACTTTCACCACACTGGTTTCACCACATACGTTGCATAACGTACAGAGCAGCACCTAAATTTCACAGCGTAGATCGCACCACACATTTGGATTGCGTAGATTGTCCCACATATATTGCACAACGTGCATTCTTAGAATCACATGGTTCGGGGTCCACGCTGGTTGTCATTTATGTATACGCACACCTGTATAGACATACGCCACTGCATACATACGCACGTATTATATATAGATCTTTTTGTTGTTTCTCTCTCTCTCTCTCTTGGTGGTGGCAGTTTGCAGGTCCGAGGCCTTGTGGATGCCTGCGGGGGTCTCCTACGGGGGGCATTCAGATGTGCACGTTGCCAAATCTAGCTTCGGCTCGCATACGTTATATTTTTTGGGTAGTGAGGAGGACTTATACCACGAACGCTAGATGTCTTCAACAGTGCATGGTGGTAAATAGATAGTATCTGAGTGCCAATCGTATCACCAGTGAAACAATGGTCAGGGTACCGAGGTAATGCTGATGATACTAATGGTAATACTGCCAAGACGGATACCAACATGAATGTCAGGAAGATGAGAAGGAAGGGGAGAAGGATGGGGCCGGGAGGGGAGTCGATGCCGCCTTTGTTGTTTGATCGTGGCGTCCGTCGTGGGGGTTTCCTAGTTGTCCGCTTCTTCCCTGCCCCTCCTTTCCCTCTTGTCTTCTCCTCTTCCTCCCCCCCCATGCTCGATTCCCTTTCCTTCCCTCTCCCCCCTGGACTTCGGTTTGCGGGGAAGGCCGTTGAGCGCCCTGAACGTTGGCTTCTTCGGCGCGGCGCCCACGAGCCAGGAGCCTATCATCTCGCTTCCTCGTCCCCCCTATCTTTCTCACCAGCATCCGCCTCGTCAACTCCCATGGGCTACCCAGAACCTGCCAGGTCAACGGCACAGTAAAGTGGGTTCGAATGCGCCGACATTCGCGAGTAACTTGCCCGCGTAAGGTCGCGCGTGAGCGCCCTCGTCTCCACTTTAGCGTGCCGCGCTGGCGGCTCCGCTCCCGCAACCCACCGCGTTAAGGCCGCTATACCTTTTCGCCCACCACGCTTTCTGAATTCAGGTTGCCTCCCATATGTGGTTTCTTGTTGGAACGAAATCGGCGGCGAGCGAGAGGGGGAAGTGAGAAGGAGAAGGCCTTGTCAGAAGATTTAGAAGTCCCACGGCCTTCTGAGAAGTTTTCTAAGCCTTCCCCGAAGATAAAGAACACTTCTCGGAGGTCGCGAGGGCTTTTGAGAAGTCCCGCCGCCTTCTGAGAAGGGCTTCTCCTTTTCATTCCCCCCTCGCTCGCCGCCGACGCATGGCTTTGACAGTAGTATTGCTCAAACAAGACAGAGCCAGGGGTTAGTGGGAGAGCCCGTGACCCTGGTCCCTCGGCTGGCCCTCGTGCTTCCCCGTCGGGGGTTGCCGGTGATGAGGGCGGGGCGGCCCGCTGCCGAGTGCGCCAGCTAGTCAGAAGGCGCTGGGTTTTGTCAGAGGACCTGTCAGAGTTCAGCAGGTCGGCTGTTTAGTCATCGTTAGGTGGTAGAACGGATGAGAACTCGGCGAGCTGTATCGGCATCGGTATCTCCTTCTCTCCCATCCCTCCCTCCCTCCATCCGCGTATCCTCCCTCTTCCCTCCTCCCCCATCCCACCCTCCCTCCTCATTTTTTTAACGACCCCTCATCGGTTCTGCCTCGTCCCGCTCTCCCTCCTCCCTCCCGAGGACGAGGAGAGTGGCGTTCCTGCGAGACTGGCGACGGGGTAGCCGACGCGTGTGGAGCGCACGCGTAATTCGGTAGGTCACCCGGCCACCCTTAAGGGGTCGAGCAGGGCTTCCGAGATAGCGGCCACCGATGAAGGGGGCATGCCTCTTCCTCCCGCTCCACGAGATTGGTCTTTTTACCGCTCCTTCCCAGCCTGCTCCTGCTCCTGCTCCTCCTCTCCCTTTTCGCTGTCCTCCTCCGTCCTGCACCCCCTTCCTCGCTCTCTCCCTCCCGATCCCCTTCCTCTTGCTCCTCTCCCGCCCTCGGATGAAGTCTGACCTCTTTGGTTTGTTGGCTGGCCGAAGTTTCGGGATTGGCGACGGGCGACCCTGGCGCGGTGGGTGGCATCTCGCCCCCTTGTGCGCTGTTTGTGCCGTCCCTTTGCGAGCTAGCGGTGTTGCCGCTTCCCTTCTGTCCCCCGTCTCCTCCCCTTGAGGCGTTCTGAACGTGGCAGCACCCTCCAGCTGCTGTGGTCCCCCTGCTCCTCCCCGTCAAGCGCCGCCCCAGCGGCTGCTGTGCCGCGGCGGGGCGCCCTGGGCGGGCCTCGCGCGCGCTCGGCGCGCCCCAGGCGTCGGCACCCGCGCGCGCGTCCGCGCGTCGGCGCTTCGGCGCCCACGCGCGCCGGGCGCCCTGCGCTCGCGCGCGGCACGCGGCGCGAGCCCGCGTGCAGCTCTCTCCTCCCGGCGACGTCTGCGAGCGCGGGCGCGGGCGCCGCCGCCGGCGCAGGGCCCCCGCGCTGCCCGCGCCCGGGCCTCCTCTCTCGCGGTGCCCCCGCGGCCTGGCCCGCGGTGCCCCCCGGCGCGCGGCGGCGTTCCTGCTGGGGCGGGCGGGCGCGTCGCCCTCGCCCTGGCGGGGGGGGGGGGGCCTCCCCCATGGGAGCTCGGGCTGCAGGCATCCCCCTCTGCGGGCGGGGGGTGTGCACCCACGGGGGGTGCGAGCGAAGCTCGTGCCGAACGGAAAGGGGGGGGAGAGGGAAAGGGGGGGTACGAAATCTGCTGCATGCCGCTGGTCTCGGCCCCGCCGCCTGGCCCACTCCTCGGCACATGGGCGCCTCACGGCGCCGGGAGGCGCTGGGAGAATCAGCTACGGGAGCTGATTCCCGACCCTACCCTTTGCTGTCCCCCCCTTTCGTTTCCCCCGAGAAACGGGCGCGGGAAGAACGGGCACGACGAGTCTAGGCCTCCCAGATGAGGTCCGAGCAGATGGGGTCGGAGGATCGCGCCGCATTGCCGATGCATTTGAGATGCGGCTCGACGTGAAGCCAGATTCTAGCCACGCCGACGGCGCCGACGCATCGCCGACTGCGATGGTGTATTGCCGATGCATCGGCGATGCATCGGTGATGTATCGGCGATGCGGCGCGATCCTCCGACCCCATCTACTCCGACCCCATTTGGGATGCCTCTCAAGATCGACAGCAGTTCCTGCCCATTTCGAGCAGGATACGATGCGGATGTCGCCACGGACGTTGTCGATTTGAGACAGAAGGCCGCCTGCACAACAGTGGTCGCTGTTGTCGGTTTTGGACAACGTTTTTCGTTCGGCCTTGTACCCATTTTTCCCGTGAACATGTCGGGAGTCCAAAGTGTATCCGTCCGTATGCATATGGTCTGGGAGTTTCGGGCACTCTTCCCCAGACACCCGCGGCGCAGTGGACGTGGATACAAACTCTGCCCCCAATACGCAAGATGTTTGTCCATATCCACGTCGCCATGACATTTTGGCGCCACTGCCCAGAAAGGCAGCGACGCAGTGGTTATGGATATTCATCTTGCCCGCACCCCTTTCCCTGCAGACGGTGGAAACGCAAGCCTCGAGCTCGCCGGAGCTCGGACTTCCGACGCCGACGCCCTTGCACGGGCCCGTCCACATCTTCGACGGCCCAGCTTTCGTGGGATGTGTTCGTGTGTGTGTGTGTACAGCTGACGAGCTCGCGTCAAGTTTTCAGATCGGGGTCCGTCACGTTCAAGGCGGCCCCGTCAGGCCAACCCGAGTCCCCTGAACCCGAGTCTCAGGTTATGATGTTCCAGCCTACTTTAGCCTTGATCACGAGGAAGAATTCCGAGCACCAGAAGAAATTACCGACACTGGAGGGTTTTCACGTGTCGGGCCTTGGGGGACGCTCGTCCGACACCGTTTCGACACTTCCTCGGCACCCTTTCGACACTTCTCCGGGTGCTCGAGCTTATTTCTGGGACGTGGTCTTCAGGTAAAATGGGAGCAACAGAAGTCTTAGGGCAGGTCGCCCCGAGCGCAGAGGATGCCCGCCCGTTCGGATGCAACTCCTGGGAGGTCCAATTCTGATTTTGCCCTGGTCCTTAATCCGGCTTAATCCGGCTTAATCCGGCTGAATCCCGATTGATCCAGCTTAATCCCGCTAACTCCCGCTTGATCCAAGGCCCACTCCGGCATAACAGCCCCAGAATGGGGCTTAATTCTTCTTAATCCTTCCGACGAAGACCTTCCAGTAGTTGCCTCCTAGCTCCCCCTGGGCCCGGCCCTACCACCTCTCGCAGGGAGCGGCAGCGCCTCCCCCACACGTGTGGTGTCGAGGCCTTGCACCTTGCGTGCTGCTGCTGTCCGCGCTCGCTGCGCGGGGGGGCGCCGCGCGCGGCCTCAGACGCCTCCGCTCCTGGAAGGCCCTGCACGGCGTCGGGCCGCCTCGCGATGCTCCTGCCGCCACCGACAGCAGTTTTCTCCCGGTACAAGCCGACTGCAACAAGGGGACATCTCACTTTGGGTCACACGCATGGCGCTCGATATGTGTATTTATATATATATATATATATATATGTACAAGGTTTATTTATTTATATTCATGTATATATATGTGTATATATATGATTCTACAGGCTTGCGCCACATCCGCCGACCCCTTCTGTGACTGTTGCGAGGACAGGAGTTTCTGGTCAGCGGCGTTTTGTGTGAGGGCGCGGTGTCGCGCGCGGGTGGTGGCAGATACGTAGGGGGTCCAAATGTTTGCGTGATGCCGGTGGTCTGGGGTGTGTTTTGCGAGCGCCTTGCGTGCTGTGCACCCGGGTGCGGGGTGTCCTTCTGGGAGGTCGGCCTTTCGACCCTCAACCAAATGGAGGAGCACCCGAAAACGAAAAGAGCAAGAGTAGCGTGCGGAAACTGTGATCAGCGAAGCGTCACCTCGAAAGATCTGGCAGATGAGTCGAAACGGGTGAAGAGGCTGTTGACGTTCGCAGCGCGCACGGAACAGTTCGCTTAGCAGCAGCACGCTCGCGCCGAACAAGATTGTGAGCACGTCGCGAGGAAGAGCAAGGCTGCATGCGCGGAGTGCATTGCAGTTGGCTTGACGGCTCGCAATGCGGAAGCGTCTCGGGGTCTTTTGGAGGCCTCCTGGGGGCCTCTTGGGGGTTCCTTGGGGCGTCTTGGCGGCCTCTTGGGGGCCTCTGGCGGCCTCTTGGGGCACTCTTGGGGCCCCCTGGGGCTCGTGGGGGCGGAAAGCTAGATTTTTGATTTTTTGGTTGCCCTCTTGGTCCCCTTTTGGCGCCGTCTTGGAGCCTTCTTGGGCCGTCTTGGGGACCTCTTGGGCCGTCTTGGGGCCATCTTGGGCCGTCGTGGGGCCGTCTTGGGGGCCTTTTGGGCCGTATTGGGGCGGTCTTCGGGGCCTCTTGGGCCGCCTTGGAGCGTCGGAAAACCCACGAGGCGAATTTGTGAAAACTATACGTTTTACGAAGGAAAGGAGCAGTTGTTTGCGTCTAGGGACCGTCTTGGGACGCATCTTTGAGGCCCCTTGGGGGCGTTTTGGGCCAGCTGGAGGCCACCTCGGGTGTCTTCGATCGCTCTTGGACCGTGTGGGACCATGATGAGCTAGTTCTCTGGGAAGCCACTTGGAGAGCTCCTGGAACGCTCTTGGGGCCGTCTTCGGGGCTCTCTTGGGCCGTCTTCGGCGCCTCTTGAGCCGTCTTGGCGCCCTCTTGGGCTGTCTTGGGGCCCTCTTGGGGGCTTATTGGACCGTCTTGGTGCGGTCTTGGGGGCCTCTTCGGCCGCCCGGGAGCGTCGGAAAGCTCAAAAAGCGAATGTGTAAAACATATACGTTTTACGAAGGGAACGGGCCAACTTTTTGCGTCTAGAGGCCCTCTTGGGGCGCATCTTGGATGCCTCTTGGGGCCTCTTGGGGGCATCTTGGACCGTCTGGAGGCCATCTTCGGTGTCTTTGATCGCTCTTGGACCGTCTGGGACCATAGCGAGCTCTCTTGGAGGCCACTCGGAACGCTCCTGGAGCGCTCTTGGGGCCGTCTTCGGGGCCCTCTTGGGCCGTCTTGGACGCCTGTTGGCCCGTCTTGGGGCCCTCCTGGGCTATTTTGGGACCCTCTTGGAGGCTTTTTGGGCCGTCTTGGGGCGGTCTTGGGGGCCTCATTGGGCCGTCTGGGAGCATCGGAAAACCCAGCAGGCGAACTTGTGAACCATATACGTTTAACGGAGGGAATGGGCAAATTTATGCGTCTAGGGACCCTGACGGGACGCATCTTAGAGGCCTCTTGGGGCCTCGTGGGGACCTCTTGTGCCGTCTAGGAGGCCTCGTAGCCCGTCTTTGGGCCACCTTGGGCGTCTTGGAGCGCCCGTTTGGCGTCCCGGGGCCATTTCGAGGCCACCGGAGGAGTCCTTGCAGGATTTTCGGGGGCGGATGACCCCCCCGGGGGAATCGGGGGAATCGGGGAATTTGGCCGGACCCCCCCCCTCCAAATCGACCGGACCGGGCTCCCGGGGGAGGGTTTTGGGGAGGGGGTCTACACACACACACACACTCACACACACACACATATATATATATATATATATATATATATATATATAGGTGTGTATATATATATATATGTATATATGTATATGTGTATATGTATATGTATGTATATATATATACATATATGTGTATATATATATAATATTTCCAGAGTGGCGGCATGGAGGGGGCTGGCTCCCGGCCCTGCCGCGACGTGGGGCCATTCCTATACCCTCGCCTCCAGGGCCACGGCTCTCCTCGTTCCGCCCAGCTCGGCTCTGCCCTGCCCGCAGCAGGGCCATCCGTGCCTCCTCCGACCAGCGCGTGCTTCGTCGCTTGTCGTCGGCACGCGCCCGCCACCAATTCGAATCCAGCAGGCCCGTCACCTCGGCTCTTTGCCCGAGCCCTCTGCGCACCCGTACCCCCCCCCCTCCCCCCTCCTCGTTGTTTTCTGCCCCTGCTGCTGCCGCTGCTCGCGCTGTTGATCTCTCCCCTGTGAGACTGTTTTTGTTAGGGTCGGGCGATAACCCGGTTTGTCGGGCTTGCCCCCCCCCCCCCCTCCCCAGGATAACCTAACCTTGCCGTTTGTGCAGGTCCGCGGGAGGGGGGGCGCGGGCATATGCAGGGCTGCCCACAGCGCGAGGGTAAGGTTATCGGCCGGCCCCCTCCTCCCCCCCCGGGAGAATCCGGGTTATCGCCGATTCCAGAAAAAAACGGTTTCCTTCCCTCTCCCCCTACATCTTTGACATCCGGTGGGTCCGTCGTGGCATTGGGCCGCGAGCAGTAGCAGCGTGCAAATGCGACTCCAGACCCGCTGCCGACCGCGCGGCGGGAGTGCACGACAGAATATGGGAGGCTCGCGCCAAGATTCCGCCTGTTGGCCAGGCCTCCTCCAGCCTTCCCTGATGTGAGCTGGGGTCCTCGCGTCGCACCGTGTCACCGAGGCATCGGGTAACGCGGCGCGATCCAGGACACCATTTTTCTACATTTCGACCTCGCCGGCTCATCGTCAATGCCCCACGCAGGATTCCTCTACTCTCGGAGCTGTTTTTCCTGACAGTTTGTGCCCTTCAACGCTCGCACCAGTATATTTTTCGTTGTGACGTACCCCAAACAATCTGCATTAAGTGGGGGCCCGAAGAATATACACCACATCCACGTCGATTCCTCCTCTCTCCTCTTTCCAGCGAGACGGAGGGGGAGAGGCAGGTGGTGGTGATGTATATTTTTGCGCCCCCGATTAAGTGACACGAGGAGTTGGTCTGGAATGGCGTGGCTGATGACGACGCAGGGCCTGTCACTGGTCGTGCAGACTGCATGGGTAGGAGCGCGTGGCACGACCCGCAGGGGCCGCAACAGAAGGACGAGGGCCGGGGCCGCAGGCCCGAATCAGAAAGGGTGGGAACGGTGGCGGGGAAAAGGATGGAAGAGGGTCGGGTATAGCCAGGACCCCAGGTAAGGGGACCCGGTTAGTGGTAGGGCCTCGGGGCCCTTGAATTGGCCAGAATCACTAAACCAGGTCCGCCGTAGCTGGCGTTTTCCAGGTGACGACAGTTCTGGTTAGTGCAACGGGGCGGGGGGGGTCTCTCCCAGTACACATCACTGAACCAGGTTCCACTAAACCCAGGGGGCGAACAGTCAATCGGCACGAACGACATGGGTACGGAAAGAAGGAGTGCAAAGTCCAATCGCAGTTCCTGCTCATTTTGAGCAGGACTCACTGTCTGTGTCGCCGCGGCCTGTGCACACTTGAGACAGACGGCCGCCTGCCGAACAGCGGCCGCTGTTGGTCTGGGACAACATTTGTTGTTGGGCATTGTGCCAATTTTTCCCGTGCCCATCTCGGGCGTCCAATGTCAACGCGACAGCAGCACTGCCTTCCTGCACCCTGGAGTGCAGGAGCTGAACGCCCACAAGCGCGCAATCAGGTCTTCGATCGGGCTGCGGGAGAGGAAACCCATGCTCATCTGAGCCCGCGTAGGCCGCCACGCCGCTGGACCCTCCTACCAGCCCTCGAGAGCGGCGACTGTTTCGCAGATCTAGTTTCTTCGCTGGGCCCCCCAGCACCCCGCGAAAATGGCGACAGCTTCGCAAATCGCAAGCCCTCCAGGGATGGCGAGGTCTAATCTGAATCCCCGGAGAAACGTCGCTCCGCTGGACCCCCCGCAGCCTTTTAGAAAGCGGCGACAGTTTCCCACATCGCAAGCCCCCAAGGGATGGCGAGGTCTAGTTCGAATCCCTGGCGGGACGTCAGTCCGCTGGACTCCCCAGCAGCCGCCCAACATGTTGACATTTCCCATAATTCTCCTTTCTAAAAAGAGAATAGACTCGACCCCCCCGTACTTATCGGCTCCCCCTGGGATAGTAGGATTTCATATATATATATATATATATATATATATATATATATATATTCTGCACACTCGTCCATCCTAAATTTGAAATCGTATCATCCCAGCCAAACCGGGTTCCCCCCCCTGAGGTTCTATTGTAAAAAACATTATGCGGTGACATTTTTTGTTTTAACTTAACACTTTTTCGCGAATCCCTTGCAAACAAATGGACAAAGTGCACACGCGCGCGTCGTCGCGGGCGCATGCCGAAAACCATCAAAAACCTTAGGTGCCTGAAGGATTTCGCAATCGAGTTTCCAAAACACATACAAAAACATATGGTTTCGCAACGCTGATTTGCTAAACAAGCTTCCGCGCGAGCTCGTGCGAAATCTTAAGAAAACCATAGGTCTTTCAATATTTTCACAACATGCTACCAAACGGGCTTCGCGCGCGCGCGCATGTCGAAATCTGTCGAACTCCCTTGCGCGTGTGCCGTTGCGAGAATCCTCTGCAAAACATGGGACGAAGTGCAGACGCGCGCGTCGTCGCGGGCGTATGCCGAAAACCTTCAAAACCCATCGGCTTCGGAAGGATTTCAAAATCGTGCGTCCAAAAAACCTACAACAACCCAAGGTTTCGCAACACGGATTTTCAGCAAAAGCGTGCGCGCGCGCTCTTGCATCTTCGTCGTCGTCGTCGTCGCCGTCCTCCCTCCTCCCGCGTCGTCGTCGTCGTCGTCGCCTACGTCGTCCTCCGTCTTTTCTCGTGTTCGTCGTCGTCGTCCTCTTTGGCGTCGTGGTCGTTTCTGTCGTCGTTGTCGCCGTGGTCGTCCTTCATCCTCCTCCCACGTCGTCGTCGTCGTCCGTCGTCGGCGTCTCGTCGTCGTCCCTCCTATTTCGTCGCCGTCGTCGTCGTCGTTGTCGTCGTCGTCTTCCCTCCTCCCTCGTCGTTGTCGTCGTCGGCGTCGCCGTCCTTCCTCCTTCGTCGTCGTTCGCGTCGTCGCCGTACTCCCTCCTCCCTCGTCGTTGTCGTCGTTGTCGTCGTTGTCGCCGTCGTCGTCCTGCCTCCTCCCTCGTCGTCGCCTTCGTTGGCGTCGTCGTCGTCGTCTTCGTTGTCGTTGGCGTCGGCGTCGTTGCCGTCGTCGAAGTCGTCGGAGACGTCGTCGGTGTCGTCCTAGTCGTTGTCGTTGGTGTCGTCGTAGTCGGTCTGAACAGGTTTTGCAAACCAAGTTGCGGGTGGGTGGGTGGGATGTTTGCGCGAGCAGTGGAGATGACGACTTCAAGTTCAGCAGAGTGGATCACAGCCCCATAGGATGGCGAGGTCTAATCAGCATTCCCAGTCAGACGTCATTCCGTTGGACCCCCCAGGGTCCCTGGAAAATGGTGACAGTTTCGCAGTAGCAGCGCTCCAGGGATGGCGAGGTCTAGTCTGAAACCACGGTAAGACGTGACTCCGCTGGACCCCCCCCAGCCGTCGAAAGTGGCGCCAGTTTCGCAGATCGCACCCCCTCCAGGGATGGAGAGTTTTAATCTGAATCCCTGGTGAGACGTCGCACCGCCGCCGGACCCCCAACTTCTTTGAAACGTGGAATCCGTTTCGCAGATTGCCCCCCCAAGGATGGAGGGGTGTAATTTGAATTCCGGGTCAAACGTCACTCCGTTGGATCCCCCCGCAGTGTCTGGCAGATCACAGCACCCCAGGGATGGCGAGGGCTAGTAGAGTCTCCAGACATGTCATTCCGCTGAATTCCCAAAGCGGCCGTCGAAAGTGGCGACAGTTTCGCAAATCGCCAGCCCCAGGGATGGCGAGGTCTAGTCTGCATCCCTGGTAAAACGTCACTCCGTTGGACCCCCCAGCAGCCCGCGAAAGTAGCGGTCGTTTCGCAGATCGCAGCCCCCCCAGGAATGGAGAGGTTTAATCTGATTCTTTGGTAGAAACCAACGCTGGAGGGCTGGAGGAAAGAACACATCACTTCAGGGAAGTTTTGATGCTGAAGCTGGGCTGTTGGGCCCCCAGGCTACACCAACAACGGCTCTCGCCTGGTATTCCCCCTAGTGTACGCAGGGACGGCGCTCTGGCTAGATATGTCAACTCAACTTGCTCAAGGATCGGTCTCGCCTTTGGCTGCCATTGCAGTGTTACCCGTTCGCCTTTCAGGAATCGGGATCTCGTCTGGACCGCTCTTTTGACGTTCATGCAACGAGCCGCCTTCCTGTCTGGGGCATCTTTACGCATCGCTAGGGGACTTCGCTTTTGCGTGGGGCTTCTCGATTGAGAATTTGCTCAAGCATCGCGCCTGGTGCTTCCCCGCCGCCATCTTGAATGTCCCGCCCGCCTGACCCGCCCGTCCGGGTCCTCCCGCCCATCCCGCTCGTCAAGGTCTGGGCCCCCGACCAGCCTCTGGGATCTGCTCCCCCGACGTGCCCGTCGTCACTCGCCCGCCCGACCCCGACGCGCCCACTCGCTGATGCCCCGACCGCCCGTCCCGCCCGGCTGGGTCTGCCGGTCTCTTGGCTTGTCTCGCCCGCGCGTTCCGCCGGTTCGGATCCGCCCGCCCCGCTCGCCCGCCGAGGACCCGCCAGCAGGGCCCGTGTGCCCAGGACCAGGGTGGCCCTGGCTTGGCACGGTGGTGGTGTGTGCGGATGCCTTCTGCGTCCTCCACTGAGCGACAGAAGGAAAGGGTTTCGTCTTCGCCGACATTGGCGCGTAAGCTGCCCGCGTAAGGTCGAGCGTAGGCGCCCTCGCTTCCAGTGTAGCGTGCCGCGCTGACGGCCCGCGCCAGCCTCGGCGTAAGGTCGCTATCTCACGCACGGTGGCCGCGTAAGGCCGCGGCCGGCGTAAGACGGGTTCCTTTTCGTCGTCCACTTACCGGTGGGAATCAGGCCGGTGGGTGGTGGTGGACAATTTGCATGGGATGATGGGCTTGTTTTCCACCACCACCTCCATAAGTTGGAGGGCGAGGGGGTTCCTCCTCCTCCTCCTCCTCCTCGTCCTCTTATTTTTCCTCCTCATCTTCCACCTCCTTCCTCCTCAAACTTATGGTGGTGGTGGTTGAAAGCAGGCCCGTCATGGGATGTGTCGAGGATGGGGTTGGGGGAAGACGAGGAGCCCAGCTTAGGGGGTCCCGGCGCCTCCCTACAGAATCTCCAACCCGCTGGAGTTTCGACAGGGTCGCTGCCGTTATAGCGGAAGCCTGCGTCCCCAGCGCAGTGGATGATCGAGAGCGCACCGCCACGCACGCCTCGAGGTCTCCAGCAGGCGGGGCCTGCGGGTTTCTGTGATCGGGGGCGCGCGCCTTCCTCGCTTCCCCTCTCACCGTCCTCTCCGTTCCCGCGTCGAGAGAGAGAGAGGGGGGCGGAGAGGGTGTCGAGACAGGGGTCGGGTGTGAGAGGGAGGGGCAGGACCTGGGAGGGGAGCGAGGGACTGAGGAGGGGGGGCGGAGAGCGCAGGGATTGCACGCCTCGAGCATGGCAGCAGCACGTGTTGTCACAAGGAAGACGGCAAGCGAGACCATGCGGGATACAAGGAGACAGCGAATGAGCACAGGCGGGTGACCATGCGGGAAGCGATACGGGAGACCGTGCGGGATACCACATGGAAGAGCATGCGGGAGATCGTGCGGGAGTGCGTAGGGAAGACCATTCGAGACACCTCGCGGGAGACCCGACGGGAGACCGTACCTCAAACCCAACCGGACACCGTGCGGGAAACCGCGAGCCAGACCATGGACGAGACCACGCGGGGGACCGTGCGGGAGACCACGCTGCGGACAATGCGGGAGACCGTACGGGAGAGCTCGTGGGAGACCGCAGCGGAGACCGTGGCACCATGTCGTACGGGAGGCCAGATGGGGCCACACGAGAGACCGTGCGGGAAGCCATGCGGGAGGCCATGCGGAAGGCCAGATTGGAGGCCTCACGGCAAGACGGAAGACTACGCGGGGGACCATGCGGGAGGCCACGCGGGAGGAGACCCAACGGGAGCCCATACGGGAGACCAGACGCCATGCCGAATGCCGTGCACCACGCGGGAGACCATGCCCCACCGATTCCGGATCCGGCAGAGCACCTCTTCGCTCCTCGAAGGTGTCGTCTAGGTATTTGGCAGACGCGCTGTGAGTCAGGAGGGGGAACAACACACAGACTCAATTAATGATCGATTCCCTAGAGAATATGGGAAAATGTGGGAAGTGGGGGAGGCAGACGAAAATCCAAAAAATGTGGAACAAATATGGGGAATCCTGTTATTGTAAGAGTGGGGAGGGGACTTTTTTGAGGGGGGTCCGTCGAGAACCCATACGAGATCGGGCCCGGGGGTACGCAGGTCGGAGGCGGTACGCAGCAGGTGGTGCGCGCGGGCGTGCGCGGGGCAGTCACCTCCCTCCCGCCACGGGGTTGCCACCTCCTCCACCCTCCTCCTCCTGCTCCTCCTGCTCCTCCTCCTCCTTCTCCTTCGGGAGGGGTGGGGGTAGGAGGGTGCCCTCCAACCCCCCCCGCCCCTCCACCGCGGACGACCTGCCCGGCAGACCGCGGGCGCACCGCCGCCTGCCCCCTGGGCGCGCGGCGAGAGCGGCGCGCTGCGCCGACGGCGACGCCCGCGGCGAACGCGCACGAGCGACGACGACCGACGACGACGGCCGACGACGGACGACGACGACGACGACGACGACGACGACCATAACGACGACGACGGACGACGACGACGACCGACGACGACGGACGTCGAAGACGACGGACGACCACGACCACGACCACGACGACCACGACCACGACCGACCACGACCGACGACGGCGACCGACGAGGACGAAAGGGACGGCGGACGACGAAGATGGACCACGACGACGACGACGTTTACGTCGACCGACAACGACGACGACGACGACCGACGAGGACAAGGAGGACCACGACGACCGACGACGACGACGGCCGACGACGACGACGATCACGGACGACGACGACCGACGACGACTGACGACGAGCGATGACGATGACGACGACGACGACCACAACGACCGATGACGCCGACGACGACAGACGACGACGACGAAGGATGACGACGACGACGCTCACGACGACCAACGACCACGACGACCGACGACGACGACGAAAAGGACGACGACGACGTCGACGACGACGACGACGACGGACGACAACGACGACAGAAGACAATTAAGGACATCGACGACGATGGCCACGACGACGACGACTACCACCACGACGACCGACGACGACGACCGACGACGATGACGACGTCGGACTACGACGACGACGACCACGTCGACCTCGACGACCGACGACGACCAACGACCGAGTACGACGACGACGACCACAACAAACGACCACGACGACCACGACCGACGACGATGACCGACGACGACGACGACGCCGACGACCGGCGACGTCGACCGACGACAACGAAATGGACGACGGACGACGACGATGGACGACGACGACGACGTTCACGACGACCGACGACGACGTTGACCGACGACGAAGACGGCGACCACGACGACGGACGACGACGACGACGACGCCAGCCGACGACGAAGATGACAAAGAGTGATGACGACGACTACCACGATGACAACGACGACCGACGACCGATGACGACGACGATGACGACCACAACGACCGACGACGACGACGACGACGGCCGACGACGAGGACCGACGACGACGACGACGAACAACGACGACGACCGACGACGACGAAAAGGATGACGTCATCGACCGACGACGACGAAGTCGACCACAACGATCGACGACATCGACAAGGACGACGACGACGACGACGTCGACGACGACGATGGATGACGACGACGACGACTGACGACGACGTACGACGACGATCGACGACGACGACGTCCACCACCACGACGACCGACGTCGACGACGACCGACGCCCGACGACGACGACGACGACGACGACGACGGACGTCGACGACGACGGACGACGCCGGCCACGACTTCCACGACGACCGACGACCACCGACGACCGAAGACGACGACGACGACCACGTCGACCGACGAAGACGTCCGTAGCCATTTTGGCTCAAGGCCATGGCGATCCCGACGACCGCGAGTCCTTCGGGCGCTGTCGAGCGCGAGGGACGCCGCGCCCTGGGCCAGCTTCTTGCTTCGTGGTTTCGATGCAGCGTGGCCAGGCGGAGCGCGCGGGGCCAGCAGCCATGTCGGGCGACGGAACTGGAGCGCCGCCAACCTGGAGGCGCAGGGTGTACTGGGTCTGCCTGTGCAAGGAGTGGAACAGGTGTGACAAGAGGGCGACCTGCAAGTCGTGCGGGAAGGAGGCGCCAGCGTGGGCGAAGCGCCTGCGCGCGGTGCACCTGTTCCAGGCCGACGGGGAGGGCTTCGTCCAGCAGCCCAGGGGGCGGTCGCACCAGCGTGCAGCGCGCCGAGCTGGTGACGCCTCCAGGACAGCCTCGGCCGCCAGCACCGTGCCGAGCAGCGCGCCCAACAGCAGGGGGCGGCCGCGGGGCGGAGCCAAGCCGCCGCCTTGGCGTGAGGAGCGCGAGGAGCAACCAGAGGAGCCCGCGTCGAGTCTGGAGCGCAGGTTCGAGGAGGCCCAGGCTCGCATCTCCAGCCTCCGTGAGGCGGTCGCCATGGAGGGGGCCAGCGAGGCCTTCCAGCGAGAGGCCAGGGCGGCCCTCCTCGCAGCGGAGGCTTCGGCCGAGAGGGCAGAGGCCGAGCTCCGCGAGGCCCAGCGGCTCGGGAGGCCCCCCCACGCCGTCCTCCACGGAGGCGCCAACGCCATGCAGAAGGTCGAGAAGCAGATCACTGCAACCAGAGCCAAGCGTGAGCAGGCCGTGCAGCGGGCTGAGACCCTCAGGGGGAAGATTGCGGCGATGCAAGAAGAGCTGGCCGAGGCCGAGTCTGCGGTTGAGGACTTCGACAGCCAGCTCGGCAAGCTCGAGGAGTCGAAGGCTCAGACGGTCCAGCAGGCGCCCCAGCGGGCCATTGAGGTGTGCGGAGGCCAGCGGCCCCTCGAGACAGCGGTCGGGGGCCTCGTCACCCAGGTCAGCCAGCTGGGTGAGATGCTCTGCCGCAACTCGGATGGCGTCGCGCCCAGGCTCCTGGAAATCATGGACATCATCACCACGCAGAGCGCAGCCATCTCGGACATGCTCCACCCCGCTGCGCCTGCTGCCGCGGCCTCGCGCTGGGCCGACGGCCTTGGCGGAGACGGGCTCGCCGTCGACGGCGAGGAAGGCCCCCCCGCCCCAGCCGCTGGAGCCTCTGCCCCCGCGGTGCAGCGGCCGCCAGCGGAGGCCGCAGGGCAGCAGGTGCGGCCATGCCCGCCCACCCAGCGGGCGAGCCCAGCAGTGGGGCCCTACGGGCCAGCCGCCGCCCGCGGGCAGTCAGGCGCGGCGCTCGGCGCTTGGCCCCAGCCTGGCAAGGCCGAGCGCATAATCCTTGGGGATGCCAGGGACGAGCACGAGGATGGCCAGGCCTTGGCTACCCTGGCAGCTGCTGGGGGCTACGCTCCTATGGGCCCTCGTCGCTCCTAGCCGCTCGGCAGCTGCGACAGCCTGGGGACCCGCGCCGCCGCCGCCGTCAGACTGGCCGTCCTTGCACCAGACGCGAGGGGAGCCGCGGCGGCAAGGCGGCCCCGCTCCTGGGCCGAGGTGCGGTCGGGACCGCCGAGGCGCCCCCCCGACGGCCTCGCGCGGGCAGAAGGCGGGAGGATTCAGCCCTCCGACGTCGCAGCCGTCTGCCCCGCCCCTTGGGAGTCGCGGAGCCGCTGCTGGGTGCACGCCAGCCGCCCTTGAGGCGAGAGTGGGCGGGGCTGTGCCAGCTTGTGAGAGGGCTGCCGGGCAGCTCCGTGCAGGCTTCGACGCGCTGGACATCTACGGCAACGCATGGGACCATGCCATGGAGGTGCTCGGGGCCTACATCGTGCGGGAGGGCGCGCGCCCGCACCTCGTCACGGCCCAGGAGGGTCCCCTTGGGCCCCGCCAGCTGGAGAATGCTAGCCGCCGGGCTCGCGGCTTGGGTTATGCGGCCTCCTTGCATGATGCGGCGCCCACTGGACAGGCGGCCCCTGCCCACTCAGGGGGCGTCGGAGTACTTGCTCGTGAGGCCCTTCAGGCGCGTGAAGCTCAGTGGCGAGAGCCAGGGGACTTCAAGCACCACATGATCGCCGAGGGCCTGATCCACAAGGCTGGGCCTACGTCCAGTGTGATATGGGGGCGGACGGTTACTGGCGCGGCCGACGGAGAGTTCCGCGGTGGGCGAGTCACCGCGTGCCCCTGTGCGGGGCGGCTCCCCCGCGGCGCGGCCCTCTGCCTCAGGCTGCGGTGCGCGGAGCTCCGCAGGGGCCTCGACCTGGATCCGCTCGTGCTGATCACGGACCGCACGCCCCATATTCTTGCAGGGTGGTTGCACTCGGGCGAGCTTCCCCTGCCGATGCTCAGGGGAGCGCTCGAGGCTGCAGCCTCGCGGCAGGCGTCAGCAGCGGTGCCCTGGGTGCACCGCAACTTCCCCGTGGATGCAGTTGTCCTCACCCTGGGCAGGATCGGCTGGTACTTCAGGTCCGAGCGGTGCCTCATCACGGACGTCGGGGACGTGCTGGACTTGACGCTGATGGGGCTGCGTGAGCTCGGCCGTGAGGCCAGCCTTGGGGCGTGGCGCGCCTCGGATCGGCATGAGATGCGAAAGCTGGCCAGTGCCTCTTCCTTGTATGGTTCTTTCGTTTGGGATGCCGTCAAGGAGCTCATCGGGCCAGGAGGCAAGCTCAGCGAGCGCGAGAGGATCGGGATGGTCTCCCACCTCACGAACGCGCACTGGCCGCAGGCGAGGCTCCACGGCGCCAGCGGACGCGGCCACGCCCGCTGCAGGCGCCTCTGGCACAGGAGGCTCGAGTCCCCCATGCTTGCGGCCCAGCGGAGGGACTCGGCCTCGCCAGCGCTGATGTGGAGCGCCGTGCGGGTTCGCGCCCTCGGAGAGGCAGCAGGGGGGGACGTTGCTCGGAGCTGGTTGTCAGCGCCGCCGCCTCCTCAAGGGCCTCGCACGGACGCCATGAGTGTCTGGTGGACATGCAGGTCGCCCGACGTCAAGCCCAATGGCAAGCTGTACGTGGACGGCTCGTCGGTCGACCCGCAGTTCTGCGCTTTGGGACACGCGGGCTGGGCGATTGCTCAATGCGACGACGACGGCAGCCTCATCGCGGGCGTCTACGGGACCGTCAGGAGGGTCCTCCGTCCACAGCAGGCGGCTCGCGGCGGTGAGGACTTTGCGGTCTGGAAGATGGTGAGCGACGCGGGCCCTGCAGTCGAGGAGGTCCGCATCGACTGCCACGGCACGGCCGAGTGCCCGCGTAGGGGGCTGGCCTATGCGGCGGGCCCGACCAAGGCCAACGCCCACCTCTGGAGCGGGAGCCTCGCCGCCCCCGAGCCTGGCGGCTCCAGGGTGAACAAGGTGGCCGCCCACGGCAGCAGGCAGACGGTGCTCGACGGGCGACTCACGGAGGCGCAGAGGCGCAGCGCCCTGCGCGCCTGCCGCTCCGCCAAGCTGGTATCACGGCTGCACGCCGAGGACGCCCAGACCGTGGGCGAACACAGCGCCTTGGCGGGCTTCGCCCAGGAGCAGGCCCGCTGGGTGGGCCAGGCGGCGGTCTACAGGCAGCACTTCGCGGAGAAGGACAGTTACAGCTTCCTCGAGTCCGACGAGAGGCGGCAGGAGCGGTTCGCCAACCAGGTGGAGCGGGCCGAGCTGCCCACTCCATGCAGGCCGACGGCGCAGCAGCCGCGAGTGGGGAGCGTCCGCTCGGTGGCCTGCGTGGGCGGCCTCTCCATCACCACGGCTGGCATCCGCTGCCGCTGCCACTCCCTGACACACGCGTGCTGCGGCGTAGGCGGGGAGTCCCGGGAGCTGGTGGCGTGCGGCAAGCGCGGCGCCTACATGGTCCTCGGTGGCCAATCTGGAGGCCGCCCAAAGCTCAAGGAGCAGCGCATCGGCGAGAGGGCCACGGGGCAGCGCAGCCAGCGCCGCCCTCGGGCTCGAGGGCTACACCCAAGTGGTCAACCACGCGGAGGTGTTCAGCAGCGCAGGGAGAAAGGTGCTGAGATCCCCGCGCTGAGGTTGCATGGGGCCGCTACCCCCAGCGGCCCATGAGGCCTTCCAGGCGAGGCTGGGCCCCGAGGGAGAGGAGGCGCCCCTGCAGCAGGTGGCAGCTCAGCAGCAGCAGCGTCGTGCGGTGCAGGCGGCTGCGAGCATTGGCCAGCAGCGAGGCCGACGGCGGCAGTGCAGCAAGGGACGGCGGGCAGCGCCCCGCGGGCCGCCACGCTGGCCGCGTACGGCCTGGACGTGCTGGACCTCGCCTAGCGGGTGCTGCCCGCCTACGCCGCCGCGTTGGGCCGCCGCGTCCGCCCGCGGCGCGGCCGCGGCCCGCGCCCTGGCGGCGCGAGCTCGGGCGAGTAGGCTGCCCGCCTGGAGTCGCCTTCATGGCCCCGCGAATCGAATCGAATCGGACCGACGACGACGACGACGACGACGGACAACCACAACCGACGACGACGACGACCGACGACGACGATCGACGACGACGGAAGGCACGACGGACGAAGACGACGGACGACGACGACAGACGACGACGACGGCGACGACGACGGAAGACGACGACTACCAGGACGACGACCGTTGACCGACGACCGATGATGACGACGACGACAACAGAAACCGACGACGACGACGGCGGCCGACGACGACGGACGACGACGACGACCAACGAACACGAAGACGACGATGATGACCACGACGACCACCGACAACGACGACGACCGACGACGACTGACGACGACGACGACGACGACGGACTACGACGAACGACGACGACGAGAAGGGCGACATAGACGGCGTCGACGACGTTCGAGGACGACGACGACGACCGACGACGACTGACGAGGACGACGGCGACGACCGACGGCGACGACCGACGACGGCGACCACCACGACGATGATCGACGACGACGACGACGACGGACCACGACGTTGACCGATGAAGACCACGACGACCACGACGACCGACGATGACCGACGACGACTACGACGACGACCACGACCGACGACGACGACGACCGGCCACGACGACGCCGACGACGACCGACGATCACGGCCGATGACGACGACCGACGACGACGACGACCGACGCCGACGACCGACGACGACCGACGACGACGAAAGGAACGAAGGACGACGACGACGGACGACGACGACGACGACGTTCACGACGATTGAAGATAACGTCGACGACGACGACGGCCACGACGATGGACGACGTCGACGACGACGGCGAAAGACGAAGACATTTACGACGGACGACGACGACCACGACGATGACGACGACGACGGACGACGACGGACGACCGACGAGAACTGACGACGACGACAGAAAGGGCGACGACGACGACTGACGACGAAGATGACGACTGACGACGACGACCACCACCACGACGACCGATGACGACATACGGCGACGACGACGATCGAGGACGACGATGCAAAGGACGACGTCGACTACGTCGACGACGACGACACCGATGACCGACGACCACGACGACGTCGACTGACGACGACGACGACCGATGCCCGACGACGACGACCGACGACGTCCGACGACGACAATGACGACGAGGACCGATGACCACGACGACCGCCAACGACGACGACGACCGACGACGACTACGACCGACGACGACTGAGGACTACGACGATCGACTACGACGACGAAAGGACGACGGACGACCACGACGGACGGCGACGACGACCGTGTTAACGACGACCGACGTCTACGACCGATGACGACGACTACCACGACGACGACGACCACGACGACCGACGACGACGACGCCGAGGACGACCACGACAACCGACGACGACCGACGACCATCGGTGACGATGACAACGACGACCTTAACAACTGACGACGACGACCGGCGACGGTCGACAACGACGACCGACGACAACGACCATCACCACGACGACCGACGACGAGGAGGACGACGACGAAAGGGACGACGACGACGACCGACGACGACGACCGACGACGACGACGACCCCTACGACCGACGATGACGGAAAGGACGACGACCACGACGTCGCCCACGACAACGGAAGATGACGACGACCGTCGACGACTGACGCCGACGACGACCGACGACGACGACGACAACCACTACCACGACGACCGACGACGACGACCGACGACGACGACCACTACGACGACCGAGGACGACCGACGACCGACGACGACCGACGACCAGTGACGATGACAACGACGACCTTAACAACCGACGCCGACGACCGGCGACGGGCGACAACGACGACCGACAATGACGACCACCACCACGACGACCGACGACGACGAGAAGGACGACGAAAGGGTCGACGATGACGACCAACGACGACGACGACCGACGACGACGACGACGACCACGACGACCGAGGATGACGATAAGAACGCCGACTACGGGGTCGCCCACGACGACGACGACGGACGATGACGACAACCGTCGACGACTGACGCCGACGACGACCGACGACGACGACGACCACTCCCACGACGACCGACGACGACGTCCGACGACGAGGACGACGGACGACGGCGAACACGACGTCCGACGACCACGACGACCCACGATGACGACCACGACGACGGCCGACGACTACGACGGACGACGGCGACGACGACGATAGCGGACGCCAGACGACGACGATGACCACGACGACGGCAACGACGACGACAGACGACGACGACGTCGATGACGACAAGGACGGACGACGACGACGGCGACGGATGACGACGCCGGCGACGATGCCGACGACTGACGACGACGACGACGACTGACGACGACGACCCCGACGACTGACGACGACCGACGACGACGACGGACGACCGACGACGACGACGACAACGACCGACGACGCTGACGACGACGACTGGGATGAAGGACGACGACGACGACTTACGATGACGACCGACGACGACGACGACAACGACGACCGACGACGATCGACTACGACTACGACCATGACAACGACGAACGACCAGGACGACTGACGACAACGACGTTCGACGCCGACGGCCACGTCAGACGACGAAGACGACCATGACGACGGACGACGCCGACGGCGACGACGGACGACGCCGACCACGATGACGGATGACGACGACGACGGCGGACGACGACGACGCTACCCATACGAATTTGACGACCTACGACGACGACGATCGTCGACTACCGACGACGACGACGACGGCCGACGACGACTGCGACGAACGAAGACGACGACCGACGACGACGACGGTGACGACGACATCGACGATGACGGGAAGACGACGTCAATGACCACGAGGGACGACGACCACGGCTTACGACGACGACGACCGCCGACGACCACGACGTCCGACGAACACGACGACAACCACGACGACCACGACGATCGACTATCGACGACGACGACCGACGACGACGACGACCGACGACGACGACGACGGACGCCGACGACGACGACGACAACCACGACCGACGACGACGACTGACGACGACGATGCGGCGACAGCCGACGACGACGACGACCGTCGTCGACGATGACGACGCCGACGAACAACGACGACGACGACAGACGAAGACGACGACCACGACGACCGTCGACGACGACGAAGACGACGACGACGACGACGACGACGGTTGACGACGACGACGACCACGACGACGAACGTCGTCAACCGACGACGACGACGATGTACGACCGAGGACGACGACGATCGTTGACGACGACGAGCACGGCGACTGACAACGACCACGACGACGACCAACGACGACGGAGACGACGACGGCGACGGATGACGACGACGACGATGACGACCGACGACGCCGACGACCGACGACCGACGACGACGACGACAACGACGACCACGACGACGGACGACGGCGGCGACGACTGGAGACGACGACGGCGACCACGACCGACGACGACGACCACGACGATCACGACCGCTTGACGACGACGGCCGACAACGACCACCACGACCGATGACGACGACGACGACGACGACGACGGAAGACGACGACGACCACGACGACGACGGACGACGACGACGACGACGGACGACGATGACGACCACGGCGACCACCGACGACGACGAGAGACGACGACCACGACGACGACGACCACGACGACGACGACAGATTGCGACGACGACCGACGACTAGGACGACGACTGGCGACGATGCCGACCGACGGCGACGACGACCGCGCCGACGATTGACGACCGATTGTGACGACGAGCGCGAACGACGAGGACGATTGGCGAAGACGTCGACGATCGACGACGACGACGACGACGACCACGACGACCGACGACGACGACGACGACAATGACGACGACCATAGAGACAGACGACGACGACGGCAATGACTGACGAGGACGACGACGACGACGACCGACGACGTTGACGATGACCACGATGACCGACGACGCCGACGATGGCCGACGACGACGACGACGACGACCACGACGACCGACGACAACGTCGACGACGACGAACGACGACGGCGACGACGACCACGACGACCGACGACGACGACGACCGAAGGCGACGAAGCCCCAACACGACGACCGAGGACGACAACGACGTCGATGACCGACGACGGCGACGACGACGACCACGACGGACGATGGTGCCGGCGACGACCCACGATAACGATCGACAACGACGACTACGACGGATGACGACGACGACCGATGATGATGTCGACTGCGACGACGACCGACGACGATGACCGACGATGACGGTGGACGACCGTCGACGACGACGACGGATGACTACGACGGTGACTGACGACGACATCGATTTACGACGACGGTCGACGACGACAGCGACGTCGCCCGACGAAGACCGCGACGACGACAACGGGCGACTACGACCGTCGACGACGGACGAAGATGACGACGACGACCGATCAATACGACCGACGACGGACTACGACGACGGCGACCGACGACGACGACGACTACGGCGTACGACGACCGACGACGACGACGACGTCCGACGAAGACGAAGACGACGACAACCACGACGGCGACGACGAAGACCGACGACGACGACGACGACCAACGACGAAGACGACCGACGACGACGACGACCGACGACGACGACGACGACAACGGCAACGTTGCCGACGTACGACTGGCGACCGACGACCGACGACCGACGTCGACGACGACGACGACCGACGACGACGGACGACGACGATGACGACGATCGACGACCGCGACGACGGACGACGACGAACGACGACGACGAGGACGACGATGACGACGGACGACGACGACGACGACGAGTGACGACGACGACGACGAGGGCAGATCACGACGGCGACCGATGTCGACGACACCGACCGACGACGGACATCGACGATGGTAGACCTCCTACGACGACCGACGACGACGAAGACCGACGACGACCGACCACGACGACGACGACCGACGACGACCACCGACGACGACGACCACAACCGACAAGGACGACGCATGCCGACGACGAAGACTCGGACAACGACGACGACGGACGACAACGACGACGACGACCGACGACGACGACGACGGATCACGACGACGACCGACGACGATGACGACGACGTCGACCTACGACGGATGACGACGATTGTAGACCTCTACGGCGACCGACGACGACGCGAAGACTGACGAGGACCGACCACGACGATGGCGACTGACGACGAACACCGACGACGACGACCACGGCCGACGACGACGAAGACCGACGACGACCACGACGACTTCGACGATGGCGACGACGACCACAATGACGACAACGACCGAGGGCGACGACGACGAAGTACCGACGACTGACGAAGACGCTGGCCGACGACTATGACCGACGACTGATGACGACGACGACGACTACGACGACGACGACGACGACTTGACGAAGACGCTGACCGACGACTGACGACGACGACGACGACGACGATGACGTCGACGACGACGACGACGACGACGACGGACGACGACCACGACGACGGGCGAGCGGGCGCATTGACGGACGGGCGGACGAACGGCCGTCGACGACGACGAACACGACGACGACGACGAACGAGGGCGGCAGCGACGGGCGAGGGCGACGGCGGGCCCCTCCTGGACGGGCGCCTGCGCGCGACCCCGCTCAGACTTCCTGGCGAGGCCGCTGGGGGAGCTGAGTGGGCGGCGACAAAGGGGCAAATGGGGGGGCATCGGAGGCCGCAGAGGAGGGGCCCTGGAGGGCCTGCAAAGTGGGCCCCCGAAGACCCTCCGAGGGGGCCCTCTCGGGCCCCAGAGGGGGCCCCGGGGGCCCGCAAAGCGCACATTCATTGGGGACCTTGGCGGCCCTTTCGGGCCCAAGAGGGGGCCTTGGGGGGCACCAATTTATTGCCCCCATTTTAGTTCGCGCCCAAGTCCAGCGAGTCGCCGTGGTTCGGGCGCGGCGCGCGCTGGCACCGGGCGTTGCTAGAAGTGGTCCTGGCCAAAAGTGCTCCCAGCTTTTCGAGCCATCTTGGGGCCGCCGGGGCCGTCTGGGCCTCGTGCATGAGGGGTGCTCTGGAAGCCATCTGCGCCTCCCTCGGAAAGCTGGGACGCCTCGAGCCAGGGCCACTTCCAACGCCGCCCGACGGCGGCGCGACATTCACTCCGAGGTCTCAGGGTGGAGATGTACCGATGCTGCTGCGCATAAGGGGGGGAAAGGTGGATGGGGGAGGAGGAGTAGGAGGAGGAGGAGGAGGAGGAGGAGGAGGCGGAGGAGGAAGAGGAGGAGGAGGAGAAGGCGGAGGATAGCCATGCCCGCCTCGAGTGGTTGTGGCAGCGAGCCGACCTCCAAAGGGGAGGACAGCCGCGACCTCATCCTTGCATTGCCGACCCCGCGCAGCCATTCCCCCTCACTTCACTTTCCTAATGTCCCAATGTTTCTTCAACTTTCGTCGCGTCTTGTCGACCTTGCGACGGCGTCACAGCAGCTCAACAAATCCAGAACTCGTCGATAACGCGGTCGCAGGACTCGTATTCTTCGGTCGCACAAGAATGCGCGCGTTCTCATATATCTGTTGACACGAAATTGGCTTCAAAGTTAATCTGGCTCATCGCGCGGCTTGGCATTTGAAGAGCGCATTCATATGTGCGACGGCCTTTATTGCTGTATGCCAAACAATGCATTATTTGCTTTCACATCCATTACTGCCGCCGCCTCAAAATACCCCCATAATTCACGAAAGCCTGGAGTATTCAACACAAGCATCACAAACAGCCAGTAGTGAATTTAATTGGGAAGCGTTTCCGTGCGAAACAATCCGACTGCATCACTAACATAGAATATGTGGTCACTTAACTTAAAATCTTGTTCACGCTCCGCCCAGCGGAGCTGGTGTTAGCTGTCTCGAGTCCACAGGACCTCCCGGTTCGCGCGGAAGAAAGTGCGCCTCGTGTTGCTTCCAAAGAGCACTCTTAGCACAAGGCCGACAATGCTCCGCCGAATGGAACAGCGCGTGGGATCAACATTGTATTCGGGCACCCCCTCGGCGAGCACCAGACTTCGACCCGGACTCCTCACGGTCCAGGGCTCCGCCCTGCAGATGTTCTCACAGGCGCTTCTGGTCTTTCAGCGCGCCCTGCGGCTCTGGACGCGGGGATTGCGGCCCCTGCGGCACGCGGTGCCGTCACGGATTGGTGCGAGGCAGTGCGTTGTCGCAAGGTCGATCGGCTCGCGCCTTCCGCGCGCGAGTCGGCCGCGGCGGGCGTCCATTGCCGACCCAAGACGCTCAGTTGCTCTGGGCGCCCGCATCCGCGGGCCGAGCAGCTCGTTCCGAATCTGGCTCGGCGCGTGGCCCGGCGCCAGTGCGCCGAAGCGCACGTGGATCACCGAGCGCGTTCCACTACCCGCAGAGTGCCTACTCGCAAACGTCCGAAAAGCACATGTCCGCTGTGATGTTATGTATCGTAGATCCTCCGCGCGGGTCCAGGCCATTTGCGAGTAGCTACTTTGCGAGTAGTGGAGCGTGCTTGTCCAGTGGAGGGGCGCCGTATTTCGTATCGGTGCTTCGCCGACATTTGGAGGCGATCTGCGCGAAGGATCCGGTGCTGCCTGCCCAGCCGCGCCCAGGAGGTCGCCGATGAGGCCGATGCCCATCACGACCCAGACGTGGGGTTCGGGCGCGGGCACCCCGGCGGCGTCGGCCCGTCACTTGCTGGGTCGGCGCCCGTGGCCGCGCCCTCGGGTTCGCCGAGCGCGCCGCCTCGGTGAGGCCGCGGCGCCAGGACAGCTTGTGCCGGGCCCTGAGCTCCCACCGTTTCGGCCTCCCTCCCTTTCCTCCTCGTCCCCCTTTCCTTCCTACGCTAAGTGCACGGATTTCCTTCTGTACGGCCTGCGGGCCCGTGCGGGCCCGCCAGCGCGGGACCCCTCCGCCGCGCAGCACGTGCATAAGGTAATCTTCTGCTTTCCCACTTTCGGGAGACTGGCCCAGCGAGCCCAGCCAATGAGGCGGCTGTGCCTCGTCGCGGCGGGGCCGTGGCTGCGTGACGGCCTCCCCGTTTGGGGGGGTCGGCCTGTGCTGGTGGCTGCAGGACCGTTGCGTCGGGGATCCTGAGCCCCCATGTTTCTTGGCATCGTTCGGACGTGTGCATTTTTCCTTCGGCGAGGACCACCGAGGAGCATCCTTGGTCAGTTGGCGAAAAAACCACGCACGAAACCTACAAAAAAAACACAGGGAATGGACGTCCGAGCGATGGCCAGTTTTTGCTTGCCTGCACACCGGGTGTCCTTGAAGACCGGTGCGTTTCATTTGGCCAGCCGGGCACTCCAGGCGTGGCATTGTTTTCTTGGTCTCGATCTTCCCCCTCCCTCCCTTTCGTCCTCCTTCTCCTCGTTCTGGCCAGGTCTCACGATCTTTTGTTTCGACGAGTGTTCCTTGCTCACTTTTCCCCGTTCCTTTCCTTCGTTTCTCCCGCTCCTTGCCTCCCCAGGCGGGCGCGCGCGCCCAACGGTGGGGGTCGGTGGCTCAGGCCGCCGGTTCCTCCCCCCTCCTCCTCCCCCTCTCTTCCTCTCCGGGGTCTTCCCCTTGATCGTCAGGCGTCCTTGCCCGCGCTGGGCGTTTCAACGCCCCTCCCCCTGGCTTTTGGCCAGGGCCGCGGGGCCGGGCAGGTGGTGCAAAGCCTGACCAGTGCATTCTGGGATCGTGGGTGATAGCCCTGGGCTCCTTGACATCCCCGAACTCCCCCCCCCAGGTTTCGGACTGTTTTATGCTCGCCGTCGGCGTGCAGCGTCGTCGTGCGGTTTCGTCGTGCCATCGCGCCCCCCCCCGGCCCTGCCCCACCCCTCCCTGGCCTCCCCGGTGAATATGGCACCTGGCCCCCCGGTCTCGTTCCCAGGCCTGCCTTGGCCGCCCCTGGCCCCCCCCCCCTTATCCGCGGCTTCGGATTGCTTGATTTTCGTCGACGCAGTCGTGCCGTCGTGTCGTGCCGCCACGTCGCGTCGTCGTGTCGTCGTGGCCTGCCCAGGCCCCCTTCTTGGCCAGGCCTCCCCCATAGCTCTCACCCGGCGCTTCGGATTCTCATGCTGCCGTCGTCGGCCGCGGACCTCCTTGACTCCCATGCGCCTGGCCCCCGCGCTTCTCCTTTTCTGCGCCTCTCCCTCGTGCGAGGGCCAGGGCATGCGTGCCACTTGCCTTGATGGCCCCCCGAACCCCCCCTTCCTCGCACCGCCTCGCCTGGCCCGCGCCTCCCCTCCTGCAAGCAGCCAGAGGATGCGCGCTGCTTGTGCCAGCCCTCTCCCTCGTCCTCGTCCATCCTGGCTCTCTGCTGCGCGGCGAACAGGCGCCAGCACCGCCCGTGGAGGAGGTACCATGGACATCGTCGGCAGGGGGACGAGGAGGAGGAGGAGGAGGAGGAGGAGGAGGAGGAAAAGGGGGAGCAGGAGGAGCAGGAGGAGGAGGAGGAGGAGGAGGAGGTGGAAGGGTAGTACTGATCGCCGGCGGTGCAGCCAATAAGTCGCCTCGCGGGCTGGGATCAGCTCGGGACGGAGAAGAGCACGGTGTGGAGGAGGGGGTGCACCGCGCCCCGAGACTCGAGTCCAGCGCGGCCCCCCGCAGGGGGGCCGAAGCCCCGGTAGACCCCCCGGGGCCCGCGCGCCAAGGGTATCGAACATCCATGGCCAGCCCTCCAGGCTCTCCTGCTGGGGGGGGAGCGGGCTCAGACCGCGGCGAGGGGGCATGTAGGACTGTAGTGGGCAGAGGAGGAGTGGAGGGGGCGGCGGAGGATTCAGAGCAGGAGGAAGAGGAGGATTGGGAGAGGAGGGGGAGGAGGAGGCGGAGGAGGAGGAGGCGGAGGAGGAGGAGGAGGAGGAGGAGGAGGAGGATTGGGAGGAGTAATAGTTTTAGGTGGAGTTTCTGTCAGTGGTGGAAGAAGATATCGGGTGGAATAGCGATTGAGTAAATCATTCTAGGAGCGGGATTCAAAAAACGATTGACTATGCTGAGCAACGCAATTAACGTTCACAGTCATGCGCCTATTCTGAGAATTCTGCTATGTCCTCTGGCGGGGCATGCTCTGGCCTTATCAGTGATCAGCAGGATGGAGTTTTAGGATTAGGAGAAGAGGAGAGGACGCAGCGTGAGGATCATGCCGAGAGGTCACTGGTTACCTTTTGGAGCCCTGCTGCTTCAGATCGCGTCGCAACCTTGCCACGCCCTTTCCCTCCACGGCCTCGCTGAGGTTGCTGTCTCGGGACCTCCAACACCCGGTCGCACAGACTCGGGTCTTTCGCATTTGTGCTGCGCGCCCTCAGAACGCCGTCCTACAAGCCGTCGAGGATCGTCGCCGCCTCCCGCTCCAGAGGACCGCGAGCCTTATGGACGGCCTCGACAGGGACCTGTCGATCGACCCCGACAGCGAGCACTGGCACACGCCAGGGCCAGCAGAACAGCTTCTCCGCGAGGCCTGGCGCGACACCCAGCACCAGGCCTGGCGGAAGTCAGGCCGGCGCGACGACGCCAGCCCAGGCCTGCCACACCAGGTCTCCAACGACCGCGTCGAGGCCACGGTGGACCTCGCCAGGGAAAAGCTGCGGAGGTCGCGGCGACACTTCGCAGGGGCCGTCGTCTCCCCGGCGGCGGCCGCCGCAGCAGCCGCGGCTTCGGGGTGGTGAGGAGGCGCCCCTCCTTCCCCCGTGCCCCTTCTGCGGCCAGGAGCACGGGACCCTTGAGCACGTGATGTGGAGGTGCCATCTCCAGTTCGCGCCGTCCACCCGCCGGGCGGGCCCGGCGACGGACGCGCTGCAGGCCCGGCTCTTCTGGCCCACGGGGATCGAGCAGAGGGCCGGCCTGGACCGGGCCAGTTGGAACTACGGCATGATGATGGACCGCGTCATCCTGCGCGCAAGGCACAACGGCGTCACCCCTGAAGAGGCGATCGCCAGCTACCACACCACATGGCCCCGGGCCCCAGGATCCTCGCACATCGATCCGGCTCGGAACGACGGCACGATGATGGTCCAGGTCATCATGCGCACAAGGCACGACGGCGTCACCTCTGGTGAGGACCACGTCATCCTGTGCACTAGGCACAACGGCGTCACCCCCGAGGAGGTGAGCGACAGCTACCACAAAACACTGCACAACGGCGTCACCCCAGAGGAGGTGATCGACAGCCACGACACCACATGGCACAGGGCCCCAGGATCCTCACAGGTCGATCGGGCTCGAGACAGTCTTGGGCACGCGCCGGCCTGAGGGCTGGCACATCGTGCCGGGATCAGCCAGACGACTCGGCATGCCAACAGTCTATCCTGACGGCCTTCATGCTGGATGCGCGCGGCCCTTGTTTTCCACTTCGCCATGCTCCACGCTTGGGCGCACTTCACGCTGGGGCACTTCGCCCCTACCGTCGGCACTGCGCACGGCACGTCTTGGGCCTTCCCCCCTTCGCCTCGCGGCCGCGACTGCAGCAGCGTCGCAGCTGCCCAGCGTGCTCCTCTCCGGCCCCGGCGCCGAGGATCATCGCGCCCCCCCGAGGGCCTCGGCCACTCCGACGTTCGTGCCGTCCGTCGCCTCAGGGCTGGACCTAAACGGTGTTTTTTTGTGATTTCGTGGGCCGTTTCGGTTTCGACTTCGTTTCGTGGTAAAGGCGGATTCGAGACTTAATAGCGAGGGAAAACGGTAACAAAACGAACACGAAACACACCGTTTAAATTCAGCCTTGCGGCACCTCCTGCCCGAGAGCCGACCCAGCGCGCACACCGGCGCGCCGCCATCGACGTGCGGGAACGGGGCGGCGCTCTCCGTCCGTCTCTCCTCGCGCTCTCCCATCGCTCGGCTCCTCGGGCCCGGTGCCTCCCAAAGGGGGTCCGAGCCCAGGGGGGTCGGAGGACTGCGCCGCACCGCCGATGCGTCGGCGATGCGGGTCGCGACGTAGATTTCAGTCGGGCGTGTCCCCCTGCAGGGGGATTTACGACGAAAAATAAGCAATACGCAAAAAATGCTCCAACATGGTCAAGAATAATGAGAAAATAGTCCCCAGGCTATTCTTCGACTGTTTTTGAACATTCCCCCTGTAGAGGGACAGGCCCGACTTAAACGTAGATCTATTACTTTGTTTTGTTCCGCGCCGGCGTCGCCGATGCACCGCCGAGGTGCATCGGCGATGCGGCGCGACCCTCCGACCACGCCTGCGCGAGCCCGCAGCGGGGAGCCCGCAGCGACTCTCGGCCTCCCAGCGCGGGCAGGGGCGGGTGACGGGCGACGGGCACCTGCGGGGGCGCCGGGCGCGAGCGCTGCCGCCCGGCGGTGGAGCCGAGCCCCCCGCGGTCGGGCGAGCGGCACGGTGCGGCGCGCAGCCAGCCCGCGCCTCTCGTGGCGAGCGCGAGCGTGTGGACAGCGGTGGCGGTGGGAGTCTCGGGCACGGCTGTGCACACACCCTCACCGCCCACCGAACCACCCCGATCCCAACCCGAAGGCCTCAATCTGCCCTCCATTTCTAGTGGGGGGGGGGTCGGGGAACATCGAAAACATACATGGAACCCGTACCCCCCCCAACCCGAAATTCTGGTCAAATTTGGGTATTGGGTTGGTTTGGGGTGGTCTGGTAGGTAGTCACACACTTGAGCGACGCAGGAAAACGGGCCCAACCGCGCCGACTTTCGCGCGCAAGGTTTCCGCGTGAGGTTGCTCCCCAGGAGGCTCCGTTCAGGAGGGAAAAAAGCACACAGACATAATTGATCGTCGACTACCAGAAACATATTCGATCATGTGGGAGGTGGGGGGGAAGACGAACATCCAAAATATATGGAACAAATATGGGGGATCCTGTTAATTGTGTCTATTTGTTTGTGTGCCTCTGGGCCCCTTTATCCGTTCCCCTCCGGGGCCCCCCCCGCTCTCAGACCTCCTCCTCTTCGCGGCCCCGCCCGAACCTCCGCCGCCTCTTCGCCTCGGCCCCTCGGCCCTCGTCCCGCCCCTCCCCCCCAACCTGTCGCCTCCCCCCCTCGCACCCGCCGCGCCACGCCTCCCCCCCCCTGCCTCTTGCACCTCGCTCCCCCCCCCCCTTTCCTCCTCTTCCCCTCCCCCCCCCCTGCCTCTTGCACCTCGCTCCCCCCCCCCCCTTTCCTCCTCTTACCCTCCCCCCTCCCTCCCCTGCCCTCTTCCCTTCTCCATATCCCCCACCCTCGTATATATGACCTGGCGCAGGGCGTAAGGCTTTCTCATCGCGCTGGATGTTGAATCTAGGCAGGTCTGGCAGTCATGCGGGTGGAGGGCCGCCTTAAGTTGTAAGTGTTGTTCTCGCGCTAGTGTGTTGCGATTCGTCTTCCACGTTTTAGACATTTGCACGGGGCGATCCGCTTCCAATGTATATGTCTCGTACTAGAGCCGCGCACATCCTACTCAGCATCGTGCAGCGGTTGCACACACAGAGGGCAGGTCCTGTTCGAGATGTGCCTCTCGCCGGAGTCGCCCTCAGATCTCATGCCGAGCAGATTTCTGCAACAGTCATGCGGATGGGCGGCAGCTCTGCGTACCCAGGTCGGGCCGCTGCGTGCGGCTCGAGCGGGGCCCTCGCCTGCACGCCAGGCCCACGGGGGCCGCCCGGCTTTCCTGGGGGGCGCCTCCCGCCGTGAGCCAGGAGCGTTTTCCCAGGGGCCCGCGAAGTGCGAGACTGGTGACGGGAGTCATCGAGCATAAGAGAACCCCCAAACCTTGAGAACACGTTGAGGCCGCAGCCTCACTCGGGTCCCCGTGCTTGAGCCAGGGATCATCAACCCGGGCGGTTTGACTCGATACGCCTGCAGAGCAGACCCCCCTTCTCCCTAAATGTCTGGGCCTGACTCAGTTCCGCTCCCAAAGGGTCAGGGGCCATTGTCTTGCTAATGGGCGAAGGGGGCATCGCGCCCTCAGCCCGGGCCGACGCTGGGCAGGACCAGAGTCGGGCAGCAACCGCGCCAGGACCACACGAGCGCAACAGCTTAAACGACAGGCGATGGTTGTCATCCGCCGAGAGCGCTGAGCAGTGGTTGCGACGTGAGTCCGCCTACGTGTCACAGCTTGGAGGCCACGGCCTTCACGCAATGCCCACATGGCGACGGGCGGGACACCCAGAGGAGCGCGCATGATTCTGGCGCTCGCTTCGCTTTGCTTCGCTTCCCTCCCTTCCCTCCCTCGCTCCCCCTCCCCCCGACCAGCGACGCTGGGGGAGCCTGGTACCCCCGACTACGGCTCCGTGCGGCCGCCGGAGCCCGCGGAGACCCAGAATACCGCGCCGCAGAAGAGGGCTGTGATCCATTACCAGGCTCGTGTGAGGGAGGAGGAGGCGGAAGTGGAGGAGACGGATGCTGAGGAGGGGGATGGGGAGGGGCAGCAGAAGGAGGAGGAGGAGGAGCAGGAGGAGGAGGAGGAGGAGAAGGAGCTGGAGGTTGAGCTGGAGCAGGAGCAGGCGGAGGCCGCAGTGACCCTTGGGGTCGTGCTTCAGAGGAGGAAGGCGAGCAGCACGGAGGAGGAGGGGTGGCGGCATGGGGGATAGGGAGGAGGAGTGGGGTGGGGCCATAGCTCGGCACGCCCTGGTGACGGGTGCGCCAGCACGGGCGCGCGGGCAACAGGGACCAGAAACAGTTGCGGCGGCCGCCGCGCATCAGTAGCGGGGACTGCTGGCAGCGGCACGGTGCTTTGGCACAGAATGTCGTGGCTCACCACGCCACCATGTGCGAATGTCCTGGCTTGATGGCATACCGTCGCTGGCATCGCTTCGACACTGTGAGGGTATGGGACACGAGGGCAGGAGGGAGAGCGGCCCGCGGAAAGGGCATACGACACAGACACGCACACACAATACCACACACGACCTACTTGCTCAAACGTGTGCATCGCCCTCCTCCAAGGGGCAGGAACTGCTCGAACGCTTTCACGTATGATGTGTAGCTATGGTATCATTGTCGGGCACAGTCTAAAGGCTCACAACTCTGGCGCCTCCGAAGGCTTCCTTCTTGCGTCTACAGCGAACTATATTCCGAACCTCTGCCAGCGAGTGGGGAAAGGGTCTCGGTCGGCTCTGGTCCCGAAGCCTCCGCGCCCACTCCGCATCCGCCTACTCGGCGCTGCTCTTGCGCGTGCCCTTGCTGGAGGGCGGTCGAACATTCAGGAGGCAAGCATGGCCCGGCGAGTTCCCCCTCGATCTCGCACATCCTGGGGAACTGTTCCTCTGAAAGCCCGGTGGCGTTCGGCGCGTTGGCTCTGCCCTTGCCTCGGACAGCAGTCTTGGGAGCGGCACAGCGACTAGCAACCAAACCATGCAATAACTTCCCAGTCTGAAGCATATCCCTATCCCTATTGTCGGCATCGCCTTGTCTCGATGCCGATCTTACGGATTCCCTCAGCTTCTGAGGACGCATCCTCACGATTGTCATCGCCTTTTTTGGCTTAGTGATCTTAGGGATAGGGATGCTTTCGAGGCTGGTTACGAACGGGCCTGCACCTTTCAGCAACCGCTTGTATTCGCCTACCTTTTCCCTTGGTCCTTGTCATTGTCATGGCCACCTCGCGGATGAGTACACGACGAGGCCCCAGCAGCACGAGGGCGAGGAACAGAAACACGGGCACAGGGACAGCTACGGAGGCGCGGGTGCTTTACGGCAGGGTGGCGAGTGCTTGGTAGTTTCCAGAATTGTTAAAGCTATTGATGGAAACAAAGCCCTACAATAGTGCCCCCGTGCGAATTATCGTCGATCATTCTCACAACTTCTGTCACGAATGAGCCCAACAACATCTGGAGATTTCGTGTTTCGGAAGTGTCTTTATACATGTCAGCCCGGCCTGTTGCAGGGGCAGCCCCAGCACGAGCATGCATACCCTCTGCATTACGACGTGGGCTTTGTTGCGCTGGGCTCGCGCGCGGTGGCCTCGCATATCTTCCATGATCCTATTGCGAACTTCGCCGTTGTGAGCCAGCGGATAGCCAGTGGCAAGTTTACAAGGCTACCCCTGCATCCTTCCTTGCCCCTGGGGCCAATCCTTGACGACTTTCGCTGGACAGCCCCGTTCGAAAACGCCATCATGGCTCTCCAAGGCCCATGCATCCTCACCGCGCATCCCTATGATGCGACTTGAATGTATTGTTACTTCGGAAACTCCGATCGTGCGCTTGTGACCACGGCGCACAGCGGAATCCACGTGAATGAATGTCATCGCGCAGCCAAGGAGAACGCAAGAATTCTATGAAGCGCAGCCTCTCGCATGGCTCCATGAGCGAGCGCTAATAACACGAGCTTGATCTTTATCTTGGTCTGGTCTGCGCTGGGGCCGACCTTCACATGCGTGAGTCTGCCCGCGTGCGCCGTGCGCCTGACGACCAATCCCGCCCACTCGCTGCAGCATCGGCATCGCGGCGCGAACGAGGGGCGGGACAGACCGACAGTGACTCACATCGTTTTTGGTGAAGGTTCTGCTTCCCTCTGCCTCCCCCTCCTTCCCCCCCCACTGCATCGTGCCCCCCTCAGGAGCAGGCCAGAGATCTCGTCTCCAAGTTCCTGAGGGACCTGCCAGGGCTTCTCCTGCCCTGGTTCCTGTTCTCGGTGGTCTTGCTGTCTCTCGCCCTGCCCACGGACTTCCAGGGGCGGCTGCGCCGCAACGAGACCGCCGGGCCGCCCTCCCCAAAGGAGTAAAAGAGGAGCGGGAGGAGGAGGAAAGGAGGATGGATGGATGATAGATGGATATATGGATGGATGGATGGATGGATGGATGGATGGATGGATGGATGGATGGATGGATGGATAGAGGAGCAGGTGGAGGCGGCATCAGCAGTCGCAAAACACCAAGCGAATCCGTGTGAGGGAGACAGGTACGACCACTCCCGCCTGACCGCTCGCGGCCACCGTTCCGCGGTGGTGGGGCGCTTCTGGTGGTGCCGGGTGAGAGAACTACTCCTTCGGAGACGCCGCAGACTGCTGCCGGAAGGCCTCACCCGCGCTTGTGTCGGGAGCCTCGAGACGGGGGTCAGTGCAGACGGGGGTCAGCCAGGGCGCCGGATCCTGCAGGATCCTGCGAAGGCCCCCTCTGGCTGACCCGGGTCAGGGAGCCGCTCGTGGCCGCGAGGCGGCCGCGCGTATTGGCTGACCCGGGTTTGCGAGGACCTGCGTTGCAGTTTTTTTTTCCTGCATTGCAGTTTTTGGTTTCCTGCTGACCCGGGTCTGGATTGACCCGGGTCAGAAGATCCCCGATTGTGCGAGACATCACGAGCCAGGGTCCAGTATGATGGCCAGTCCGAACAAATGCTTGGCCAGGGTTGGCGGGGAGGCTTGGCCGGGGCTGACACGGAGGGTTTGCCATGGCAATTTTTCGATAGATATGTCCTTCCATGACATGTGGTCCCAGACATGCGATGTTCTGACCTGTTCAATGCGGGGTCCCTGGAAGTCCCAACCTTTTCCTCAGTGCCAGTTTTTGTTTTTATCCCGAGTCGTTTTTTGACCGCCCCGGGTCCCAGTGATGGCCCCCGGAGGCCGAAAACTACTACAGAACATCACGTCCTGATTTTTGTCGAGGCGCGAGCCTGTCTGAGGATCTGGAACTGGATCCTGCAGTGTTCGTCCTGTGCCGGGGAACTGGACCCTGCAATGTTCGTCCTCTGCTGGGCGCTGATGGGGACAGGGTGAGGAGGGGACGGCCGCGCGACGTCCGCAGCCCTAAGTGGGAACCAGCGGTCCACAGCTCGAAGCTCGAAGCTCGAAGGAGGAGGAGTACCGGCCTTGGTGGGGGGAGGAAAGCAGGAGGGAGGAAGGAGGAGGGAAAGGAGGATGGAGGAGGCAGGATTACAGAGGGGGTTTTTCGCATGTCTTTCACTTTCTGGCGCCTCCAGGTGGGCCATCATCGCCCGGGGTGGACTCGCCTCGAAGTCCTGGTCAGAGCGCTCCCCGCTCCTCAGCCGGGTCCGCGGATCCGCTTCGAGGAGAACGAGGGACAGAAAAGCACGGCGACGCGAAACACTGACTGGCACTTGCTGGCGCTGCCCCCTGTGGGCCTGGTCTGGAAGCACGAGCCGCGACGAGAGGCCCTTCCCAGAGATGGTGTGCAGAGCTCGGGGGGGGAGGAGGAGGAGGAGGAGGAGGAGGAGGAGGAGGAGGAGGAGGAGGAGGAGGAGGAGGAGGAGAAGCAGGAGGAGGAGGAGGAGGAGGAGGAGGAGGAGGAGGAGGAGGATGAGGAGGAGGAGGAGGAGGAGGAGGGGGGGGGTCCCACGGCGGAGGGGGACGTGCTCTCTGAGTGGGAGCGAGGCGCAGAGTTCTCCTCGGTGAGCCGGCCCCGAGGCGCAGCTTGGAGCTGGAGACGCTTCGGCTGGACGTGAGGGTGACCTCTCGCCGGAGGGACCTTTGGAGCGGGTCAAAGGCGACGATAGGGGCGAATAGCCCAGGGTGGAGCAATACATGTATCCAGGGGCGCCGATGATTTATGTCTTCGACAAGGCTACCGGGCGAATACGTGTAATTGTCCGCCCATGGGCTATCCGCCGAGTGGGGTCCTCCGATCGCTGAATGCGATGCGACAGTGGCGTCTTGCGCGCTTGGGTTTGGCCCCCCCCGCGGCCCCCATAAAGCCGCGCACGAAAGGCCACTCTTACCCAGGGTCACTCTTGCGCGCAGTCGAACTGTCACGAGAGAACGGTGGGGGGCAGGATTAGGAGATGGCCCAGGCTGGAGCTGCACGGGAGGGGGGGAGGAGGAAGGAGGCGGGAGGCGGAGGGTCCCGAAGGAGGTCGTGGGGGGAGCAATGGGGATACGGTACGGGATGAGGGAGGAGGACGTGCGAGAGCGGTGGGGGGCAGAATCAACAGATGGCCCAGGCGGGAGCTGGATTCAGGCGATCGCAAGCATGGATCAAGGGGGCGTGGATTAGCGACGGGTCCCGTTTCCATGGGAAATGTCGCGGATTTCCGCCGCCGAGCGAGGCGGCACCGGCCGCTTTTTGGGGAGGACACCTCCCCCGATTGGATTTGGCGACCGCGCGCCAAATCCATGGATCACTAATCCATGAGTGCGCGCTCCCGAGAGGGGGGAGGAGGAAGGAGGCGGGAGGTGGAGGGTCCCAGAGGAGGTCGTGGAGGGGAGCAATGGGGATACGATACGGGATGAGGGAGGAGGACGTGCGACGGGAGAAAGAGATGATTCATGCCACAATGATGATGATGATGATGATGATGATGATGATGAGGAGGAGGAGGATGAGGAGGATGAGGATGAGGATGAGGATGAGGATGAGGATGCGGATCAGGATGAGGATGAGGATGAGGATGAGGATGAGGATGAGGATGAGGATGGTGATGCTGCTGCTGATGATGATGATGAGGATGAGGATGAGGATGATAATGATGATGATGATGATGATGATGATGATGATGATGATGATGATGATGATGATGATGATGATGATGATGATGATGATGATGATGATAATGTGATGCTGAGGATGATAATGATGATGATGATGATGGTGATGGTGATGGTGATGATGCTGATAATGATGACGATGGTGATGGTGATGGTGATGGTGATGGTGATGGTGATGGTGATGATGATGAGGAGGAGGAGGAGGAGGAGGAGGAGAGGTACGTAGGCCGAGGGGGATGAGGATGATAATGATCATAACGTCGAGGAGGGGGATGAGGAGATGTGGGAGGGTGGTTGCGGTGATGTTGATGGTGATGGTAATTGTGATGGTGATGCTTCTGATGAGGAGGATGATGATGAGGATGATAATGATGATGGTAGTGTTAGTGATTATGCTGATGGTGAGGATGGTGATGTCGATGCTTGTTGTGGTGTCGATCATGTTGGTGGTGATGACGATGCCGATATTGATGCAGATGGTGATGATGCCGATTATGGTGACGTTCATTCCGATCAGGATAATTATGATGCTATGATGTTGACGGTTGTGGTGATGATGGCGAGGCTGATGATGAGGATGATGATTCTAGTGTTGATGGTCGGGGTTGTGATCATGATGTTGATGATGAGGATGATGACGATGATGGTTGTGGTGGTGCAGACAATGTGGTTGTGATAATGACGATGGCGATGTTGACGATGATTATGATGATGATGGTGATGATGATGATGATGATGGTGATGCTGATCTTCATCATGCTTGTGATGGTGATGATGATGACGATGATGCTGCTGTTGATGATGATGATGGTGGTGGTGGTTCTGATGCTGATGCCGATGATGATGATGACAATGATAATGATACTGATGATGAGGATGATGCTGGTGGTGATGATGATGCTGATGATGATGCTGCTGCTGCTGATGATGATGATGATGATGATACTGATGATGATGATCATGATGATCATGATGATTATGTTGATTCGGATGATCATGACGATTAGGATGCTGATGATCATGATGCTGCGGATGTTGCTGATGGTGATGCCGATTCTGACGAGGAGGAATGCTCGCAGAGAAAGAGGATAATCATGCGGAGGAGCGGACGTTCAGAGACGAGGGTTAGAAGGAGTGACTAGGAGGATGTGGCGGAGAATAAGTTTGATCAGTTAGCGACTGGTTTTGAGGAGGACTAGGTGGATGATCATGATGACGATGATGATGACGAGGAGGAATCGGAGATTGAGAAGGAGGAGGGTGAGGACCAGGATGATGAGGAGGAATGAAGGAGTGGAGAAGCGGTGGTGGGAATCAACATGAGGGAAGAGGAGAACGGGGGGGAAGGGGACGAAGGGAGAAGATGGTGAAGGGGACGACGAGGAAGAGGCTATTGGGAAGGCCTTTACGGCCGGTGCCGCCGACCTTGAAGGGGAACAACGACCACGGCGGCGTTGGCGGCGACGACGACGCTGACGTGGGGCAGAGTCCTCAGTGATGCTTCGTGAGGCCTCTTCGGAGTGCGCTCGTAGGCCTCTGTGGGGCAGTTTTGGGGCCTCTTGGGAGCATCTTGGGGGTCTCTTGGAAGCCTCTTGGGGGCCTCCTGGGAGCCTCTTGGGGGTCCCTTCGAGCTTCCTGGGGCCTCTCTTGGGGGCTCCTGGGAGCTTCTCGGGGCCGAGGGCTCGAAATGTTCGTTCGGGCTCCCGTGTGGGGGCCCTCTTTGAGCCGTTTTGGTGGCCTCTTAGGCCGTGTGGGAGGCCTCTAGGGCTGTCTTGGGGCCCTCTTGGGTCGGTTTTGGTTCCGATCTTGATGGCATCTTGGGCCGTCGTGGGGCGTCGGAAAGCCGAACAGGCGAGAACGCCAGAATCTTTCAAAAACCCTGGATAAAATCATGCCACTTTGCCTATTGGGGCCCTGTCAGTAGGCCATCTTCGGCGTCTTGGATCGATGGTTCGGCGATTTGGAGCCCTCTTGGACGGTCTTGGGGGCCTCTTCGGCTGTCTTGGGTTTTTTGGGGTCCCATGACCCCGTAGGGGAGCATGGCGCTAGTATTCTCACCCGGGACCCCCCTGGGATCCCCACCAGGGCCCACCCGCAGGACGCCCCTCCCATTCGCGTCCCCCCCGGGGGGAAGGGATCAAAGGGAAGGGGCTTCCCCGCGACTCAGCTACGACGTTACTCAGTTTCACTTCGGTTTCGCCTTGGCTTGCTGGCTCGCTTGAGAAGGAATGCCCAGAGAAAGGGGGGGAGCGGCGACGGGCCCTGGGAAGGGGGGGTCAAACGCGACGGCGACGATGACGAAGCCGAGTCAAACAGAACAGCGTCTCTTACGAGCCGACAGGGTCGGCGGATTTAAAGTTGAAGGAGCCAGATGGAAGTATTAGAAGAAAGATGAGGTGGAGGAACACACATGAGGAGGGGGATGATGGGAGGAGGGGAAGGAGGAGGAGGAGGAGGAGGAGGAGGAGGAGGAGGAGGAGGAGGATGTGAAGGTTCTCGAGAAACTGCAGCAGTGCAAGCGTGCTCCTTTGCAGAGGAGTTTCTGGACGATTCAGAGAGCGCCTCGGTGCGAAGCTCTTCTTCTGAGCCGGGGATGGCAGAGGCACGCCCCGTGCACCCTCGCCGGAGTCCGTCTCTGCCCCCGCCGCCCCCTTCCGTGACCTTCGCGGCCGGCGGACTGTGCTGGGCTACTTTGCCCTGGCGGCCACCGTGGCCGCGTCCGCCGGCTTCGTCGCCCTGACGAGGACGCGGGACAAGGGCAGCAGAGACCCGACCTTTCGCTCTGGGGCCCGAGACATGATGTGGCTGCCGATGCTCCCTCCATCCTCACTCCTCTTCCAATGCCTCCTCGATCGCGGTGTCTTTCTCATGCTGATGCCAGTGACGCTGTCGCCGTTGCCGCTGCTCTGTATTGTTGCTCCAGCTCGTCGACGTCCTCACGTCATGATTTGATCAGTGTTGCTGTCATTCCTCCTCCTCCTCATCCTCCTCGTGTCCATCCTCTTCACCGTCATGTTAACTTTGGCAAGTTTGGTCACGCACTTTCTCGCCACGCTCCTGCGCGTTTACTTCCCCTGCAAAATGCCACCCTGCGACGAGTGGCTCTGCTCGTTCTCCAGGCCAGTCGGGCCAGGCAGGGCACCGCGGTCCGTCGGGGCCGCCGAACAAGCCAGCCCACCCAGACCAGCCGCGCTCAGCCGGAGGAACCATACGAGCACATCAGATCAAGTGCAACGACCAACTTCGGCGGGGCAAATGGCCACGCTCCTGGAGGTGGCTCCAAGATGGCTGCTGGGGCGCCCATGACGGCGCGGCATGGCGCCCAGAGTTTCTCCAAGTAGCTGGCGTATAATTTCTAGAGGAGAATGTGAATGACAAGGAGAGCTGGGGGATCAGGGGACCTGAGGACACGAAGAGAGATGTTTAGGTCACGCAGGGTCGACCAGGCAGGCGGGCCAAGCATGCTGAGATAACCTGACAAACAAAGCACACGGACCATACCAAACCATCTAACCAGCAGAGCGAACATGGTATCCAGTCGATGTAGTCCAATGCCGCCCACGAGACCAACTTGTTCGACCAGACGAGACAGACGAACTAGCAAACCAATGTACTTCAATCACACCAAAAAACGCCACACAAACCAACGAGGCCAACCAGGCCAGACCGATCGACCAGGAGACCGAGCGGACCAAACATCCGATCGACTAGACAGGGCAGACCAGGCCGACAAGTCAGACCGACAAAGACCAACGAAGCCAAGAGCGGACCAACCAGACTGGCTCGGCAGACCAACATCGAAGCGGCTCGACCAGCCAAGCCGACCACGCGAGTTTTGCACAGGTGGCTGTGAACGCCGCTGCTCGATAATATGTTCGCTGTACCAGTCGATCGGTATCGTTTGACCGATCCCCATCCCCATCTCCATCCCCTTCGAGACCCCCACCAAATTACCACCCCAGTTGGGGATACACCCCTCAAAGCCCGAAGAGGACGAGCTATATCCTCTTCTAGGGGGGTAAATCGGCCAGCGGGGCCCAGGCCACGCCGCTGGGGATGGGGATCGGTTAAACGATACGCAGTCGAGCCAACCCTGGACCGACCGATGGCGCCAGCATCGCTTAGCGGATGTCGTTCGGAAAGCGATCGGGTGGGCCCAGAGTGTCCTGGAGCAGTTCGTTCCAGAATTCGAGGTGAAGTTCGTGCGGATTTTGTTTGGCCAGGAATGAAGACCAACATAATCCACGCGAAATTCACTTCGTGTTTCGTTCGCCGCTTCGGGCAAACATCCACGCAGACATCCACGCAGAACTCCGCTGCAGCACGTCTGCAAGGCCGGTACAATGACAAGTCAGACCAAACCAGCTCGACCAGCCAAACGAATGTCACCCGATCGGGGGCAGCGACATTGGTGCTTCTCAGCGCAACGAACAAGCAACGTTTCAAATATGCAACGCGCAAGATAATGCGTTACGCGCGAAGTGGTTTTCTGGTCGGGACGAGGGCGCCATTGGTTTCTCATGTTTCCTGAACCTCTCCAAGCATCTCCCGTGTCTCATGCGGGAAGTCCGAAGCTCAAGCTCGAGCAGCCGAGATGCAGCGCAAGAAGCAAACTTCAGTGGTGAAAACTTTCCGACGAACAAATCTGCACACTTTGCCGTCTCACGCGCGAACTCCTTGATATCAAGCTCGCACAGCCAAGCCGCAGCGCGAACACCTTGCACCGCAAAGCGTTGCAAAAAGCAGCTGGGACTGCAACTCAACACACTCTGTTTTCTGGTCGGGTCGAGGGCGCGTTGGGGTTACATCCTCCGCAATCCCTCCAAAACTGATCCCGCGTCACGCGCGACATCGTAAGTTCACTGTCGTACAGCCAAGCTGGAGCGAACAAACACTGCAACGCAGGAGGACAATGCACTGACAAACATGCTGCACTCTCTCCGTCTCACTCGCGGAACCCTAATCTCAAGCTCGAAATGACGGTTTGCAACGCAACATACAACAGTAACAGACAACATTTGCATTGCAAGCGACAGCAATACAAAACAAATGCGATTCGACACATTGTTTCCTAGTTATGTCAAGAGCCCCGTGGGCTTGTCACCCTCCCAAACTTCTCCAGACCACTCCCGTCTGCAACGCGTCAGACTACATCGCAACAAGTTTTGACATGCACGTGTTAGACAGGAAGTTATTTGACTGTCGATGCGCAAGCTGTTTTTTGAGAACTATGTGGTGTAAGATATGTGGTACAGTATATGCCGTGCGAGCTGAAGGCGGCAACGGGCGGCAACGTCAACGGACGGCAACGTGGCGAAATTTCGCCGGATCCGCACAGCGCACGAGGCGGCAACGAGGCGGGTACGGGTGGGAACGTGGCGAAACTTCGCCAGATCTTCCGTGCGCCAAGCGGCAACGAGGCGGCAACGGGCGGCGACATGGCGAAATGTTGCCGGACCCACCCAGCGCACGAGGCGGCAACGGGCGGCAACTTAACGAAACCTCACCTGACCCAGCCAGCGCACGAGGCGGCAACGAGGCAGAAACAGGCGACAACGTTGCGGAACCTCGCTGGACCCACCCAGAGCACCAGGGGG
>CAUYUJ010016642.1:218863-268707 GCA_963575745.1 Prorocentrum cordatum
GCCGTTTGCCAGTGGATTGTTGTATGAATACCTACACGAAGTGCTGTAACAATCCTTTTGTGGTTTAACCTCTGCGTCCAAATTTGCAGAAATGAACTGGCACCCTTACAGGAGCCCATTGCACAGGTTGACGTGTGGAAACTGTGCCCGGGGACCAGGCCCAGGTGTGGAGGCCGTGCCGTTGCGTAGTACTAGTGGGTGTCGTAGAACTAGTGGTAGAAGCAGTGGCAGTGGCAGTGGCAGTGGCAGTGGTAGTGCTACTGTAGTAGTAGTAGTAGTAGTAGTAGTAGTAGTAGTAGTAGTAGTAGTAGTAGTAGTAGTAGTAGTAGTAGTAGTAGTAGTAGTAGTAGTAGTAGTAGTAGTAGTAGTAGTAGTAGTAGTAGTAGTAGTAGTAGTAGTAGTAGTAGTAGTAGTCGTAGTAGTAGTAGTAGTAGTAGTAGTAGTAGTAGTAATCATCGTGGTAGTAGTAGTAATAGTAGTAGTAGTAGTAGTAGTAGTGGTAGTAATGGTAGTCATAGCAGTAGTAATAGTAGTAGTAGTAGTAGTAGTCGTAGTAGTAGTAGTAGTAGTAGTAGTATGGTAGTAGTAGTTGCAGTAGTCGTAGTAATAGTGGTAGTAGAGGAGGTCGTAGTCGTAGTAATAGTAGTAGTAGTAGTAGTAGTTGTAGTTGTTGTAACAGTAGTAGTAGTCGTAATCGCATTCGTCGTGGTCGTCGTAATAGTCGCAGTAGTAGTAGTAGTAGTAGTAGTAGTAGTAGCAGGGGTCGTAGTCGTAGTAGTAGTAGTAGTAGTAGTCGCAGTCGTAGTAGTACTAGTAGTAGTAGTAGTAGTAGTAGTAGTAGTAGTAGGAGTAGTAGTAGGAGTAGTAGTAGTCGTCTTAGCAGTAGTAGTAATAGTAGTAGTAGTAGTAGTAGTAGTAGTAGTCGTAGTAGTAGGTGTAGCAGTAGTAGTAGTAGTAGTAGCAGTAGTCGTAGTAGTAGTAGTAGTAGTAGTAGTAGTAGCATCCGTAGTAGTAGTAGTAGTAGTAGTAGTCGTCGTAGTCGTAGTCGTAGTAGTAGTAGAGTGCTCGTCGCAGTACTTGTTGTAGTAGTAGTTGTAGTAGTAGTAGCAGTAGGGCGGGGGGAGACGTATCAGTAGTTGTTCTAGAAGCAGTGGTCGTAGTAGGGGGGAGAGGAGTAGTTAGTAGTAGTAGTAGTAGTAGTAGTAGTAGTAGTAGTAGTAGTAGTAGTAGTAGTAGTAGTAGTAGTAGTAGTAGTGGCCTTTGTCGTATGGCTCGTAGTGGTAGCAGTGGTAGCAGTGGTCGTAGTGCTACTCGTAGCAGTGGTAGAACAAGTAGTAGCAGTAGTCTTAGTAGTAGTAGTAGTAGTCGTCACCGTGGTCGCAGTAGTGGTCGTAGTGGTCGTGGCAGGTAGTAGTGGCAGTAGTACTAGTAGTGGGAAGTCCAGCACTAGTCGCAGCCGTAGTAGTAGTAGTAGTAGTAGTAGTAGTAGTAGTAGTGCTACTATTAGTAGTAGTAGTAGTAGTAGTAGTAGTAGTAGTAGTCGCAGTAGTGGTAGTAGTAGTAGTAGTAGCAGTAGTGGTAGTAGTAGTAGCAGTAGTAGCAGTATGGGAGGTAATTGCCGAAGTACTCGTAGCCGTAACCGTAGTAGTCGTAGAATTATTACTACTTGTAGTAATAGGAAGTCGTAGTAGTAGTAGTAGTAGTAGCAGTTGTAGTAGTAATAGTAGTAGTAGTAGTAGTAGGATTAGTAGTAGTAGTAGTATCAGTTGTAGTAGAAGTAGTAGTAGTAGTAGTAGTCATAGCAGTGGCAATACTAATGTTATTGCTAGGTAGTCGTGGTAGTAGTAGTCGTCGCCGTCGTGGTCGTAGTGTTAGTGGTATCGGTAGAGGTACGGGTAGTAGTAGTCGCAGACGTAAGAGTTGTAGAGTGGGATTATTGTTTCTAGTAGTAGTAGTAGTAGTAGTAGTAGTAGTAGTAGTAGTAGTAGTGGCAGTAGTAGTAGCCGTAGTGGTAGTAGTAGTTGTCGCACTATTAGTAGCGGAAGTCGTAGTAGAAGCAGTAGTAGTAGCAGTATTGGTAGGCGCAGTAGCACTAGGAGGAGGAAAGTAGTAGTATTAGTGGTAGTCGCAGTAGTAGTAGTAGTAGTAGTAGTAGTAAGCGTAGTCGTTGGCGCAGTAGTAGCAGTAGTAGTGGTAGTAGTAGTAGCAGTTGTACTGATAGTAGTCGTGGCAGTGGTAGGGGTGGTCGAAGTGGTAGTAGTGGCAGTGTTGGTACTAGAAGTCTCAGTAGTGGTAGTCGTAGTCGTGGCATTCGTAATGGTACTTGTCATAGTAGTAATAGTAGTAGTAGTAGTAGTAGTAGTAGTAGTACTAGTAGTGGTAGTAGTGGTAGTACTAGTAGTAGTAGCAGTGGTGGTGGCAGTAGTAGCAGTAGTAGTAGTAGTAGTAGTAGTAGTAGTTGTAGTAATAGTAGTAGTAGTCGTCGCAGTAGTAGTAGTAGTAGTAGTAGTAGTAGTAGCCGTAGTAGTAGTTGTAGTAGTAGTAGTAGTAGTAGTGGTGGTCGTAGTGGTATTCGGGGTAGCCGTAGTCGTCGTAAGAGGCAGTAGTAGTAGTAGTAGTAGTAGTAGCCGTAGTAGTTGTAGTATTCGTGGTAGTGGTAGTAGTGGTCGAAGCATTCTTAGTATTAGTAGTAGTATCAGTCGTAGTAGTAGCCGTAGTTGTTGTAGAAATAGTAGGTGTAAAAGTCGTAGCCGTGGCATTCGCAGACGAAGTCGTAGGAGTACCAGTAGTGGTGGTAGTCGTAAGCCTAGTCGTTGTGGTTGCAGTAGTAGTAGTCGTAAGCGCAGTAGAAATTTCATGGTAATGGTCGTTGTAGTAGTAGTAGTAGTAGTAGTAGTAGTCATAATAGGGGTAGTAGTAGTAGTAGTAGTAGTAGTAGTGGTAGTAGTAGTAGTAGTAGTAGTCGTAGTAGTAGTAGTAGTAGTAGTAGTAATAGTATGTTCAGTGGTCGTGGTAGTAGTAGTAGTCGTAGTAGTAGTAGTAGTATGAGTAGTAGTAGTAGTAGTAGTAGTCGCAGTAGTTGTAGTATTCGTAGTATTCGTAGTAGTAGTAGTGGTAGTTGCTGTCGTCCCAGTAGCAGTAATTGCCAGGAGGAGGAGGAACGTCAATGGGGGGGGGGGTAAGTAGTAGTAATAGTCGTAGCCCTAGTCGTAGTAGTAGTAGTAGTAGTAGTAGTAGTAGCAGTAGTAGTAGTAGTAGTAGTAGTCGTAGTAGTCGTAATCGTAGTAGTAGTAACAGTAGAAGTAGTAGTAGTAGTAGTAGTAGTAGTCGTAGTCGTAGTCGTAGTCGTAGTAGTAGTAGCAGCCGTAGTAGTAGTAGTAGTAGTAGTAGTAGTAGTAGTAGTAGTAGTGGTAGCAGTCGTAGCAGTCGTAGTAGTACTAGTAGCAGGTGTACTATTAGTCGTAGTAGTAGTAGTAGTAGTAGTAGTAGTAGTAGTCGTGGTAATAGTAGTAGTAGTAGTAGTAGTAGTAGTGGTAGTAGTAGTAGTAGTAGTCGTATTTTCCGTAGTAGTAGTAGCAGTGGTAGTAGTAGTAGTAGTAGTAGTAGTAGTCGCAGTAGGAGTAGTAGTATTAGTGGTAGTATTAGTAGTAGTAGTAGTAGTAGTAGTAGTAGTAGTAGTAGGAGTAGTAGTAGTGGTGGTAGTAGTGGTAGTAGTGGTAGTAGTAGTAGTAGCAGCAGCAGTAGTAGTAGACGTCTGAGTAACAGTTGTAGAAGTGGCAGTAGTCGTAGTAGTACTGGTAGTCGTGGTCGAAGCAGCAGGTGCAGTTGTTGTCGTAGTGGTGGTGGTCGTAGGAGTCGTAGATGTCGTAGTAGCATTAGTATTAGCAGTAGTATTACTAGCAGTGGTGGTGGTAGTAGTAGTAGTAGTGGTAGTAGTAGTAGTAGTAGTAGTAGTCGTAGTCGTAGTCGAAGTCGTAGTCGTAGTAGTAGTAGTGGTAGTAGTAGTAGTAGTAGTAGTAGTATTTGTTGCACTGGTAGTCTTAATTTCAGAAGTAGTTGTAGTAGTAGTAGAAGTAGTCGTAGTAGTAGTAGTCGTAGTAGAAGTGGTCGTAGTACTTTCAGTTGTGGAAGTAGTCGCCGTAGTAGTATTCGTAGTAGTAGTAGTAGCAGTAGTCGTAGTCGCAGTAGTAGCCGTAGTCCTATTTGTCGTAGGAGTAGTAGTAGTAGTAGTAGTAGTAGTAGCAGTAGCCGTAGTTGTACGAGTCGTAGTAGAAGTAACAGTAGTAGTAGTCGCAGGAGTAGTTTCAGTAGTTTTGTAGTAGTCGTAGTAGCCGTAGTAGTAGTAGTAGTAGTAGTAGTAGTAGTAGTAGTAGTAGTAGTAGTAGCATTAGTAGTAGCAGCAGTAGTAGTAGTAGTAGTAAGAATAGTCGTCGTAGTCGTAGTAGTAGTAGTAGTAGTAGTCGTAGTAGTAGTAGTAGTAGTAATAGGAGTAGTAGTAGTAGTAGCAGCAGTCGTAGTAGTAGTCGTAGTAGTAGTAGTAGCAGTAGTCGTAGTAGTTCTACCAGTAGGCGCAGTAGTAGCAGTCATAGTAGCCAGTCGTAGGGGTGGTTGTAGTCGCAGTCGTAGTAGTAGTAGTAGTAGTAGTAGTAGTAGTAGTAGTAGTAGTAGTAGTAGTAGCGCCGCGGCGTTCGGGTTCGATCCGCGCTTCACGCGCGACTGCGTTGTCCTCAGTGCCATGGAATCCTGATCCTTGGGTTGTCGGCCGAGGACAAAGACAATCGGAATGATCGGATCTATCTCGTCGCCGCGGCTGGACAATCATTGCTCGCTTGTGGCAGCAGCTTATGATAGCAAACGTGTCAAGCAATATCGACTGTCTGAGTCCTCGTCGCTCCTTGTGGGCACTGCTCGATTAATTCAGCGTTGCGGGAGCTGGCTAGGATTCCATGTGGCGAGCGGCAACTAAGGCATCACGCCGGATGCGTCCCGCGAGAGTCCCGAGTGGACTGCCTGGGGCACGAGCCCTGCAAATCCGAATCTGCCCCAGGCATGGCTGCGCAGCGCAGCGCAGTGCAGGCGCGGTTTCGCGAGCTCCGTGGAGACACCAGCGTTGCCGCGCCAGCGCCGCCGACAGACGCGAGCGCCGCGTTCGCCGCCTGGGCGGAGGGCGGCGCAGCGCCTGTGGCGGCTCCTTCGCCGCGGCGCCGCGCGTCTGCCGCAGGCTTGGGCCGGGCGGCGGCGCCGCCGAGCGCCGGGGCTGAGAGCGAGCCTCCTGCGCCAGCGCCGCCAGCAGAAGCAGCGCCAGAAGAAGCGCCGCCATCAGAGATGGGCCTTGCTCTCCGCCAGCGGGAGCGCCAGCTCGGTAAACTGATTGCGCCCGCCGCTGCGTTTCTCGCTCTGCAGGCCCCGCGAGGGCGGAAACGCGAAGCGGATCTAGCCGAGAGCCTGTCCGCAGATCGGGGGAAGTTCCGAAAGAAAGTGAAGACTTTTAATCGGGCTTATCCAGGCGCTAACACGCCCTACATTGTCCTCTTCGGGCGCCCCTCGCTGGTCGCGCGCTGTCGCCGAGGCTTCTGTGGGCCTGCGCATGTAACCCCAGCTTTGCGAATGGAAGCGCCGCTGGCCAGCGCGGCGCTGCTTCCGCGGACAACTGTGAACGCGCATTCTTTGTCTCGAAATGTCACGCCTTCTTGTTTTTCTGTCACAATGAGAGGGCGGCGGCGACCGACAGCGAAGACAGAATCATCATATAGCGGCAACCACGATTGATAGCGACGACGTTGCACTTGCTACTCCTGAGGCGTTGCGTCTCCCCGCCCCGCACCGCCAGGGCGTTGGGCGTTCGACGCCCAGGCAAGCTTGACGCTGCTGTCTCGCGGCCCCCCCTTTGGTGCGTGCCTTCTTGCGTGTGTGCGTGTGCGTCGTCAAATTTTGTCGCAGTAGCGTCTCTTTCTCGTTCTCTCGCTTCTCTCTTTTGACGCTGCGTTCCCAGGGCCATGCCGACCCATCCCTCCGAGTTAGATGTTCAAGCGCCCAATGGTTCCCAGGCGAATTCTTGAGAGCTCTTCCAAACAAGCGGCGCTTGTCGGTGTGTTCACATAAGGGGGGGCGTTGCTTGCAAGCGCTCTTCTCACGCGCGCTTTTCTGAAACACAGCCCGCAGGGGGCAAGTTGGTAAATTATTCGTTATCGCTTGGAACAGACTCCTGGAGTCTTCGTTTCCTTGGGCCCATGTCATTCGTTCGGATTTCGGCGCAGCGACTTGGGTCACCTTGCGTTCTTGCAAGCCACGTGCTTTCTCATGTCTATTGTTCTGCGCGTGTTTCTGGTCTCCGTTCGCGTGGAACACGCATATTGCATGCGCGCTGCCATTGCAAGGCTGCGCGATCGGAACGTGGCCCATGCATTGTGGCGCCTGGCGCTCGTCAGCGCTATGTCCGAGCTATCTTTGAAGGGCGCCGCAGATGTCATCTTCGGTCTTGCCCCGCCGCCGCGGCCGCGACCCACGCCTAGCGTCGCGCCTGGCGCTCTCCAGCGCTATGTCCGAGCTATCTTTGAAAGATGCCATCATCGGCGCCTTCGGCTATGCCTCTGCGGCCGCTGTGGCCGCGGCCCACGCCCAGCGTGGCGTCTGGCGCTCTCTAGCGCTATTTCCGAGCTATCTTTGAAGGGTGGTGCAGTCGGCTCCTTCTTCTTTCGCCTTGCCCTTCGTGGGGTGCCCTGTTGCGTTCGCTGCGTTCGCTCTGTCTGCGTTCGTCTGTGCGTTTGTCTTTGAGCGCGCGTAGACCAGACGATCCGCATGCATCGTTACTTGCGTACATTGCATTCTCTATGCAAATCGTTTGTGGCATAGCGACTTGTGATAAAGTTAATGGTATTTTCGTTCCTTGCCGGTGCCGCTGTTATGATTATTGATTGGTGCCGCTGTTATGACTATTGATCGGTGCCGCTTCCTGGGTCGCCATGGAAGCACTGAAGAGTTCCGGGGGAGGCGCAGCGGCTGCCCAGGGACCTCCTGGGAGCACGGGCGGCGCAGGCAGCTGTCCGCGAGACGGCGGGTGGGCGGCCCCCTAGAAGACTACAGGAACCCTGCCGCGCAGCCCTTGGCATTCCCCCGCGCTTCGACGCGCCGGGGCGCGGTGGCGGATCATCACCTTTGCAGAGCAAATTGCGACAGTTGTTGTTACCGACAGCGGATCCCATCACGCACTTTTGGCCCCTGCGCTTACTGCGCACTGTGCGTGCGCCCTGGTGTGGCCCCAGGGGCCTGCCCACTATTCAAAGAAGTTTCGTGGCGGCACTTCCACGGATCTTGAGGGCTTCCAGGTTGTGCCAATTTTGGAGTATGAGTGTTCCACGTTTAAGTGGCCCTTGAGTGCATCCTGGGCGCAACATCTTGCTGCTATCGTCAGGTTGCCTGTTTCATCGCAAGAAGTAAGGACAATGGCTGCTCAGTTTCAAAGGGGGGTTGAACGTTTCGGATCGCGCATCGGCCTTCGCAGCGCGTCTGGTCTTCGGACGGCCAGGGGGTGGCCTTGCTCGGATTTTGCCATAAACATGAGCGATTCCATCCTGGGCGTCTGTATTCCAGCAGGTCTTGGTGCTAAATGGTCGGTCGCAAGCGAGTTTTGCATCTGAGTTCGCGATGGAACCTGTCGGATATAGCCGTGCGAGCGACAACTTCTCAGGCCTCACTCCCCACAAGGGCAACAAGATCGCCCCTTGCTCGCCCGATTGCTTCGCGTTGCAGAGCCAGGCCGTCATCTCTCCAAGCCCGGAGGGCGCGGTCCGCCGATCGGTTTTCAGCTCGTGGGTTCGGCTTGCAGGGCGGGTCTATCGCGAACGTTTGCTGCACCTGGCATCGCGCTGTTCCGCCGCAGAGACGGGCCTGACGCCCCGGCGCCCGAAAGCCCGCCCGCCCCCGAAGCGAGTCATTGGGGGGCCGCATCTCGGATGCACGGCTGCGGCCGTCTTGGCGAACGAGGAGGTGTTGGAGTGCATCCGCAAGAATACGACGAAGGGGGCTGGTATCTTGAAGCGTGGGCCTCTCGCGAAAGTTGGAACTTCGGATTGATTTCCCGAAAGGTGATGTGGACGCTTCGCGCATCCCCGCCAGCCCATCCAGCAACGTTGCCCAGGCGAGCTTCTGTGTTAGTGTCTGAGGTTCCCGGAAGTATCTTGGAGCCATCTGGGTTCTCTTTTGGTGTCCTCTTGGGGCTCTCTTGGGCCCCTCTTGGGGCTCTCTTCGGTTATGCGGGGGCGACCTTGAGGCCTTCGAGTTCCGTCGGGAGCGACAGAGCGAGATTTCGACATATTGATTTTCAGAAGGTTCCGGATTCATTTTGGCTTCTTGAAGGGTTCTGGGAGAGCTGGGGGGGCACTTGAAACCGTCTTGGGGCCTTCTTGGGGCTTCTTGCAGGTATGTCAGAGATATCTTGAGGCATGTTGAGCTATCGTGTGCCATTTTGGACGTTCTCTTGGGCTCGTGGGGTGTCTGTTGAAACCATCATTTGTCGCCCTGTGATTCGAGCGCCGCGGGCGTCTTTCCATTCCGGGCGCAGGGGGGGGGGGGTATCCACCCCTCCGTGCAGGGGCAAGATGAGTCGCGGAAAGAGAGCAACATTTGTCAAGCTCTTTGCGCCCAGGGGAATGGTAGGAGTTTTAGAGAACTGCGGGACGTGTTCTCTCGGGCGGAAAATCTTGCCGGAGTTCCAGTCTTTCTAGCGCGTTCTGCGCGTCAAGGCACTTGACCCGCGAGGCGATCCAGTCTTCGGTTCCGAGAGCCCCCGCCGGCCGCGCGATCCGCAAGTTCACGGATGAGATGCGCGCCGTTGTCTCCGAGAGAATCGGGGGCCCGATCATGACCGCGAAGCAGTTGCAGAGGGCGGCAGCGCACGATGGGCGGCGCTCGGCCATGCTGCGGGGCCTGTCCGGCGGCATGGCGCCCGCCGAGCTCTGGGGGGCGACGCCCGGAGGCCCCGTGAATGTAGCCCGTGGTTTGTGGCAGAGTACCCTGCGGCACGGGGGCGCGAAATTGCTCGTGCAGCGGTCTTCGAACGAGGGGCCCCGCGGCCGCACGGGGGGCGAGTTGGGGTCCGCGCCCCGGGAGGTCGGCGAAGCATCGAAATCGAAGCGTGCTCGGAGATAGCAGTAACGGCCTCCTTGAGACTCGACGGGCTGCTGAACATGAGCTTGCCCCCGCGCATCCCTGCCGGCGCCGTCTTTCGCAGGGGCGTCTGACAAATTATCGTGTGCTTCCTCGCTCGCCCCATCCTCTCCAGCTTCCCGCGCGTTATCGTCGTCGCCCTCCTCCTCCCCCTTCTTCCTCCTCCTTCTCCTTCTCCCTTTTCTCTCCCTTCTCCTTCTCCTCCGCCTTCTCTCCCCCTTCTCCCCGGCCCCGCTGTTTCCGTCTCGGCCGCCAACATTTGTCTGTTGAAAGAGAAACATGTTACGCCTTGAGGGCCAGGGCGAGCTCTCTTCTCCTGTTCCCGTGCCCCATCCAGGTCCTTCTGCTTTTTCTGATCTTCTTGATCCCCCTCCGGCTTCTCTTCCTTCTACTTCGCTTCTTCTTCTTCCAATCTCTTCTTCCACTCCCCCCTTCTCCGTTTCCTTCTCCCCCCCCTCCTCTCTGCGCCCCTTCTCCTGATAGATGACTCCTCGACGTCTCGCACCACCGGGCGCGTCTGTAGGGCGGTCCGGGCGTTTCGCCTGCGACCTCCGTCCCATGCGCAAACTTGAAGTTGAGAATTGTGGGAGAGAGACGGATCGAGGGCGGGTCGTTCTCAACGTTGGGCCCCCGCTGAGGCGTCGCGCACACTCGGCATTAAAGTGCGGCACAGTGACGCGGATCGAGGTCGGCCGCCCGGGCGGCCCAGGCGTTTCGCTTGCGACTTCTTGTCATTTTTTGAGCCTGGCGTTTCAAAGTGCGCAACGGCAACGCGGACGGAGGACGGCTGTTCGGGCGGCCCGGGCGTTTCGCTCGAGACTACCGCGCCATTCATGCTTGGACAGCTTACAATTGCGGATCAGTTGACGGCTGGAGGGCTGCCTCTGTTCAACATGGGGCTCTCGCCTGGGCGCCGCGCGCATTCGCCTGACACATTTGCAATAGTGGGGCGGATTGAGGGGGGTGTTCTCAAAATGGGCCTCTCGCTTTGGCGGCGCGCGCACTCGTCGTAAAAGTTTGCAACGGTTACGCGGATGGAGGGCGCCCTTTTTCAAAATGGGGTTTTTGTGTGGGTTGCGCGCACGTTCGTCAGACAAGCTTGCAGTAAGTCACGTGGGTGGAGAGCGGGTCGTTTTCAAGCTGCGGGTCCCGCCTTGGCGCCGCGCGCATTTGCTTTCAAAGATTTCAACAGTTGCACGGGTTGATGGTGTCTCGTTTTCAAAGCGTCCGCCTTCGGGCTAGTGGGGCGCCCGTGTTAGAAGGGCGCGCGCCCGGGTGTGAAAGAGCATACTTGCGCGGGCTTGTGACCAGGGAACATGGGAAGGGAAGGTGCCTAGCAGCGTCAATGATGTATTTCGGGGTCTCTCTGGTTGTATTCCTCCTCCTCCTGTCCCTTTTCCTTCTCGTCCTCCTCTTCCTTTGTCCCCTCCTCCCCCTTGTCCTCCTCCTCCTCTTCCTTTTTCTTCTCCTCGTCTCCCTTTCGGTGTCCTCCTTCTCCTCCTCATTCCCTGTCCTTTTCCAGCTCCGCTGTTCCCTTCTTCGGCCGCCAACATGTTTATGTTGGATGAGAAACGTGTTGCGCTTTGAGGGCCAGAGCCAGCTCCCTCCTGCTTTCTCCTCCTGTTCCTCCTCCTTCGCTTCCTTTTTCTTGCAGCCGTCACCGCCGTCGTTGTCGTTGCCGCAGCCGCCGCCGTCATTGTTGTCATCGTTGTTGTTGTTATCGCCGTCGCCGTCGTCGTCGCCGTCGCGGCCGCCGTCGTCGCCGTCGCTGTCGTCGTCATCGCCGCCGCCGTTATTGCGGTGCCGCTGTTATGATTATTTGATTCTCTGCGCCGCCCGGTACGCGTGAACTGCAAGGCCGCTTTCTTTTCATTGTGTGAGCTTCCTCGTCTTTGATGTGGCATGCTCTGGCGCTCTCGTCGCTTGCGCGTGTAGCTCTCTTTTGTAGTCCTCTTCCCAGGCGTGGCGTGCTTCAACATGCGCCGTCGCCTGTCCTTGCCCTGCTTTTCTGACTGTTGCCTTTTGCTCTGCGCCGCCAGGTGCCAAGAGCTACAAGGCCGCTTTGCTTATTACTATGAGCTTCTCCTTTGTCTCTGATTCGACTTGCTTTCACGCTTTCGTTATTGGCGCGCGGTGCGCACTTCGGGGCGACGTGCTTCGATGCGTATCCTGTCAGGCATTCAGCGAGCGCACGTTCGCAACGTGCGTCTCTTTCTCATTGCTGGCGCCCTCGCGCGGTCATTTCCGAAGGGCCCATGTCCTTAGAAAGTTTGCATGCCAATCCTATCGAGGTGCCTTTCCTGTCTTAGTTTTTCTGCTGTGTGCTCTGCTACCGTGGCCTCTTATTGCTAGCTGGGTACCGCGCGCAGGTTATGCGAGTCGACCGCAGCGCCTTCGTCGGGGCTTCCCTGCTGCGTCCGCCGCGCTTTCTTTCTCTGCTGCCTTTGGGATCTCTCTCTTGCGCGTGCTTGTGCCCCGTGCGTTTCACCTTATAGTGCCATTGCCGCTGGCGTGCAGTTCGCGTCTTCGTGACTCAGTCGTGCTTTTCTTCCGCTTCGTTATGTGTTGGTCTTGGGTGAGAACGCGTTGGTCTCGCGTGTCCTTCGTCTCTGTCCGTGCCATTCTCTGCTGCGCTAGCTCCTTGTGCCTATCGCAGTGAATCGTATGTAACCCATTGCGATATTTGCAGACATTCTTTGGATATCTTTGACCCGTGCGAGGCGCCTCGTTGCAAGGCTGACGCAAGCGCGCAGAGAAGTATACTTGCACATCGTGTTACGCAGCAACTCGCAGCATTGAGACGCATCCGAGCTAACGTCAACAGGGCAGAGACATCTGCGCGCGTGTCGTAATAGTGTCCTCGAGGCTCAGCGATCACGCAGTAGTGGTTCCAGAGCTTTCCTCTTGCCATGGCTTCCGCTGGCCAGCTCCCGCGCTCCTCTCCCAAGGGCAAATGCAAAGGCAAGAACAAAGGCAGCCAGCAGGATATTCGGAAAGCTAGATGTCTTTTGAGGAATCGCGTGCGCTTTGGGTTTGCAGGGATTGCCGCGAAGAGAATCGACGAGCGCAGCGAGTAACAGGGGCGCGAAGTATCGACGACACCACGTGCTCCAAGATCGCCGAAGATTGGCGCGAGGAGAACCGATGGGCGCAGCGTGCGACAGAAGCAAGTGTGCACGCAACTGAACCGGCCAGTGCCTTTCTTCTTGCGTGGGCGCGTCCAAACTTTATTCGGTGACTTCTTCGGGGTATGCCCAGCGCCGTTTCGCGGCCATGTACCCGAGCGTGGAATCGGGCAAGCTGACGCGAGCACTCTGGGAGGGCGGGCCGCTTCTGGAGGGCGCTTCGGGCGCCGATGTCTTCCGGGCTCGCCGAGCTGCCGTCAGCAATGGCGGCAAATTCCTGGAAGAAACCCGCGAAGCTCTATGTCCGTTCTTCTTTGCCTTCTCATTGCCTGCCGCTCTCTGATACTATTCTTTCTATGCCGCGACAGGTTGCCGCCGGCGTCTCCGAGAGCGCCGCGGCGCCCCCGGCGCCTCTCCGCGTTCTCCGTGAAGAAGAACAGGCCCAGATTTCCGTGCTGAATCTCTCCTTGGCGGCGCGCTTGCGCGCCGCCCTGGGGCAGTTCGAGGCAGGGCTTCGCGTGCTCGGTTTCAGTTGGGTTCTTGGGAATGGTTCGCACTAGTGGCATATCTATCTGGGATAAGACGCTCTCTTTCACACGCCAGATCGATCAGGCTGTTCGTCGAGAGGCATCGTGGGTTGATCGCTGCGTTCGGGGTTGTTCGGGCGGTTCACAAGATCGCCAGGTCGCTATGTCAGATCGACGCTGTTTCTACTCTGGCCTCGACCTTTCCCGCGGCGAGGGCGACCCTGCAAATGCGGTAGATCGACGGCTCTCTCTCGGTGAAGCGCTGGCCCAACCGCGCTACCAGCGCCTTCTCCAATCGCTGGAGAAGGTTGCTGCGCACGTTGCGGCGGGGAGCTGCCGCGACGTGGTCGCCGCGCCGTTCGGCGTCGATCCGCGCTTCACGCGCGACTGCGCTGTGCTCAGTGCAGTGGAATCCTGATCCTTGGGTGGTCGTGACGCCGTCTTTCCGAGTCGATCGATCGGTTCGGCCGAGGACAAAGACAATCGGAATGATCGAATCTATCTCGTCGCCGCGGCTGGGCAATCATTGCTCGCTTGCGGCAGCAGCTTGCGATGGCAAACGTGTCAAGCAAGATCGACAGTCTGAGTCCTCGTCGCTCCTGCTGGGCACTGCTCGATGAATTCAGCGTTGGGGGGGCCAGCTAGGATTATATGTGGCGAGCGGCAACTGAGGCATCGCGCCGCATGCGCCCCGCGAGAGTCCCGAGGGGACCGCCTGGGGCACGAACCCTGCAGATCCGAATCTGCTCCAGGCATGGCGGTGCAGCGCAGTTCAGGCGCGGTTTCGCGAGCTCCGTGGAGACGCCAGCGTTGCCGCGCCAGCGCCGCCGACAGACGCGAGCGCCGCGCTCGCCGCCTGGGCGGCGGGCGGGGCAGCGCCCGCGGTGGCCCCCTCGCCGCGGCGCCGCGCGACTGCCGCAGGCTTGGGCCAGGCGGCGGCGCCGCCGAGCGCTGGGGCTGAGAGCGGGCCTCCTGCGCCGGCGCCGCCAGCAGAAGCAGCGCCGGAAGAAGCGCCACCATCAGAGATGGGCCCTGCTTTCCGCCAGCGGGAGCGCCAGCTCGGCAAACTGATTGCTTCCGCCGCTGCGTTTCTCGCTCTGCAGGTTCCGCGAGGGCGGAAACGCGGAGCGGATCTAGCCGAGGCCCTGTCCGCAGATTGGGGTGAGTTCCAAAAGAAAGTGGAGACTTTTAATCGGACTTATCCAGGCGCTAACACGCCCTGCGCTGCGCCGCGCGAAGTGCGCGAGCACGCGGCCACTCTGCAGGAAGCGCTGCGTGCCTGAGGTGGCAGCGCTGCTGCTCTGCTTCTTTTCTTTCTCTCCATGCTTCTACTCGTTGTCTCTCCTCTCCTCTTCGGGGGCCCCTCGCCGGCAGTGCGCTGTCGCCGAGGCCCCTGTGAGCCTGCGTCTGCAATCCCAGCCTAGTGAATGGAAGCGCCGCTGGCCTGCGCGGCGCGCGGCTTCAGTGATCGCGCGGTTCTCTTGCAAGTTGGCGCAAGTGTCGAGCGCGTTCGGCTCTGCGTGGGGAAGGGCCGCCGCTTCTTTCCCATTGGCGGGGCTTTCGCCGACGCCTTGGCGAAACCGTGCGATCACTGACGCCGCGCGCCGTTGCTGCGGTTCCATTGATGAGGCCGCGGCGCCTCTGCGCATTTCTAGTGGGCCTGACAGGCGAGCCGTTCTGAAGCGGCACGGCCTGCGGAGTCTCTCACCTTTCTCAATCGGAACTGTCTGGGGGGTCTCGCGCGACGGAAGCAGCGCGCTCTGGCGCAGCGCATTCAGCTTAGCAGCCTGTTTTCGCCCGATGCATGCCATAACCGTGGTGGGGCTTGCCTGAAAGAGGTCTCTCATGCACTGCGCCGTCAGGGGCCCGCTGTGCCACGCGCGTCCGCGGGGCAACTTCTGGAGGAAGTCGTGCCCCAGAGGCCAGGCGCAACGCAAGCGCACCAAGACAGGCCAGAGGGGCGAAACGGCACGCATGGGTCCTGTTAGTGTCACCGCATCAACCAGACGCCAGTGCGGGGAGTTCTCGTTGCCAGCCGAAGTGCCGCCACTGTCCGTAAAGGGCGCCAGTTGGCCATCATCTCCAGCCGCCAGGGGCGCCGGCAATCTGTCGATAGCATTCCACGCGGAAAAGAGAGCATCAAACAGCCAGCGCGGAAGCGCGCACACCTCGTCGACAACGATAAGATGGCACGAGAGAAGGCCCACCCCCATCTCCATTGGGCTGTGTGCGACAGGGCCCACGTTCAGCAATCCATGCAGCGTCGCCTTTTTCCCGTCGCTGCCCACGACGCTTCAGCTTGCGTTCCACCGCGTCCCCCGCGGTGCACTGCGGAGATGGGCGCTCGATGCCGCAGGCGGAATGCACGTGGCTCTGACGAGCGCGCGCAACCGCTTCCGACGCCAGGGCGTCGAGCAACTCCAGGCCCTTCACGCGGTCCGTCCGAGATGACGAACGCGCGATCCGAGTCCGAGGCACTCCAGCCGAATTAGGCTTTAAGACAGGGTGCCTTACGACACCCGTCGTTCATTAACCACATCTGGTCCATGGGCAAGGCCATCCGCTCGCGCTTTAACACGCGAGCTTCCGAAACGCACCGTGTTCTCCTTCAGGACTGGATCCACGCGAATTGCACCCTTGCACAACACGGTTTCTCCAAGCCCGTCCGGATCACCCGACCTGCAAAAGAAGATTCCCCAGAACTGCGCAGCATGCGTCCGCGCGTGGTCAGAGCGACCAAGCTCCGCATCGGTTGAAATGGGTCCACCGCAGGTGATTCCGAGCCTGCTAGTTAGGTCCTTCATGAAAGTCAAGCTGCGCCTTGCCTGCCCGTCATTCGGGTCCACGCCCGCAGCGTTCAGACGGTTCAGTTCCGTGTCCCACCGGGCATCTACCCCCGAAACACCTAGCGGACAGAAACATTTGGAAGGGGCAGCTGAATGCGAGAGAGCATGATGATAGCCGTCATGCGTTCTCCCTTGACAGACTTTGCCGTGGACAACCGACGGATCGACGGCGACTGCGCAGGGTTTTTGGCGCAGTAGTAAGCCAGGCCATTCTCTTTAACGGTCGACAAATACAAGACTTCTGGCAACCCGGATGGGGCGTCCTGCGATGCGCATTTGAGAAGCACAATTGTGTTGTACTTCTTCTGCCCGAACTTCGCGCTACATAGCCTGCCCAGCTCACTCCCAGCGCGGGAGTTATAAAGAGCGGACACCACGCCTTCGGCTGGTTCCAAGCGCACGGGCTTGACAACGACGGCTCTGAGTGTAGGCTTGTCGCGCAGGTGGGGGCCCGACTACGCCCCTCGCTCGCGCTGGCCCGTGAGCCGCGACGTCGCGTTTGCACGCGGCGCGCGACCTGACCAGCCTGTCGAGGCCACGACCGGGCTCGCATCACATCCTTCAAGGACCTTGCCTACTGTAGCCTCCAACTCCAACCGCCCTTCCCTCTCAGCGCGCCGGTCGTTGCATCCGTCCTGGCCCTCGCAGACCATGCTGTTGCCAGCTTCGGCAGGAAGCGCGTCGGGGCCCCCCATTCCTGCGAGTCCCGGGCTTCCCGTCGGCAAATCCACGCCTTCATCCGTGTGCACGTAGCGCAAGGCACGCGCGAGGACCGCCGCCTGCTCATCAAACGATGAGAGTTTGAACTCGCGAGCCGCCGCCATCAATGAGGCCCCCGACTTGGAGGGAACTTTCGCACGCGCCGGGTCCTGAACTAACAGGGCGCTCGCCTTGCTCGGCCCCATGCTCCCGACCAGGTCCTATATAGTCTTCGTCTTCCTGCTCTGGGCCGCCGCTTCCCCTTGGTTCTTTGCCAGCTCGCCCTTCGCGGAAGCGAGGAGGGCGGCCGCGAAGTCAAAGTTGTAGCTTGCGGTGTGAGCCATCGCTGTGGCTTCTTCGGGTGCTGGTGCTGGAGAGCAGAGGCCCCGCTTGGTGAGTTGCCGAGTTATCGCTTCGAACCGAAATGGTTACATGGCGCTTTTCTGCGCCAACTTCGGGCGGCGGCTCGAAGAGCCGACGTCAAAGGATCAAAAAGCAACGTCGCCATGAACGCTTGGCTGCCACAAGCCAGGAATCCCGTATGGGTATTTTATGGGGTCGGCAGGTGGGTTGACTGGTGACGCGCGCACAGCGCGGCCATGTTGTAGTAATAGTAGTAGGAATAGTAGTCGTACTAGTGGTAATAGTAGTAGTAGTAGTAGTAGTAGTAGTTGTTGTAGTAGTTGTAGTAGTTGTAGTAGTAGTCGTCGTCGTAGTCGTACTCGAAGGAATTGTTGTAGTAGTAGTAGTAGTAGTCGTATGAGTAGTAGTAGTTGTAGTAGTCGTCGTCGTCGTCGGCCTAGTAGGAATAGTAGCAATACTCGTAGTATTAGTAGTGGTAGTAGTTGTTGTTGTTCTGGTAGTAGTAATAGTAGTCGTAGTAGTCGTAGTAGGAGTAGTAGTAGTAGTCGTAGTTGTAGTAGTAGTAGTAGTAGTAGTAGTAGTAGTCGAAGTAGTAGTAGTAGTAGTAGTAGTAGTCGTAGTAGAAGTAGTAGTAGTCGTGGTAATAGTGGTAATAGTAGTAGTCGTGGTAGCAATAGTAGTAGTAGTAGTAGTAGTAGTAGTAGTAGTAGTAGTAGTAGTAGTAGTGGCAGCAGCAACAGCAGCAGCAGCAGCAGCAGCAGTAGCAGTAGTAGTAGTAGTAGTAGTAGTAGTAGTAGTAGTAGCCGTCGCAGCACAAGTACCAGTCGTAGTAGTAGTAGCACTAGTAGTAGTAGTAGTAGTAGTAGTAGTAGTAGCACCATCAATCGTAGTAGTAGTAGTAGTAGTAGTAGTAGTAGTAGTAGTCGTAGTCGTAGTAGTAGTAGTAGTCGTAGTAGTAGTAGTAGTAGTAGTAGGAGGAGGAGTAGTAGTAGTCGTAGTCGTAGTAGTAGTAGTAGTAGTAGTAGTAGTAGTAGTAGTAGTACTAGTAGTAGTAGTAGTAGTAAGTAGTAGTAGTAGTGAATTGTTGTTGGATGGTAGTAGTAGTAGTAGTGGTAGTTAGTAGTAGTCAGTGTATCGTCGTAGTAGTTAGGAGTAGTAATAGTAGTAGTTAGTTAAAATAGTAGTAGTAGTAGTAATAGTAGTCGTCGTCAGTAGGAGTAGTAGTAGTAGTAGTGTAGTATTCGTCAGTAGTAGTGGTCGGTGGTAGTAGTAGCTCGTAGTAGTAGTAGTTAGTAGTAGCAGTAGTAGTAGTAGTAGTAGTAGCAGTAGTAGTAGTAGTAGTGGGAGGAGGAGGAGGAGGAGGACGAGGAGGAGGAGGAGGATGATGATGATGATGAGGAGGAGGAGGAGGAGGAGGAGGAGGAGGGGAGAGGAGGATAAGCAGGAGGAGGAGGAGGAGGTGCTCCCAGCCGGTTCGCCCGCCGAGAGCGCGCTCCTGAGGAGCCGGCCGTGGTTCGTCGTGGCCCTTGTCTGTTTGGCCTCCGCGCTGCTCGGCTGCCTGCCGCGCCTCTCTGGGAGCGCTGTTCAACAAAGGGGCGTGGTAGTAGTAGGGGGAGGATGAGGAGGAAGGGGGATTGGAGGAGAATGTGGAGGATTGGGAGGGCGACTGAGTAGGGGGAGCAAGGAGGAGGCGTAGCTGATAGCATGCCCTCAATAAGACAAGGTCGTTTTGGTAGTTTCTTTCGAGCGTCCGCTAACTTGAAAACTGAACGCGCACGCTACTCGTAAATTGGAAAACGACGGAGCGGCCTGAGAGCGGTGACGAACCATCAGCAGCTGACCATGGCAGTTTCACAAGGGGCAGGAACGGCCAAACTCTGAGAACTCCGAAAACGCATGTGGAACACATAGAAAACGGACAGGCAATTGCGTGGGTGGGCTCCAGGGCATCAGGTGAGTTGGAAATCGGATAAACAAAATGCGTGGCAAACAGCCAGGGGCAGCGACACTTTGAGCAACAGCTGTTCACGTGGACGCTCAAAGTTGATTATACACACGCCCTGGCCGTTTTGACATAAATGATAAGCAGAACAAGGAGGGGAAGACAGAGTCGAAACAGACTGAAGGAATAAGCCGAAGGGCGAGAAACTATTGAGCCTCTAGAGACCTCCAGAGACCTCCGGAGACGTCCGGGGAGGAGTGGGGAGGAGGAGCAAGCGGAGCAGAAAGAGGTGGACACACTTCCTCCTAAATGCCCGCGCGCGTCTTAGAAGAGGAAGAGTCACGAAGAGACGGATAAGGAGAAAGGAACACAAGAGGAATAGGATGTGGAAACTCCCTCCTTATCCCCTCCTCTCTGACGCCCCCTACACAACGTGGTGATCCTTCAGACACCCGTGGAACCCCATCATGACGACCTTGTGAAATCGTCCCAAGTCCCCCCTTCAATGTTCGCTTTGTGCCCATGGGGGCCCCTGTGGACCCTCACCGCAGACGCCGTGGCTTCCCCTGACAGCGTCTCGCTGACGGGTTCCATCAGCGGTGTACGAACAGAACAGAACCTCTACCTTGATGGGCCCATTTTCCACCACCACTACCACTAAGTAGGAAACAGTGCGCTCGTGGCACACTTCTGAGTAAAAGGGGGCCCCAGCTTCAAGCTACCCCCCCTCCCTTGGGAAAGGGGGGGGCTTCCGAAGCTGCCCCCCTCCCCCCACTTTTTTTGTGGGCATTTTTTAGCTGGACATTTTTTGGGCTCGGAGGCTACCCCCCCTCCCCCTTCTTTTCGGGGCCCGGGGTAAGCCCGGGCTCCCCTTTCAAAGGGGGGGTGGGCTTCCGAAGGTACCCCCCCCGCCTCCTTCTGTTCGGATTCTGTAGCTGGGGGGTCCCTGGCGAATGGGGGGGAGGGGGCTTGGAAGCCTCCCCCCCTCCCCTGTTCGGGGCCCGGGGTATGCACGGGCTCCTCTTCCCAAAGAAGGGGGGCGCTTCGGAAGCTCCCCCCCCTCCCCTCCTTCTGTTGGCTTTTCCAGCTGGAGGGCCCTTCCTGGGGGGGGGCGTCGAAGCTACGTTTCTCCTTTGGTTGTTGGCGCCCCTTGGTTTTCGGCGTCTCTTTGGTTTTCGTCGCCTTTTTGGTTTTCGGCGCCCCTTGGGCCTTTGGCGCCCCTTTGGTTTTCGGCACTCCTTTGGTCTTTGGCGCTCGTTTGATTTTTCGGCGCTCATGTGGTTTTCGGCGCTCCTGTGGTTTTCGGCGCCCCTTTTTTGGTTTTCTGCGCACTCGTTGGTTTTCGGCGCATCGTTAGTTTTCGGCGCCCTCTTGGGTTCCTGCGTTCCTTTGGTTGTCGGCGCCCTTTTGGTTGTCGGCGCCCTTTTGATTTTCGACGCCACTTAAGTTATCGGCGCCATTTGGTTTTCGGCGCTCTTTGGTTCTCGGCGCCCCTTTGGTTTTGGACGCCCTTCGGCTTTCGGCGCGCCTTTGGTGTTTGGCGCCCTTTGGTTTCTGACGCCCTTTTGGTTATCGGCGCGGCCTTGGTCTTTCGGCGCCCTTGTCGCTTTCGGCGCCTCGCTGATTTGCGGCGCCCCTTTGGTTTTCGACGCCTGTTTGATTTTCGGCGTGCCTTCGGTTTTCGGTGATCCTGCTGTCTTCGGCGCCCTCTTTTGGTTCGTGGTGTCCTTTTTGTCTTCGGCGCCCTGTCCGTGCTCGGAGCTTCTCTTGTTTTCGGCGCCCTTTTCGTTCTCGGCGCCCTTCTCGTTTTCGGCGCCCCTTTTCGTTTTTTCGGCGCGCCTCTGGTTTTCGCCGCCTCGTTGGTTTTCTGCGCACTTGTGGATCTCGGCGCTCCTTCTGGTTTTCGGCGCCTTCTTGGTTTTCGGCGCCTTCTTGGTTTTCGGCGCCTCGTTGGTTTTCGGTGTCTTCTTTGGTTTTCGGCGCCCGTTCGGTTTCCGGCGCATCTTTGGTTTTCGGCGCTCCTTTTTTGTGTTCGGCGGTTTTTTGGTGGTCGTCCTCCTCTTGGTGTTCTGCGCCCCCTTGGTTTTCCGCGCCCCTGTGGTTTTCGGTGCCATTTCGGTTGTCTCTGCGCCCTTGTGGTTTTCGGTGCCCCTTTGGTTTTCGGCGCCATTTTGGTTGTCGGCGCCCTCTTGATTTTCGGTGCCTTTTAGTTTTCGGCACCGATTTGGTTTTCGGTGCCCTGTTGGTATTTGGCGACCCTTTTGTTTTCAACGCCCTGCTGGTTGTCGGCGCCCATTTGGTTTCCGGCGTCCTTTTCAAGTTCGGCGACCTTTGTGGGTGGGTTTCGGTGTCCATTATTGATTTTCGGCACCCTTTTGGTTTTTGGCGCTGCTCTGGTCTTTGGCGCTCTTTTGGTTTTCGGCGCCCCGCTTGTGTTTGGAGCCTTCTTTGGTTTTTCGGCGCCTCTTTGGTTTCCTGCGTTCGTGAGGTTTTCGGCGCCTTCTGGTTTTCGGCGCCCCTTTGCTTTTCGGCGCTCTTTTGGTTTTCTGAGCTCCTGTGGTTATCTGTTTTCTTTAGGTTGTCGGCGCCCTTATGGTTTTCGGCGCCCCTTTATTTTTAGGCGTTCCTATTGTTTTAAGCGCTCCTTTGATTTTCGGCGCTCGGTTGATTTTCTGCACATCTTCGGTTTTCGGCGCCCTTGGGGTTTGCGGCGTTTCTTCGGTTTTGGGCGCGATCCTGGTTTTCGCACCCTGTCGGTTTTCGAAGGCTTTTTGTTCTCCGGTTGTTTTGTTGATATTCGGCGCCCACTTGGTCTTCGGCGCTCCTTCATTAGCCAAAGGGGGGGCTTCCAAGCGACCCCCCTTTTAGCCCAAAAGGGGGGCAGGGGGAGGGGTTTCCTCCAGGAGGGGCTCAAATTGTGTGTGGGGGTAGCTAGGCATCCCCCCTCTTTCGGTTAGGGAGGAGGGAGACTTGGTATCGCTCGGACGTGTGCACTTTTTCTCGGCGGGGATTACTACGGAGCATCCTGGATCATCCTGCGAAAAAAAAACACGCCCGAAACCGAACAAAAAACACAGGGAAGGGACGTCCGAGCGACGGGGAGGAGAGCTTTTTGAGCAGGGGGGGGTAGCTTCCGGGGGCAGAACAAACAAGGAGGGGGGAGGGCTTCGGCAGGGGAGGTCCAAGCGGGGGGGCGTAGCCAAGCCTCCCCTCCTTCGGACAGGGGGGGTTGGAAGCTTCCGGGGGCGGAGCGAAAAAGAAAGGGGGGAGGGCACCCGGCAGGGGAGGTCCAAGAGTGGGGGCAGCTAAGGAGGGGACTCCCCATTTGGGAGCGTGCCGCGGGCGTGCTCTCTCATAGGTCATAGGTAGGACGGGCGAGAAGGGACGATGGGGAGGTCCTCCTCCTGCTCCTCGTTCTCCTCCTCCTCCTCCTCCTCTTCCTCCTTGTTCTCCGTCTCCTCCTCCTCCTCCTCCTCCTCCCTCTCCTCCTCCTCCTCCTCCTCCTCCTCCTCCTACTCCTCCTCCGCCTCCTCCTCCTCCTCCTCCTCCTCCTCCTCCTCCCTCTCCTCCTCCTCTTCCTCCTCCTCCTCCTCCTCCTCCTCCCTCTCCTCCATCCCTCGTCTATATAAGCAACTTTTCCCTGTCGCACACCGAGGACAGTTTTTTGGGCGGGCCGGGCGTTTTGCATGAGACTTCTCTACCGTTTATGACCCTGAAGCTTTTAAACTTACAACAGTTTCACATGTTGAAGGCGGGTGGTTTTCAAAATGTGGCTCTCGCCTTAGCGCCCGCGCACATTCGTTGAACAGAACATGCAAGGTCTTCACGGATTGAGGGCGGGTGGCTTTCAAAGTGTGGTTATCGCTTCAGTGCCGCGCGCGTTCGTTATACGAACTTGCAAGAGTTTCGCGGATTGAGGGCGGATGGTTTTCAAAGTATGGTTCACGCCTTAGCGCCGCGCATAGTAATTTAAAACATGTGTGTACTGGATTGAGGGCGGGCCGTTTTCAAAACATGGCTCTCGCCATAGCGCCGCACACATTCGTTTTTGGAAGAGCTTCACGGATTGAGGGGTGCATTTAAGCCGCGCATGCTTGTTTGTTAAAATTACAAAAGTTTCACGGATTCCCATGACCAGCGCACCACACATTGTGCTTTTGGGAGGATTCAGCATCCTGAGGGTGCAACAGTTACGTTGATTCGCTGTGTCACAGGACGGGTGTTCTGGCACGATTCAAGATCGCCAAGACGCAACAGTCAGGTCAATCCGTGGCGTTGGAATCCCGAGAACATTATTTTGGCGTGTTTCGGGATCTTCAAACGGTTGTCTTCCGACGAGGCAATTCCCTCAGTGGCAGTGAACCGCTTTAGGGGCCTACGAAAAGGGAGCTTGGAGGGAGGGTTTATTCCAACATCGTTGATGACTCTTCGGTTTCCACTGGTCCTCCTCCTCCTTCTCCTCCTCATCCTCCTTCCACTCCTACCTACGGATGTGGTGGTGGTGGTGGAAAGTCGGCCCATTATCCCAGGGGGGTCACCCGCTCCCGTCTTGGAGTTGCCCCGCGGACCTGGCGCGGACCCTGCTCCCTCTTGCCCCCCCGAGGATGGTGCGCCCCGGACCATGACCGTGGTGTGTCCCAAACCGTCTACCTCACGTTCTGGGCTCTTGTCCTTCCCTCGCCTCCCGTCTCCACGCGCCCCCTTCGTGCCCAAGTTGCTCCCGCCAGATCCCGCCGGTTGCCCGACCGTCACCTGCACCTGCTTCGGCTCGCTTGCGCCCGCTGTTTCAAAGAGTCCCAAACTGTCATGGGCGCCTCCCGCACGTACCCGGCTCGTGGCTGGTGCCTCCCGGGCTGGGGCCGCTGCTGGGGCGCGCCCCAGACCGCTACGCGCGGGGTGCACTGGTGCACTCCTTGCATGCCTGCCTCAGGATGGTGCGCCCCAGCTGGCCTCTGGCTAGGCGCATCCCGTGCGCGCCCGCTCTGGGATGGCGCGTCCGGGTCCATGGAATGGTGCGTCCCGTGTGCATTGCCCGTGCTTGCCCGCACGCGGATGGCGAGTCCCAGCTCCAGCAAGTCGTGCGCCCCGGGTCCAGGTGCCCGACGCAGGGGCACAGGATTCTCACCACTCCGGGCCTGCAAGGCCCCGACTGCGTCGTGGGGGCACCGATGTCGGCATGCCATGTTTCCCCTGGTGCAGGAAGAGGGGCCCAGGCCTCCGAGACCCCAGGCCTGCCTACTGCTGCTGCCCTTGCCTCCCCGCCACTGTCCTGCTTCCGCCCACCTCTCCCGCGCGGGCCAGCAGCGGGCGAGCTGCTACGAAGCCGCACGGTTTGTTCCTGGCTGGCCTGCCGTCGTGACGCGGCCTGTTCGATGCGAGAGAGCTTCGGCAGGCACGCGGCGCACGGTTCTCGTCCCTCGACGTCCCCCCATTCGAGGCCCGAAAACCATCACGTCGCTAATTCTGGGCCCCAGGGCCCACTGAGGCCCCAGGGGCCCCAGATTAGTGAAGTGATATTTTTTCCCACGTGAGGACCTCGAAATTCATCACTTCAATAAACCGAGCCCATGACGAGAGTCAGGGGCCGAAGTGCTGCTGTGATGCAACATAGGTCTCGTACCCCAGGTTCAGCGGGCGGGGCAGGCGCATTGTGCTTTCACGTGTTCAGGTCTCCCAGGCGCAGAGAGGCTGGCATGGGCAGAGGACTATCACGATCCCAGGTCTCCGAAGTCAGACGTCTCCACCCTGCGTGCATCCGAATCGTTTGAATCTGCGAGGTCCGCACTGGAGCGTCTGTTACACGGCCTCTAGAGTGCCTCGCCAGGATAGGTTCGCAGCCTTGGGGACCTGTCGATGTCACCCCCACGACATTTGTTTCTTCCGCGGGGCGTGCTCTTGTACGCTCTTGGGGCCCGAAGCGGGCCTTCCGAGGCCCACACCTCGGGAAAGACGCATGCGCCGTGACTCTGCCACACGACGCGTGGAGGCCTGGGCCTGCTCGTGCCCCGGGAGAGCCCCTCGGCGGAGAGCCCGTGGCAGGCTTTGGCCTCGGCATCTTCGACCGGCTCAAGTACATGGAGCCGTAGCCGAGCGGCCCGCGCCAGAACCTCCGCTGGACTCCCGCGGCCGCCCATTCAGCGATCGACGGAGGGAGGAGCGAGGCGGAAGGGAGGATGGAGGAGGCGGCGGAGGAGCAGGACATGTGCTATAGGCCTGCTGCACTTATAGCTTGCTGCGTCGGGTGACTTTGCGGGAGTGTTGGAGGTGTCTTCCCGCTGCCGGGCATCTTCTGAGGTCCTCACGAGAAGGTTGAGGAGGAGGCTGAGGAGGAGGAGAAGGAGGAGGAGGAGGAAAGGAGGATCGGAATTTGGAACATATACATAACCAGTGGCGTGCTGTTTTTCAATCCCTGGACTTTTTGAGGGTCAGGAACGACGTCGGGGTGGTGTGGTGTATAGTTGTTCCCCTGTTTGCCCTTGTGGAATGACGAACATGTATACTCCAGCACCCCGTCTACACCAGGATCCGCTTTCCTGTGCGAGTTTCAGTGCCGGGCCAGAAAAAGCGTCGGTGTATAGAGCTCGGTTCCCTAGAGGAGAAGGGTTTGGTGTAGGCCAGCGATGTGTAGAGAGGTCCGGCTCCTCCGCGGGAGGCCCGAGGTCGGCGGGCCTCCCGCGAGGGCACGGGTGAGTCCCTGGAGCGCCCGGCGGCCCCTCCGAGCGGGGCTTCGCCTGGGAGGCGCGAGGGCCAGAGGGCACCCTCGCAGAGGCGCACACCGATGTGACCGACGAGGTCGCGGCCCGCGCAGCTGCCAAGCAGGAGGCGGCGGCGGCGGCCCCCCCGCGGGGGTAGCCTGGGCTCCGACGCCGAGGGCCGCTTCCTGAGGCTGGTGTACGGGAACATCTCGTGCTGGGGGCCCCAGGCGGAGCGCTGGCTGGCGGAGACGCCTGCCGACGTGGTGGTCTTGGTTGAGACCAGGGTGCGGGGTGTTAAGTACACCCAGATGTGCGCGGCCGCGAGGCGGCTGGGCTGGAAGGCGGTTGGCGGTGAGGCCGACGCCACGGAAGCCTCTTCCACGTCGGCGGGGGTGGTGATCTTCGCTCGTGCCCGATTCGGGCTCGCCTCGCTGTGCCTCGAGGCGAGCGGAGGCTGGACATCAAGTTCCTGTTCGCGCTGGTGCGTGGCCACCCTCAGGCTGCGCCACGTCACGCTCACCATCGTTCCGATCTACATGGTCTCTGGCGAGGAGTTGGGCGGCCGCAACCTCAAGTTGCTTTCTCAAGTGGGTGCTCGGCTCGGCCAGTTGGCGGGCCCTCTCTTCATCGTTGGGGACTGGCAGTCTTTGTCCAGCGAGCTGGCGACGACTGGCTTCATGGCGGCGCTTGGCCTGGTCGAGGTGCAGTCGGGTCTGCAGGTCACGTGTACTGGTGGCAGGGGCGCGGGGCGTGCCATCGACTACGCCTTGGTCTCGTCCTCCTTCGCGTCGGCTGTGCAGTTTGCAGGGGTCGACGTCTCGGCCCCGTGGGGCACCCACCTTGCGCTCTCCTACAACATCCTGGCCAACCCGAGGTCGCTCATGGGTTGGTGCGTGGTCATGCCGAAGGCGCTGGACATCTTTGTCGCCTCCAACGAGAGCTACGACCTGGACTGGGACGTCGCCCTCTCTGAGGCCCGAGCCCTTCGCCAGCGCTCCTCTGCCCGTTTTACTTCTAACTTTGAGGCGGCTAGCCTCGCCATTGCCGATCACGATGTGCCGCAGACTGCCCTTTTGCTCGGAAGCCAGCTTGGGGAGTGGGCCCTGGCTCTGGAGTTCGTGCACTGTGCCAAAAAAGGAATCCCTCGCTCGCAGTGGCCTCTGTACGTAGGACGGTGCCAGCAGCCTCGCCTCAAGTACGCCCCCATCGTGCCACGCGCCAGCGACGGCCCTCCTCTCGCTGACCGCCATGCCCGTTTTTGGCAGGCCCTCGCTGTGCAGGCCTCCTTGCTTCTGCGTTTGGCTGATCCCGAGGCGGATCCTTCCGAGCCGTCTACTCCGCGCGCCCGCTGTGGTGAGCAGTTCTGGAGCACGATGCGCGGGCTGGAGGCCCTGCAGCTGCCCCCGCCTTTCGATCCGAACGACGCGGTGGAGAAAGCGATCCTTGAGCGTTGGATCTCTTGGCTCCGCCAGCTTCGCTCGCTGTCGCTCGACAGCCTTCAGCAAATCGCGGAGGAGGCTAAGGAGCAGGGAGTCCAGGCTGCCCAGCGCGCGGCTGCGGCGGCCCGTGCGCGCTGGCGCTCCTGGTTGTCCGACGCTTTGGCGGGCTCTGCTAGCAAAGCCCATAGGCTCCTCCGCGATTCTCCCTCAATCTGTCGCGCCGAGCCTGTCTGGGATGGAGAGCCTGCCTCCACGCCCTCTGCCGTGCTGGAGGCGGAAGGCGCCTCGTGGCACGCAATCTGGTGCAAGCATTCGCGGCCCGAGGCGTTGGAGGCCCTCGCGAGGATCCGCCGTGCTGCTCTGTCGTCAGCCTGCTTCGAGCCTGTTTCTCCTGACCAGGTGAGGGGGGCGTTAAAGACCGTTCCTGATCGTCGGGGGAGGGGGATTGACATGATGCCGCCTCGCCTGGTCAAGGATGCGCCGCCTGCTGCCATCGATGCGCTCGCGGCCCTTCTGACGGCCATCGAGCGCGAGGCCACAGTGCCCTTTCAAGAGCTGTTCAACCTCATCGCCTTGCTGGACAAGGAGGATGGAGGCCTGAGGCCCATCGCCTTGCTCAATTTCAGCTACGTGTTGCTATGCCGCATTAGGAAGCCAGTGATAGGCGCCTGGGACCGTGACCAGCACGGGGCCTGGGACAAGACAGTAGGCGGCTCGGCCGATCTAGCGGGGTGGTTGGACGAGCTGGAGGGGGAGCTTGCGCTCCTGGGAGGCTTCGAGGTTGCGGGCGGACTGCTCGACCTTCGGAAGTTTTACGACCTGGTGTCCCTGCCTGATTTGGCGGCGGCGGCCCAGGATTTAGGCTACCCTCTCCGCCTCCTCGCTCTCGCCCTCGACGTCTACCTCGGTCCTCGCCTCCTCACCCTCCAGCGCCAGGTGCACACAGGTATCTTGCCTGGTGGAGGCATCCTCGCCGGCTGTGGCCAAGCTGTCTCGCAGGCGCGCGCCTACCTGCACGCCCCGCTGAAGGCGGCACACTCCTTGGTGCCAGGGTTGCGCCTGAGGGAGTGGATCGACGATCTCGCCTTCCGCCTTTTCGGCACTGAGCACTCGCTCAGCTTGGCCTTTCCAGTGGTGCTGCGCGCCCTCTTTACGGGCCTGCGCAGGCTGCGATGCGAGTTTTCCCTGGGGAAGTGCGGCCTCATGGCCTCTTCTGCTGCCATCCGCGCCTTGCTGCCCGCGTGGGCGTCGGCGGCCGAGGTCGGGGCTGGTGGCCTCAGGACTGTTCGTGTTGCCCGCGACCTCGGCCACGACACATCTTTCGGTGCCTCGCGCTCCGTGAAGGTGCGCAAGAAGCGTTTCATGAAGGGCAGGCGCGCCGCTCTCAAGATTTCGGGACTGGTCAGGTCCGCGCCGCGAGCCTCACGCCTTTTCGTCTCCAATGCCCTGCCGAAGTCGGTGTGGGCGCCTGAGGTACACGGGCTGGCGCCGACCATGCTGAAGCAGCTTCGTGGTCAGGCGCGGCTGGCCAGCAAGTGTCCTCAGCGCGGCACGTGCGCTACTGTGGCCATTCGCATCAGTTTTGGGGCGCGGCGCGACCCGCCCATCTGGTACCTGCGGCACATCGTAGGTGCGTTCTACTCTCGAGTCCTTGGAGAGGACGGCCTCGCTGCCAAGGTCCAGCGAGGATGGGACGCGTCCCTGGAGCGTGTGGCGCGCGGCTGGAACTTCGTGCGCGGCCCGCTTTCGGCCTTTCAGGCCTCTGTCCTTTCTGCTGGCTGGCAGTGCCCGTCCCTGTCCAAGTTGGTTGAGCCAGACGGGCAGGAGTGGGAGCTTTTCGCCACCACCGTCGCCCCCGTCACCAGCCTCCTCGCGGCTCTGGAGCAGACCGCTGAGAACGCGGTTTGGCGCCAGGCGGCCAAGCATCTTGACGGGGGTGGGGCGGAGGAGGGCGTCTGGTGGCAGCACGTGCCTGCACTGGCGGAGCGGCTGGAGAAGGAGTCCCAGCACAGTCTTGCCAGCCTTGCTCGCCTAGTTGCATGCGGTGGCTACTGGACGGAGGAGCGACGTTTCCAGGCTGGCTACCGCACGGACGACCTGTGCCAGCGCTGCCACCGCTCCCGTGAATCCAGCCGTCATCGTTTCTGGGAATGCATGTGCAATTCCATGGAGAGGGACTGGGCGCTCTCGGTCGGTGTGCCTCCCCCTCCTGAGGCTGTGGTCTCCTCCAACCACCTTCGCAGTCAGGCGTTGGAGGAGATCGACCGCTTCCCTGTTTTCTGGTGCCGCGGGCTTGTGCCCCTCGCCTGGCTGAACCTCCCGCCGTCCCCCGACGAGCGTGGCCATCGTTGGCTGCGCTGCGGCGTCGGGGCGCTGCCAGGGGGGATCTACGCTACCGACGGTGCAGGTGGAGCCTGGTCGTCTCAGCCCTTGCTACGCCGTGTGGCGTGGAGCTTCGCTCGCCTTGACGACGGCCAAGGTTTGGACTGGGACTCTGGCTGCACGGGCTTGGTGGACGGTCCTGTGCAAACTGTGCCTCGCGCTGAGCTCCTGGCCATTGTGGAGTGCGTCAGGGCCGTCCACCCTGCTGCCGATTTCAAGCTTTATTCCGACCACGTGAATCACGTGAATGCGATAGCGCGCGGACGCCGCCACTGCTACAAGCTCGAGCACGCGGACCTCTGGCACGATCTCTTCTCGCTGCTTGACGCCCGCGAGGGCCGCTTCTCGCTCCTGCACGTGCCCTCGCATCTTGCCGAGGACCCAGCTAAGTTTGCTCGTCTCGGCCACTCTGTGCTGCCCGAGGCTATTTTTCTCAATGCGGTGGCCGATGGGCTCGCCGAGGAGCGGGCTGAGGAGGTTCAGCTCGATCCTGACGTTGCCCGCCGCGCTTTGGACCTGGTGGAGCAGGCCGAGGCCATCCTGCTCCGCAATGCCACTCTCTGTGCTGCCGCCGCCTCCGCCCCCAAGAGCCCTGGCCGTGAGGTTACCAAACCCAAGGTTTCTAGGGCTCAGAGGAGGGAGGAGCTGCTTTCGGGCTTTGCGGCACGTTCCCAGCATGCCTTTGCCTTGACCGCGTTCGGCTGGTGCTGCAAGAGCTGTGGCCGATCGGTCAGGCGCTCTCAGAGCCGCGCCCTCCACCTGCTGCGCTCCTCTTGCTCGGCCTTGCGGCCGCCGCCTAGCCCGCCTCCCTGCCGCGTGGAGCTGCAGCAGCGAGGCCATCAGAGGGAGGGGGACGGGGCGGACGAGGACGGGGGGGGGGACGGTGAGGTGCCTCTCGAGCCTGCGGTCGAGCCAGAGGCGGAAGCAGCTCCCGCGCTTCGGGTCTGCGTCAGGCTGCCGCGCTCGTACTCGGGGCTGCCGCCCATCGACGAGCAGCTCTTTCGTTCTCTGGGGATGCCTGATCCCCCCTCTCGCTTGCCTCCTGGCACGGGCATTGCTGGACATGTGCCGCATGCCTCTCACTTTTTGTGGCGCAAGGGTGCCATCACTTTTTGCAGCCTCTGCGGGCGCTACGCTGACTCCAGGCCCTCGCGACTTCTGGAGGAGTGCGAGGCGGCGAGGCACGGACCTTCCGCGCTGACCAAGGCGCAGCTTACTGCCCTGCTGCGGCTGCGCAAGGGCCTCCCTCCCAGGCCTGGGGTCTGCGAGTGGCCCTCGGCGGGTGTTTAGCCCGCGTGTTTTTACTGCCAGCCTGTCGCCCGGCCTTTTTGCTTTCGCGATTTGGGTGTGCGCCTGGCTGCCGTGCATTGCAAAAAACTCGTCCTCTTCCTCCTCCTCCTCCTCCTCCTCCTCCTCCTCCTCCGACATTGAACTCGCTGTGGTTCCGAACCAACCTTTCGGTCACGCCTTGGCGCTTTCCGAAAATGCCCGCGGCCAGATCCGATAGCCCTCGTGCAGAGTTTTGGGCACAAGCTTGGGCCACTGCACCGCGCGACGCACGGCAACCGACATGTGCCGGAATGGCGGGGATTGGAGGACCAGTCCTTGACCGCGGTATGAGACTATGCGCATGTTCCCTTCGTGCGCCACGGCGTTCCTCGTCCTCGCCCTGCGAGGGCGCGGCTCTGCCCGCTACGCCGAGCCGGATGGGCGCTCCTCTGCTCGCTCGCCTCGAGGGTGCCCTCGGCCGCCTCGAGGCTGCGCACCGCCACGCGGCGACTCGCTTCGGCCACGGGCGGGGCTGGACCCGACCGGGTCGAGCGACGTGCGCGCGCTGCGCTCGGCCCGCGATTCCTGGCGCTCGCCTGGCGCAGCGCAGCCGCGCGCCCAGCCAGGCCCTGCGAGAGGGCGCGCGCTGGCGCGTGAAAGGGGGGGGGTGACGGGAGAGTTGATGGGCCTGTTTTCCACCACCACCACCACCACCACCACCACCACCACCACCACCACCACCACCACCACCATACGTTGGAGGGGGAGGGGGTCCTCCTCCCCCTCCTCCTCATCCTCCTCCTCTTCCTCCTCCTCCTCCTCGTCCTCCTCCTTCCCCCCCTCCAACTTATGGTGGTGGTCGTGGAAGACAGGCCCATCAAGAGTGTCGGGGGCGGCGAGGGGGGCTGGAGCCGTCTGGGGCCTGAGGTGGCTCGGCTCTGCTGCCGGCCGGCACGGAGGGCGGACAGGCTCGAGGTTCTGGGAGCCGGGGGGGGGGGGCGTGCTGCCGGTCCCCAGGACCGGGATGCCGAAGGATTCCTAGGGATTCCGGAAGGATTCCTGGGGATGCCTTCAGGTTCCTCTTTGGATTCCGCGGGGTTCCCAGGAAGTGAAGAGCGGATCCTGGACGACATTTTTGCACCAGCTGGACCCCCGGAGAGGTCGCGGGACCCCATCTTGGGAAGCATTTGGCCTCGTGCTGTCCGTGCTTCCTGGGCCCCGTGCCCCGCGGCCGCCTCCGGGCCATGGGCGGCGAGGGGGGCGAACAGCCCAGGGGGGAGGGGCAATAATCAAGCAGTGACGAAGCGTCCTGGCGCGCCTATAGTCCGACCAAGCAATGTTCGAAGAACCTTTTATGGTTTCCACGAAATGTTCTTAGAACATTTCTGGTGGAGACTGTCTTTGTTCACACATAGTGTTAACGTTATAAGAACATTGTTTTTGTTTTTAGAACAACATTTTTGGGTTCTACGAACATGTTGTGGTAGGACTAGGAATGCCGGGACGGTCGGTCCCTGCTCAAAATACGCAGATGTACCCAGGGGTGCCGATGGCCTCGGCACCGCTCGGCCGAAGCACTTGGGATCACCTGGCGGACAAAAATCAGGAGGGGAAAAAATCACACAGACATAATGAATCGTCGATTCCCAGGAAGATGTAGGAGAATATGGGAAGTGGGGGGGGGGGAAGACGAAAACCGAGCAACATATGGGAAACTATGGGAATCCTGGGATTCGCGTGTATTCATTTGTGTGTCCCTGGGGCCCTTTCAGCAAAAAGGCACGCGCGGAAAATCGAAGCGTGCACGGGGCAGGGGCGGCCGGTGCGATGCCCAGCGGTTTAATGACAAGCCCTCGGCACAAGCTCTCCCAGGCAAAGGCGTGCGGCGCCCGCTCCCTGGCCGGCCTCTCCCGGGCGGCTCCCCCCCCCCCGCCTTCTCTCCCGAGGAGGAGGGAGGAGGGAGGAGGAGGAGGAGGAGGATGGAGGAGGAGGAGGAGGAGGAGGAGGGAGGAGGAGGAGGAGGAGGGAGGATGGAGGAGGGGGAGGAGCAAGGAGGGGCGGCGAGGCGCGCACCAGCCGTCTCTCCCCCGAGGGAAGGGGGGGGCAGAGGAGCGGCAGCGGGCGGGGGAGGCGAGGACGGCGGGAGCGGGCCAGGAGCAGAAGTTTCGAGCAGGTGATCGCCTGCAGAATTGAATTTGACCCAGGATTGACTTTTTTCTTGTCTTCAGTCGGGCGTGTCCCTCTACAGGGGGAATCTTCAGAAATTGTAAAAACATTGCCCGGGGATGATTTTTTTGATTTGTTTTGAATATGTTGGGGGCATGTTCTTGAGTTTTGTTTTGGTTTCAATGTTTCGCCTAAGCTCTCCCTGTAGGGGGACACGCCCGACTTACAATTTGGCCCAGGTTTGATTTGTTTCTTGTCGGATCCACGGGCACTCCGCAGAGCTCGCGCAGATCTGCGAGTGGTTGACGTGTTTTTACTTGGAGAGCCGACGTGAAGAAGTCAGCTTTGGGGTACAGCAATGGCAATGCTGGAGTCGGTCCCCCGGTCGAAGAAGGGCGGCGCGGCAGGGGGGCCCGGCACGGCTCGGGCGCGTGCGCTCTGTGCGCGGCAGGGGCCATGGAGGAGCATCCGGGGTCATCCTGCGCGGACGTACAGGCAGGGAGCCGAAGCACGTGCACGGGGAAGGGCCGTCCGAGCGATGGCGAGAGGGGGGGGAGGGTGTCGGAGAAGGCTGGGGGGGGGGGAGAACACGTCGAAGAAGGCTGGGGGGGGGGAGAAGGAGGAGAGGGCGGAGAGGGGCGGTTTTCCCACGACGCAGGCGAGGAATCCGTGACGAGACGCGACTGATTCAGGACAAGGGGGGACTGGTGCACGACAGGGGATGACACCGGGAGGCGAATGCGGAAGGCGCGCAAATACGGATGGCGCCGGCCTCCCACTTTCTTTTCTGTTTGCCGATGGAAAGTCCCGTCTTGTCGTCGAGTCGTCGCTCGTAATTAGGAAGGACGTCCTCAGAGAGGGCGGAGAGGCTGGATACGAGTAAGCAAGCAGACTTCGTAGCATGCACTGTTCTCCCGTAGGCTGTTCGGAGAAGGCAGAAGTCACCACCCACCAGACCACCCCAACCCAACCCGAAGGCTTCAACTTGCCCTCCATTCCCAGTTGGGGGGGGGTCGGGGAACATGTACAAAAACACATATGGAACTCTTGCCCCCCAAACCCGAAATCTGGGTCCTCGGTTTGGACTGGGGTGGTCTGGCAGGTAGCCAAGAAGCGGGAAGGGGTGAGGAAATACATAGGGTAACGCAGGAGCAGGATTTGGAGGAGGACTGCACAGCACGTCGCTGTCGTCACGCTGCTCCTCGTCGATCGTGGCCAGCGCCCCCGTAGCGGTGGCAGGGGCGGGCTGGTGGCACAGGACCAGTATCGCCTGACCGATCCTCATCCCCATCTCCATCGACCTTGAATCGGCGATATGCCCCCATTAGTGGATCCGCAGTTGCCTGGGCCTCTGTCCCCGTCCCCATCCCGATCCACGCCATCCCACCACCCCAGCTGGAGATGTGCCTCTCGTAACTCGAAGCGAGCAGCCATATACTCCCATCTGGGAGTGGGTAGACCGGCCAGTAGGACCCAGGCCACGCCCGTGGGGTCAGGGATCGGGTACATGATGCTCAGGGGCGGGGGTAGAGGGAGCTCCCGAACGGGGGGGTCGCAGGTGGCTTCTTTCTCCGCCCCAAACATTTGGTCGATCAAAAGGGGGGGAACTCAGGTATCCCCCCCTCCAAATGGGGCCGCGAAATGTTGAACCAGGTGGGGGAAACGCATGCGGACAACGCCACTGGAGCCTTCGATGGAGCTACCGGAGGGGCTACGTGACGCTGTACTGGGTGGGTGAAACGCATACGGACACCGCCACTGGGGCCTTCGGTGGAGCTCGCACGAAGCGCTGTTCTGGGTGTGGGAAGCGCATGCGGACACCGTCACTGGGGCTTTCGGTGGAGCTCCCTATGGGGCAACGACGCGTTGTACTGAGTGGGGGACGCGCATGCGGACACCGCCACTGGGGCCTTCGGTGGAGCACCCTAAGGGGCCAAGAAACGCTGCACTGGGTGCGGGAAATTCATGTGGACACCGTCACTGGGGTCTTCGGTGGCGGTGTCCGCAAGCTTTCCCCCCTCACAGTATAACGTTTCAATGGCCCCATTAAGGGAGCTCCACCGAAGTCCCCAGTGGCATGGTTCGCACGGCGGCCCCGTTTCGTTTCGGCACGCCTCACACACGTTTCGTGGCTTCATATGGAGCGCCACCGAAGGCCCCAATGGCTGAGCACCGCATGCGTCCCTGCCCCATTTCGGCATACCCTTTACACGCTTCGAGGCCCCATACAGAATTCCACCGAATGCGATTCCCACAACGGCGATTCCCACAACTGCGATACTCACAACTGCATCTGGTTGGGCACTTCGCAAGGTTATTTGTTTCCTTCCAGGTGCTACAGTCGATGCCATCGACGCACGGCCAATGGACAGCCAGCCTGGAGCTGGGGACGGCACAGCCTGCTCAGGCATTGCCCTCCCAGAGGGCTGGCGTATCTCGTTTACAGCAGGAGCGTGCTGTATCAGAACGTTGCGGCCACGGAGCAGCCTGGTGCCCCTCTCGCCGTGGGGGGAGCGGCCGGGAGCGGGTTCTAAGGGAAACGTGTCCTCAGGTTGTTCGCCGTCTTGGCCTTCCCGAGGCCCTCCGCGGGACCCGGGACAGTCTGAAAGCGATTCAGGATGAAGAACTGATCTTGGGGGAAGGCCCTGGGGTCCAGGACCCGTTTTCCTCAGGACCCCGTCTCCTCTGTGCTAACCCTCCCGTGCATTGTTCTCCTGTTGTCTGCCCTCCCGCTGGAATGGGAATTGTGAGGCGGAGATCACGAGCGGCGAGCATGTCTGTATCCGTGCCGTGGTGTCCTGGAATCGGGAGCGCGATCCCGCTGATACGCTGTCGCACGGATACTTTCCGCGCGGGTCTTCCGCGCAAAAACGCCCCGTATCCGTGGGAGGGTTGTTGGGCATCTTCCCAGCTTTCGACGTGCCGAGCCAGGGCTACATTTCATCAGCCCTCTTCCTTCTGCCCCTCCTCCTATTGCCGCACTCTGTGGTTCATGCACCGCCGACTCCATCGGAGTCCTTCATGTTACGTTTCCCGGGGCGACTTGGCGCCGTGCGTCCATCTGGGAAACCCAGACAGGCCTTGTTGAGTCATTTGGGGCTCGGGGGCCGCTCGGGTTTCCCCGTCTTGGACGCCCCTGGTGCTGTCCTGGGGCATCCTGGGGCCGTCTTGGGGTCCTCTACGGAGCCTTGCTGGCAGTCTTGGGACGGTCTTGCGTGGCCTTGGGCGATCTGTGAAGGCTGTGGCGACGGAACGGGCGAGTGTGCTGGACATTCCGCGGGGAGTGAGGAGATGTTGGTCATTGGGGCCCTGTGGTGGGTCCTTTTGGAGCGATGTCGGTGCCTCGTGGGCCGCACGGAGGCCAATCTCGGGCGACGTGGAGACCATCTCGGACAGTCCGGGAGAGGGGAGGGGAGCATTGTGGAGGCCATCGGAGGCCGTCCGGGAGCATTTTTGGAGAAGATGAGGCCGCCGCCCCGTTTGTCCCCCCCGCCCCTTTCCCAAACTTGCCAGAATGGGCGCAGTCTCACATGCCGAGGAGACCCCTAGAGGTCGGCGAACCTCCTCCAATGTATCACTGTGTACTGCCTTGGTATCGGACTGCACGGAAAAGATGGTCAGTACCTCCTTCCCTTGAGGGGGAGGGGGAGGAGGAGGAGGAGGAGGAGGAGGAGGAGGAGGAGGAGGAGGAGGAGGCGGAGGAGGCGGAGGCGGAGGGAGCGGAGAGGCTGCCGCTATCTTCGGCGGTGTCTTCCTGTTATTATCGTCGCCCGCGATGGTGTTCACTTTGCGATCACAGCAGGAGCTGAGTTCCTTGTCTTTGGACAGGTGGAGATACGCACGCGCGCCGAACGCCACTGCCCCTGCCACGTCCCAGTCGTCTCTTGGTGAGCACCTCCCCCACCCTCGCTCCCTCCCCCCTCCGCCGCCCCCTTTCATTTCCGCCCTGCCCTTCATCATCCGTCTTCCCGCCAAGCCGAGGCGGCTGTGGCTGTCGGGTCCCTGGTCCCTGTGCGGCGAGCTCCCCCCCCGGGCCCCAGCCCGAGGGCGTTTTTTTCTGTTGTGGCCCAGCAGAGGCGTTCCCCTGGCGGTGGGCGTCTGCCTTGAGCGGCCGCGCCTCCGACTGGTCGGGGCAGGCGCGTCACTGCGCACTGTCCGACCTCTGGCATGCAGTGGTGCTCTGCGGAGCGGTACAGGCCAGCCAGGGCGTCTTGGGACACGTGCTTCGGGTGGGCACCAGCTGCAAGCTCCTTTGTGAAATTTGACTGTCTGTGATGCTCTGGCAGGGCCGCCGGAAGTCGTCTTGAGCCGAGTGGAGACGTGCCAGGACGCTTACGTAATTGTGTGACAGAAGCTCTCTAACGACAGCCCCTCTGAGCGAGAGTACGCATAATCGGGCCAGGTGCATACCAAGATGCGGGCCTGCTCACATTCGACAGCAAGGCGTACGTAGACGCAGTGCGAAGCGTCGGCTACTCGGACTGGGCTGCATCTGCTGTTAGCAAAAGGCAGGGCAGGGTTTCAGAGGAGGAGCAGGGGGCAGATTGCGAAAACTCGCAGGACATCTGCAGCCGGACCGCTTAGTCAGGCCTCTCAAATGGGGTCAATGTAGGTGGAGTCGGATGATCGCGCCGCATCGCCGACGCATCGGCGATGCGGCTCGATGTGGAGCCGGTTTTCTCCACGCCGACGCGTCGTCGACGTGGGGTTGATGCATCGCCAACGCATCAGCGATCTGCTGGCAATTCGGCGCGATCCCCCGATCCCATCTCCTCGGACCCCGTGGTGAGGCCTCAAGCCTCAGCGTTCCGTTTACAACGGATCTCCCACCCCTGGAGCTCCCAGCGTCTTCACACCCTCCTGCTGTTGCTGCTGCCAGTGCCACTGGCTTTTTGGGACCGTCAAGCAGCGCAGCCATCCCCCCCAGCGGCGGTCGCCGCGGGGCGGGGGGGGGAGATTATCAAATGTAAACAAAGATGAGGAGGGGAAACGAAACAGACAATATGGGAAGTGGGGGCAAGACAACAATTCCATAACATATGGGAAAATATCGGGAATCCAGTTGTTCGTGTGCATTTATTTGCGTGTCCTTGGGCCCCTTTGAAAAGAGCTGCCCTCGATAGGGGGCGAGGTTGGCCCCGACCCCGCCTCTTTCCCTCTCTCCCCTCCTGCTGCATCTCTCGTAGCAATGATGTCGCTCATGGTCGCCATGCGCTCCGTCCGAGGGCTTGGTTCCCTAGGAACTCCGGGGTGTGGACCTCGCTCATTTGCTGACTGCGGTGGAGGAGGTGGCGTTCAGTCCATGAAAATCGCGTGTGGCGAGGCCCCCCTCGGGAGCAGGAGGAGCAGGGACCTCTCGCCCACGCTCCGCCCCCTCCCCCCCCCCCCGGCGCGCGCGAGCGGAGCCGGGCTGGGCTCCTTCCTGCCCCCCTTCCCCGCCCCGCCGTGCCCTCATCCGTGGCCTCCCCTTTGCCCCTGAAGTTGCCAGCCTGGAGCACATCCGCGTCCCCATGTTTGGCATCGCCGCATCTTTATCAAGCATGCAATACAGACCCTAGCCCTGAGAACACAATGGCTTCGTGGCCTGACTTGGGTCCTTGGTGCTTTAGGATTAGCCTAAACACGTGGGTGGGTTCGTCTGGGACGTCTGCGAAAAAGACCCATTGCCCCCACTGTTCTTGACCCTCTCAACTGAGGCTCCTCCCAAAGGATTTAGGGGTACTTCTATGCTGATCATCGTCTCGATGCCGATCTTAAGGACTCCATCAGTTTTCGAGGGCGCATCCCCGAGACTGTCATCGCCTGGGATGCAGATGTTGATGTCTGGACGGGGCCTCGCGCGCCCCTGGGTGCTCAGTGATTTGTTGTTGTTCTGTCTGGGTGAGCCGCGTTTACGCAGGGTCAGCGCCTGTTGGCTTGCCAGTCTTAGGGGTAGGCATCGGCTCGAGGCTGGTTACGGAGCCTCAGAAGGAGGAGGAGGAGAAGGAGGATGAGGGGAAGGGAACAAGGAGAGGGAGGTGGAGGGGGAGGAGGAGAAGGAGAAGGGAGGTGGAGGAGGGAAGAGGGAGGTGGAGGAACGGACGGATGAGGAGGAAGAGGACGAGGAGAAGGGAAAAGAACAAGGACAAGTGCGAGCAGGAGGGCCAGAGGCTTCTCGGAGTCGCTTGGGATGTTCCTTGGAAGCTAACTGGAGGCCTATTGGGGCGTCTTGGGGGCCTCATGGCGGTCCCAGGGGCCTCCCGGGGCGTCTTGGATGCTCCAGAGGAAGCCTTCTGGGTGTTCTTGGGGGTCACTTGGGAGCCTCTTCGGGACCTCTTCGGACCCTATTGGATTCTCCTGGGTGCCTCTTAGGGCCATCTTGGGGGACATCGATCAAAAAAGGAAGGGCTTCACTTAGCCTTGCCCTTGTAGAGTGCCTGACATCGCCTCTTGGTGCGCTCTTGGGGCGCTCTTGGAGCGCTCTCGGGCGCTCTGAGGGCCGTCTTGGGGGTCTCTTGGACCACTCGTGGGGCCCTCTTGGGCCATCTTTGAGCCATCCTGAGGCCCGAAAAGGCCATCGGAAGCGACAAGGCGAGAACGGCCAACACATAGATGTTCCGAAGGTTTTGGAAGGGTGTTTGCCTCTTGGTTGCCTCCTGGGGGAACCCTCGGGCCGCTTGAACACGTCTTGGAGCGATATTGGGGCCTCTCGGAGCATATTGGGGGCCATCCTAAGTCATCTTGAGGCACTTGTAGCCATCTTGGAGGCCACCGTGGACTCTCCGAGGACCTCTTGGAGCCGTCTTGGGCCATCTTGGAGGCTCCAACGCCTCGCGGGGCGCCCCGTCCAGGTCCAGGGGAGGGGGCAGGGGGAGGGGTAAACCCCTCACCGAAAAGAAGGGGGTTGGAAGAGACACCGCCCTAAATCACCTACGCCCAGAGGGCTGGTGGGACTGACCTCTCGCGCGCACATGTCGAAAACATTTGAACACCATTGCGCGCGTGCTTGGGGTTGGGGGCACGATCACTGTCAAAGAAAACCATGGGGGCCACCCGCGCGCGCCGGCCGCGCGCGCATGTACGCGTGGACACCATCATCGCCATCGGCGCGATTCGCATCGGCGCCGTCTTTGGCTTTGTCTTCGTCATCGTTATCATCGTCACCACCATCGCTACTATCATCATCGTCAATCATCATCATCATCATCATCATCATCATCATCATCATCATCATCATCATCATCATCATCATCATCATCATTGCCATCATCATTACCATCATCATCATCATCAGCATCATCATCCTCATCAGCATCATCAGCATCGTCATCAACATCATTATCACCCTGAACAACAACATTATCATCACCATCATAATCATCACCATCATCATCATAATCGTGTCTACCGTTGTCGACGTCGCCATGATACCGTGCCCGCCCAAGCCACCGACTCGCACTGAAATGCCCGCGCGTGAGCGCGGCTTGCGAGACGTGCTGGGAAGCGCCCGGCTGTTCAGTGCCACCGCTGTCGCGTCGGTCGAGCCGAATTTGCTGGCCGCTCTGCGCGCGAGCATGCGCGGGCTAGCGCGGCCGCAGGGATGCCCCAGCCACCAAACACTCATCGCGCCGGGTTTTGCAATCCAAATTGCAGGTGAGTGGGTGGGGTGACTGCGCGAGCAGTGGAGTTGTCCACTCCGCAGCGCATCGATTGCACCACGTATGGTTCTACAGGCGTGCTGTTCGGGGCCCACGGTGGCGAGCATATGCGCGCGTACATATTACACGTATACACCCGGGTGCGTTCGGCAAGTCGCGCCCCCGCGCCAACCCAGCATTCCAGGTGGCTGTTGTTCGGAGGTGCCCGGGGTGGGACGGGGGGGGGGCGTCACGTGTGACAGGCCGTGTCTCCACATTTGGGGGAGTGGTGGTAAGGATGGTGGGGGTGATGAGGGTGGTGACGATGATGATGAAGATGAAGATGAAGATGAAGATGAAGATGATGATGATGATGATGATGATGATGATGATGATGATGATGATGATGATGCTGATGATGCTGATGATGTTGATGCTGATGATGATGATGATGATGATGATGATGATGGTGGTGGTGATGATGGTCATGATGGTGATGGTAATGATGCTGATTATGATGCTGGTGATTGTGATTATGACCATGATGATGACGCTGATGATGCTGTTGATGATGATCGCTGGTGGTGGTTGTGATGTTGATGTTGTTGGTGATGATTGTGGTGATGATGTTGATGATGGTGATGGTGTTGAAGACGATGATGGCTGATGGTCGATGAGGATGGTGATGTGGATAATGCGGATAATGGTGGTGATTTTGAAGATGCTGATGATGACGATGATGCTGCTGCTGATGATGATGATGATGATGATGATGATGATGCTGATGCTGATGCTGATGATGATGATGATGATGATGCTGATGATGATGATGATGATGATGATGATGAAGATGACGATGAAGATGATGATGATGATGATGATGATGATGATGATGATGATGATGATGATGATGATGATGATGCTGCTGATGATGATGATGATGATGATGATGATGATGATGATGATGCTGCTGTTGGTGATGACGGTGATAATGATGATGCTGATGATGGAACGGTTTGGGCCGTTTCGGGGCTGTCTTGGCCGCCCATGCGGCTGCCTTGGGGGTCACTTAGAACCTTCTTGGGCCTTCTTGGGGCCCTCTTACGCCAGCTTGGGCCGTCTTAGGGCGGTTTTGAATGCCCCTTGGACCATCGTGGAGTCCTCGTGGACCGTCTTGAGCTGACGACAGCCCGACAACGCGATGCGACCATGATTCCAAAACCTAGGGGGAACCAATGGTTTGGGCTTCTTCGGACCCTGGTGGGTGTCCTCTTGTGGCCCTTTTGGGCCCTCCTGAAGGCATCTTGGGCCGTCGAGAAGCAATATTCGGCCGCTTTAGTGCCATCCTGGCCCGTCTTCGAGGAATCCTGGGTCACCTTGGTGTGCTTGGTTGCTTGCTGCTTGCCACCTACGCGGCGCCTCGCCGGTTGGACGTCGATGGCGCCCTTGGCTTGCCGTGGACACCTACCAACGGCATCCTCTCAGGTTGCGCTCTGGCCGTCTTCGTGCTGAGCGTCTTCGTCCGGCCGTGGTACCAACGTACCGGGCGCGTGCACGATGATCTGAGGCGACGCGTGTACGTTAACGACCTCACGCTGTGAGCGCGTGGCGACCCCGACAAGACCTCCGAGGCCGTTGCAGAGGCCTTGCGGATCACCCAGGCCTACGAGGGTGACATGGATTGGCGGCTGCATGAGGTCTTAAGAGCAAGCATGTTGCCAACAAGACGTCGGTGTGGCGGTGGCTCCAGCGAGAGATGCCATCGATCTCCGCTGGGACCGAAATGCGCGACCTCGGGGTAGTCGCGGTGGCTGGCAAGTGGTGAAAGCACCCCGTGACTGCAGCGAGGGTGCAGCTGGCGTGCGGCCGGTTCGCTCGGCTCCGTCGCCTGCCGGTGCCCTTCCGCTGGCGCTGCCTGATGTGCGCTGCCGCTGGCACGGCCGCGGGCACCTACGGGTCGGTCGTCCTGCGGGCGCCCTGCTGCCCGCGAGGTGGAGCAGCTCCGCCACGCGGCCAAGGGCGCCACCTGCCACGGCCCCTGGGCGGCCGCCGAGATCGTGTTCGGCGTGCTCAGCCCCACCTGGCGTCTGGACCCCGAAGCGGCGGTTACCCTCGCGCTGGTGCTGCGGGCCGCGCGGGCGCTTCGGTCTGGCCAGCTCGACTTCGCTCTGTGGCGCAGCACGGCCGCGGCTGTCCACGCGGGGGCTGGGCGCGCCATCCGGCCCGTGGCCGCCGCGCTGCGCAGCATGCGCGCGAGCTGGGGCTGGGAAACGATGTGGAATGCTGGGGCGGCGTGCCGACGGCGCCTGGCGGCTGGCGCCTCGCTGACCGGCCGCGGAGAGCCACCGAACGCGTCGTCCTCGCGGCGTGGGCCCAGGCCGAATGCCGCAAGGTCGCGGCCCGCTGGCCGTGCTACGAGCACCTGGCTGGCGGCTGGACCGCTGGGCGACGCGACGTTTGCTCGTGTCTGGCGCGCTCGAGGCCGACGCCGCCAGAGCGCTGCGCAGCATCCTTTGCGGCAGCGTGGTCACGGAATCCGTCGCGACGAGGTGGGATGGTCGTACGGCGATTTGCCCGCGCTGCGGCCTGGCCCCAGAGGCCCGCGAGCACCGCTTCTGGGCGTGTCCAGCGTGGGAGGGCAAGCGGCGCGCGGCGCTGGCCGCCGCCTTCACCTCCTTGGGCGCTCTGTCTCCGGATGCAGCAGCCCTTCGCCAGGAGCTGCCGGATGGGATCGCCACCGCGGGGGCATTGGCCATGCCGCCACGCCTTGTTGCCCTCGCCGACGCCGCCGGCAGCCAGGACCCGCCGCTCCCGCCGCAGGCCGAGCTGCAGCCCACCGGGCCCCGCCGAACTGTCTGGAGCGACGGTGCCTGCATCCACCCGGCGAGCCCCCTGCTGGCCCGCGCGGCGTGGGGTCTAAGCTGCGCAGGCTCCGGCGTGCCCAACCTCGGCGGCCCAGTCGACAGGGTGCAGGCTGCCCAGCGCGCCGAGGTGGCGGCCGTGGTCGCGGCCGCGCGCGCCGTCGGCGATCCCATTGACCTCGCCTTTGACAGCAAGTCCGTCGTTCGGTCCTGCGCGCAAGTCGCAGCCGGCGCGGACGCGCGGGAGTGGGGGTACGCCGACTTCTGGCAGCAGGCGGAAGAGGCTGTCCGTAGTGGAAGGCTGCGGGCCCGCTGGGCCCCCGCGCACCTGACGGCAGCAGAGGCCCGCGAGCGCGGGATGGACGAGCGGGACCTCCTCGGCAACGCGGCGGCCGACAGCAACGCCGGCGCAGCCGCCTCGCAGCGGGTTCCGCCCCAGGCAGTTGTGGCAGCGAGCCGGCGGGACTTCGAGCAGCTGGAGGCAGTGCAGCGCGTGGTCGCAGCCACGCAGCTGACTGCCGCGGCAGCGGCGCCGCCCGCCGCCCGCCGCCCGCCGCCGGCCGCGCGACCGGCGCAGCGCGCGCCGCGGGGCTCGGGCTCGCGCGGGTTCCGCGCCGCCAGGCGCCGCCGCCCCTGCTGCGCGCGCGCCCCTGCCGGCTGCGGCGGAGACGACTCCAGCCAGCCGCCCATGCGCCGGGCTCGCCGCCTTCTTCGAAGGGCAATCGTGGCTGCCGCACGCCCTCGCGCAGGGGCTGGGCCACGCCATCTGTCTCCGGTGCGGCGCCAGCGCAGCGACGCCGGCGGAGGCGCTCGGGAGCGCATGCCCAGGGTGGAGGGAGCGGCTGCCGGCGCGGGGGCAAGCTCTGCTCCTGTTGCATGACTCGCGCTGCGCGGAGGGCAGCGCATTCGAATTCGCGGCGCTGGCCGCGCGGCGTCTTGCGCAGCGTTCCAACGTGCCCGACTGAGTCGGGCGCCTTTTTCTGTAGGCGCCTGCCGCAGCGCTGGTCGCCCGAGCCCGCTCGTCAAGAAAAAGCTTGGTTGCTTGCGCGGGCCGCCTTGGGATCTCGGGGCATATGCATTGTTCTTAACCAGTGGTCGTGGCTTGGGAGGACCTGGAGCGCGTGGGAGCAGCGCCTGGGAACGCGGGACTTGCACGATCTTCGAGCGGGTGCACGTGGGATGAGGGGCCTAGGAGGTAGCAGCCATGCGGATAGTGCGCAATCTGGCGCGCATGGACTGAGGTTTCAGGCATCAGCTGCCATGCGGGAAGGGCGTAATCCTCGAGCTGGCGCGCAGGGAATTGAATTGAGGGATCAGGCATGAACTGCCGCGCTGGAAGTGCATTATCCTCGAGCGGGCACGGGGGACATGACCTCGGAAACGAGGCGCGATGCATGCGGCAGTCTGAGGGTAGAGGGAGGGGGGACTCCTCAGAAGAATTCAGTAACTCTGCCAGACAGACCTTGGCATGTTTCCACGCCTCGACGTGCCAGTGGGCACGGTGTCGAATATATACATGGAGGAGTGTGTGTGTGTAAGTGTTTGGGTGCATTTGACCACCTGTTATTCTCTCCGCGACAATGCGGCCCCCATCCTTCCTCATGAATCCTTTGTCTCAGCTCCTCCGCGCCCTAACCGTCCACCCAACCTCCTCCAGCTACTGCTTCGCGTGTGCCCACTCCTCGCAAACCTTTTAACCACATGTCAACCACATGTTCAACCACATGTTGTAAACAAATGTGAACCACATTTCAACCATATACTTGAGCATGGTGACGTCCACAAGAAACCTTACGATGACACCTCCGGCCTTGTGGGGCTGGCTTACCCTGGCCATTGCGAGGGTTTGCCCGCGGGGAACCTGGACCCGCTTGGCACAGTAGGGGCGCGGGCTTGATGGTCTCTGGTTTCCTTTTCAGTTTCAGGGGTCATGTTGTTTCGACTGGCGAAGCGACCCGCCATCCCTCCCCCTGCACGTTGTCGGCGCACAAAAACGTTAGCTATTCGTGTTGGCTTCGGGCCCAGCCAAGGCTCGAATAATAATCAACACCATAAACAAAGTGTTTGTTGGCGTTCCGCGCGGATTTTTTGGATCCGCGCTGGGTCCCCCGGCGGCGCCCCAGGCGCCACTCTGGCGTGCTCCGCGCGCCAGGGAAGGGGGTCCAGCGAAGATCCAAACAATCCGCGCGGAGCGCCAACTGTTTATGCTTACGGCGTTTATTGTTCATCTTCTTATTCGTCTTCTCGTTCTTGTTCATATTTTTCTTATTCTTGTTTTTCTTCTTTTCCTTGTTGTTATTATTATTATTAGTATTATTATTATTAATATTAATATTATTATTATTTCTTCTTCTTCTTCTTCCAAAGACCTCGGACTCAATTCCGGCCAATCTCTGTGTCTCGTTCTACCCGCATCTGCCGTCGGTTCAGCGCGGGGCCCGCGCCGCTGCCGCCGCTCTCCTTTCTCGGCGGCCCCTCCGCCGATCCCGGTCGAGTATACCCCCGCTATGGGGGCCGCCCGCTGCCCGCTCGCACGCGACGGAACGCCTGCATCTGGTGGGAAGGGTGATCCGAAGGGCCAGGATGTCCCTGGCGCAGTTGGCCAGACAGCGTTTCACACGCGGCACCTCGGAGCTCAGAGTTGCGAGGAAGGCCGCAAGCAGAAAGGGCTGGACCACTTCAGGCCCCTGAGTCAGAGCGTGAATTACCGACCCCGCTTTTGCTTCCAGGCAACACCAAGTCCTGCCACGCGCCTCCTCGTCAAGCGGCCTGGCCAGTAGAGGCCGTAGGTTGGCATCGCTTGGTTCCTCTTGGAAGCGAGGATGGTCAACAGCGAGGCAGGTTTGTCTGCCCCCTACTGAGGTCCGACGCTCCCCAGACAAAAACTGGAGCAGACAGTTTTTGACAGTTTTCGGCCTTCGGGGGGCCCTTGCCGGGGCCTCGGGAGCGTGCGCCGGACACGTGCGCTTCGCCTCCATATCAGGGAGCCCATGGAGGGGGGGCCCGTTCTGGAGGCCCATATCTGAGCCCCAGTGCTCAGGAGCGAACAAAGGACGTACACTCTCACATGAATCCACGATGGTTTCGAGAGTACGCCTGGCGCGAACGTTCCTATCGCGCGGCCGGTCTCGCGGATTGGGGGGCCGTGTTCATGTACACGGTTGGGCGCGCACGTCCCCTGGTGGGCTCTCGAAGTGCACTGTCTGGCTTGCCGCGCCCTGGCTGCACTCCTCGCGGCCTCCCCCCGGACTCCCCGGGGAATTTTTGTTTGTGCTGCGAGGCGGGCCATAGGGCCCCGGTGCCTCGCGCGGAGCGCGCGCTGCTCGCGCGCGACAGGCGCCCGTCGCTGGCAGTCTGCGCCCCACCGCGGGGGCCGTGCCATCCTTTGCTCCGAGGCGCAGCGGGCGGTGCGCGGGGGGCGGGGCGGCCCCAGCGCTATGCTCTTCCAGCCTGCTTGGTCGGGGGTGGATTGACCTCCTACCCTGACGCGTCGATTAGGGCATTGGCCGCTTTCGGTTCGCGAGGGGGCGTCGCGAACGTCATTTTTGCGGGTCCAGGTCCGTCGGTTTCGGTCCTCGGCCGCTTGCACTAGGGGGAGGTTTACTAAAGGGAGGTTTGTCCACCGCCGATACTATCGCCCGAAGCACCAGAAAGAGTTTCGAGCACCAAGAAATTACCGAAACTTGAGGGTTTTCACGCGCCGGGCCCTTGGAGGCACTCGTCCGACACGGTTTCGACCCTGTTTCGATATTGCTTCGACACTTCTCTGGGTACTCGAATTTGTTTCAGCGATGTGGTCCTTAAGTACGATGGGGGCAACAGAACCCCAGCGACGGCTGCCGGCACGCCGTGCTCGGTTCGACACGATGGTGTCTCATCTCGGAGGGCCTTCGCGCAAGACGTCGGCGCCCCCCCCCCTTTCTGGGCCCCCTCCCTCGGCCGCCCGCGCGACCTCGTTCCAGTTTTCCAGGCGCACGGCCGTGGATCTGGGCGGCTTCCGCAAGAGGCATTAGTATGACCTGCTCGACTGCCCCCTGGAGGCGCCGAGCAGTGCTCTCGTCTCGATTGGAATGGGTGGAGAGTCGCGCCCGTGAGTTGCGGGTTCTCATCGCGGCGCTGCCGGCGAAGCCCACGTCGAGTTTGCCGCGGCCCCGTCTACGAACGAGAACGGCAGCCCACGCCGACTGCGTGCCACGCCGCGTCGACCCTTCGCCCTGGCGAGGGATCCTGCTGCGTTGCCGGTGCATGCACGGGGGCCCCGGACGTCGCGCGGCGACACCGCTTCATTTTGGAAGCGGGGGCTAACAGAGACTGAAAGCTGCCCCTATCCTGTGGGACATAGGGCCTTACGTGTTGCGATCGGTCCCTCTCAGCCTCCTGGAGCACCGCTGCCGCCAGACCATGTTCTCGGCGGCGCGCGAGGGGGGGAAATCACAAGGAGAAGGTCTTCTCAGAAGGCGGCGGGACTTCTGAGAAGCCCTCGCGCCTTCGGAGAAGTAATGTACGTTTTCGGGGAAGGCTCATTCTCCGAAGGCTTGGGGATTTCGAGCTTTCCGAGAAGGCCTTCTGCTTCTCACTTCCCCCTCGCTCGTCGCCGCCGATTTTCGCGACTGCCGTCTGCTGCGTTGCCTGCCATCCTGCGGGATGCGCGGTGCTGGCGCCCATTGCGACCCCGCCGATGCCTTCGGTCAATTGGGCGCTGGCTGGTCGCGGATTGGCCGCCGCCGTGGCTCGGAGTTGTTGGGTCGATGCTGTCGATTCGTTTCAGATTCTTTCGCGCCAGTCTTACGTCGGGCCTGTCCCTCTACAGGTCAAAAATAGTCAAAAATTAGTCAGGAGACGATGTTTTTGGCTATTGTTTGCATTTTGGGGGTATTCTTTGCGTAGTGCTAGTTTTCCGTCCCAAATGCGCCTGTAGGGGACAGGCCCGACTTAGGCCAGTCCCTGGGCGCCTATATTCGCGACGGGAGGTTGGAAGGCATTCAGTCTGCCGAAGGAGGTAGCGTCGCGGCCCGTTTTTGCGGACGACCAGCTGAGCCAAGGCATCGCCGAGATGATGGTGGCCGAGATTGTTGCGGGTATATGGGCCGCGATGGACATGTCTCTCGCAGACACCGCGATGCTTCGTGACAAGTTCGACCCGCTTGTTAACCGATTCGTAGTGTTTGTCGTCAACCTCGTGAGAGCCAGGCGCGCCAGGGCTCGTACATCGAACGCCAAAGCTCGGGCGGCCAGGGCTGAGCGTAAAACGCATTGTCTGAGCTGCCAGAGGGCCATCACAGCGCCTCGCGTTCGCAAGGCGTGTGCAGCAAGGGTCCTCCGCGCCTTGCAGCGCGGATGCGAAGCCACGTGGGGTCGGCTCCCTGGGCCCATTGTGCCCCCATCCTCAGGGTAGCGCTCGCTGCGCCCGCTGTTGCGCCTGGAGGGCGACCCCACTTGGCGCGGCGCGGCTGCCCCCATGCTGCGCCACGCGGGCGCCGCGGGGCTTCGCTGCGCCCCCGCCTCCGCCAGCCCCCGCGCGCCCCCTCGCCGGGGCCTCCCGTGCCCAGGCTTCCTGTGGGCCCTGCCCTGGCTGCTGCTCAGCGAGACGGCCCTCGGAGGCCACGGAGCTGTCCCTGACCGCCTCGGCCGGGCCGAAGGGCCCTCGCGACTCGGGGTCGATGGACGTCCTGGGCGCCCCCCCTGCTCTTCCGACCTCGCCTGCCCACCCTCCCGGCCCTCGCCACGATTCCTCGCGTGGGCTCTGGGGCGCGGAGCTGGGGGCGGGCGCGCCCCGGGGTCCAGGAGGAGCCTCGGCACCGCCACGGAAGGCACACCGGCCGAGAAGTGCTCGCCCCTCGGCGCGCACAGGGATGCTGCGTCGGCTCGTCGCGGGCTGCGGCCGCCGTCTCGAGGCCGCAGAGGCAGGGTGCCCGTGTGGAGACGTCTGCCCCCCAGTGCGGTCAGCCAAGGGATGCATTGTTCCTTGGCCGTGGATGCGCAGGGAGCGCGGGTCCGAACGCTGGGGCTCGTGTGCACACCGTGTTGATTTCTGCTCGGCGCGGTGGCATGTCCGCCGCGTCATAGCTGCAGCTCGGGCCCGCCGTGTTCCCTCACCCTGGCGAGCGGCGGCCTATAGGCCTTTCGGGCAGGACGGAACGTGCGCGGCCCAAGTGTTTGAGGATGGTAGTGGCCATCGCTTCGGGCTTCGCCCTGCGCGCAGGTATGGTGGGGATGTGTTCTTGGATGGATTTAACAAGACGCCCCTGGTAAAACAGGTCGCCCTTCTACTTCGAACCATACCCTAACCGACCAGACGGCTGAGTTTGGACACCCGCGGGCACGGCGGCCTGTCTTTCGCTAGACCTCTCCCATGCTTAGATATGATTGCTTGAATGTTGTGAATTGATGGCCCATGCCCAGGCCCTGGAGGAGGTGCCTCCTTGCACCCTGTTCCTTCTGAGTCCGATCACAAGCACGAGGCCCAGCCAGTGGCTGCCCCGAGGGCGGTTGCCAAGCTTCCAGCCAGGATGGTACATGTTTGGCTGCGTGCTTGCTTGCACGGAGTCCAGATCGTGCCTGGGCCGCGAGAGAGTGCTTGGCCCGCCGCGAGTGCCAGACCGAGTGGGCGCTCGTCTGCAGGCTGTTTTTACATCTATGTGCAATGCCCCCGCTGCTTGCATGATTGTCGCTCAGCCACTACAGTCGGCCCTGATCAGTAGGTCGACCCTGCCAGATCAAGGGTGCCCTTGTGTCCTGTGTCTCGCGAC
>CAUYUJ010016643.1:0-85000 GCA_963575745.1 Prorocentrum cordatum
ATCTCATCATCATCATCATCATCATCATCATCATCATCATCATCATCATCATCATCACCATCATCATCATCATCAGCAGCATCAGCATCATCATCATCATCATCATCATCATCATCATCAGCATCATCATCATCATCATCATCAGCATCATCATCATCATCCGCCTCATCCTCCTCCTCCTCCTCCTCATCATCATCATCATCCTCCTGCTCCCCCTCCTCCCACTCCTCATAGCTCGTTTTCGCCTTCGCGTTCGCATCATCGCCATCATCATCCTCATCATCATCATCATCATCATCAGCAGCATCAGCAGCATCAGCATCAGCATCATCATCATCATCATCATCATCGCCACCACCACCACCATCATTATCATCATCATCATCATCATCATCATCATCATCGTCATCATCAGCATCATCATCACCATCGTCATCATCATCATCATCATCATCATCAGACGCATCAGAAGCATCCCCAGCAGCATCGTCATTATCAACATCATCATCAGCCTCAGCATCAGCATCAGCATCATCATCAGCATCATCATCATCATCACCATCGCCATCGTCATGATCATCATCATCATCATAATCAGCAGCAGCAGCATCATCAACATCATCAGCAGCAGTATCATCAGCATCATCAGCATCAGCAGCGTCATCAGCATGGTCAACATCATCATCAAAATCATCATCGTCAGCATCATCGTCATCAGCATCAACAGCATCATCAACATCATCAACATCATCATCATCATCAGCATCATCATCATCATCATCACCATAACCACAATCGTCATCATCATCATCATCATCATCATCATCATCATCATCATCCACAGCATCGTCAACATCAGTATAACAATCACCATCATCATAAGCATCATCATCAGCATCCGCATTTGCATCATCAGCATCGTCATTAGCATAATCAGCATGATCGTCATCAGCAGCAGCAGCGTGTGCATCAGCAGCATCAGCATCATCACCAACAGCATCAGCATCATCACCATCATCAGCAGCATCAGCATCATCAACCTCACCATCAGCATCAGATCTACCATGAGCATCAGCATCAGCATCAACAGCATCAGAATCATCATCAGCAGCCGCCTACTCATCATCAGCAGCATCATCATCAGCATCATCATCACCATCATCATCCTCATCATCAGCATCACCATCATCGACATCATAATCGTCGCCAGCATCATCATCGTCACCATCACCATCATCATCATCAGCAGCAGCAGCATGATCATCCGCATCATCATCCTCATCATCATCATTATCAGCATCATCATCATCATCATCATCATCACCAGCATCGTCAGCATCATCAGCATCATCATCGGCATCATCATCACCATCATCATAATCAGCATCATTAGCGTCGTCATCCTCATCCGCATCAGTATCGTCATCATCAGCATCAGCATACGCATGGTCATCATCATGATCATCGGCATCATCAGCATTATCATCATCAGCATCGTCATCGAAATCATCAACATCATCAGCATCATCAGCAGCATCATCAGCATCAGCAGCAGCCTCACCATCAGCAGCAACAGTATCATGATCATCATCATCATCATCATCATCAGCATCATCATCAGCATCATCATCATCATCATCATCATCATCATCATCGGCATCATCATCGTCATCGTCATCGTCATCATCATCAACATCATCAACATCAACATCATCATCATCATCATCATCATCATCGTCGTCATCCGCATCCTCATCCTCATCATCATCAACGCAGTCGTCATCATCATAATCATCAGCATCATCAGCATCATGGTCGTCATCAGCAGCCTCATCATCGTAATCATCGTCGTCGTCCGCATCGTCATCAGCATCATCAACATCAGCATCAGCATCATCATCGTCAGGATCGGTAACGCCGTCATCATCAGCATCACCTTCATCAGCATCATCGAAAGCATCATCAATATCTCCATCATCATCCGCATCATCATCGCCAGCATCATCATCATCATCATCATCATCATCATCATCATCATCACCATCATCATCATCATCGTCATCATCATCATAGTCATCAGCATCAGCATCATCCTCATGATCATCATCTGCAGCATCATCATCAACAGCATCATCATCAGCAACATCATCATCATCACCATCATCATCCTCATCATCTTCTTCATCACCATCATTGTAAACATCACCGTCATCACGACCACCAGCATCACCAGCATCATCATCATCACCATCATCATCAGCATCATCATCATCAACAACGTCGTCGTTGTCATCGTGATCGTCATCGCAATCATCAGCATCATCATCAAATTCATCGTCGTCATCGTCATCGCCGTCGTCGTCATTGCCATCATCGTCATCATCAGCAGCAGCAACATCATCATCAGCATCATCACCGTCATCGTCATCGCTATCATCATCAGCAGCAAGAGCATCGGCAACGCAGCATCAACCTCATCATCATCATCACCACCACCACTACTATCAGCAGCAGCATCTTCATCCTCAGCAGCAGCATAAACGTAATTGTCATCGTCTTCACCATCTTCATCATCCACGGCAACACAAAAAAACGGCAACAATATCATCAACCACAATAACAATAGCAACATCAGTATCGTCATCGTCATCGTCATTATCAACATCAGCATCATCAGCAGTATCATTCACACCAACAACATCGATATCACCTTCATCGTCGTCGTCCTCGTCATCGTCACCGTCATCGTCATGATCATCATCAACATCATCATCATCACTAGCAGCATCATCAGCAGCAACAACAACAGCAACCGCAACAGGAACAGCAACCGCAACAGCAATAGCATCAGCAGCATCATCATGCTCATCACGGCTCTCCCAAACTAGAGGACACGCGGTGCAGAAGGCCGCTGGATCTTTCGGCTCAAGGCTGGAGGTGGCAACCCTGGCGAGCATTGAACGACAAATAAGAGATTATGACGCGAGCAAAGAATGACAAGAGCAATCACAAGTCACATCGACGGCATTTACCGAAACGACTCTGGGAATCTCAACGCAACGCAGTGTTTCCAGAGGCCCACGACTGTGTGGGAACAGCGGGGCCCAAAGATCGAGACCCGCTCGACGAGCTGCTTGACGGAAACTTATCTCCGTCAGTTCACCCTTTCTCCTCCCTTCCCTTGGGGAGGGAGGGGGTGAAGGGAACGTTTAGAGACCTCCTAGATGGGGTCCGAGTGGATGGGGTCGGAGGATCGTGCCGCATCGCCAATGCATCGGCGATGCATCGCCGATGCATCAGCGATTCATCGGCGACGTTGGCGATGCATCGACAATTTATCGGCGACGCTGGCGGGGAGAAACTCGGGCTCCACATCGAGCCACATCGCCGGTGCATCGCCGATGCGGCGCGATCCTCCGACCCCGTCTACTCGGACACCTTGGAGGACTACAACGTTGGGGGGAACTGGCGCAAGGGGGAAACATCGACCTGGACACGGCGATAAGATCGCCCATAGCCCGGCCGGAGGCCCCGAAATAGGGAATCCGAGTATCCGCACGGTCCTGGGCGGAGTAGGCTATCGGGCCCCCGTCGGCGATCAATGGGCGACTGGGGGGCCATGCATCCCCCACTGAGCCCATCCCCCTCTAACGCTGCCCCTCATCGCTCGGACGTCCATTCCCTGAGTTTTTTCCGGTTTCGTGCGTGGCTTTTTCGCCAAATGATCAAGGATGCTCCTCGATGGTCCTCGCCGAAAGAAAAATGCACACGTCCGAGCGATGCCAAGGAGTGGAGACGGAGGGGGGATGGGGGGGGCGGAGGGGACGGGCTTGGAGGCAGCTGGGGGGTCTGAACTGGTCGGGAGCCCAGAAAATCTGGCACGGGGCCCCCGAAAGTCTGACGGGAGGGGTGATGGAGCCAGATCCGCTCACAATCGATCCCCAAACCCCTCCCAGGGTGCATCTGGTGCAGTGCTCCACTCCGAATGTGTTTCTGACGGCCCCGCGGCCCGAAAGCAGCCCCCAGAGGTCGAAAGGGCAACAGCCCATCTCAAACCCAGCGCCTCGAACCTGCCCCCCCCCCCTCCTGCTGGTCGGAACCAGTGCTTGGTGGGCCAATTTTCCACCACCAACACCATAGGTAGGAGAGGGAGGAGGAGGAGGAGGAGGAGGAGGAGGCGGAGGAGGAGGAGGAAGAAGAGGAGGAGGCGGCGGCGGAGGCGGAGGAGGAGATGGGGGAAGAGGGGGAGGAGGAGGAGGCGGCGGAGGAGGCGGAGGAGGAGGAGGAGGAGGAGGCGGAGAAGGCGGAGGAGGAGGAGGAGGAGGAGGGAGAAGAGAAGGAAGAAGAGGAGGCGGCGGAGGAGGCGGCGGAGGAGGAGCAGTGGAGATGGATAGACTCCGCCTCCAGCAGGGCCGGCAGGGGCGGGCACCCAGAGGTCGGAGCGCCCGGCGGGTCGGCGCTCGGAGAGCTGCGGCGGGGCAGGCGCTCCGGCCCCACCGCGGAGGCGGGGCGGACAGCTCGGTGGCAGCTCGTGTCGGGGGCGCGCAAAATAAAGGGCCCCAAGGTCACACAAGTGAATACACACAAAGAAAAATAGATTCCCAACATCTTCCCAGATGTTCTGGGGGTTCGTCTTCCCCCCGCTTCCCGTAGTTTCCTATATGTTCCTGGGGGCCGACGGTTACTTGTGTCTGTGTGTTTCCCCCCCCCCCCTGAGCAAACCGAGGGCCCCTGGGGGCCGACAGAAACAGCGAGAAACCTCCCGTTGCGATTTTTCCACGACGCGAGAGGGGAAGCCAAAAGGCACCGATACCGCTACTCCCCGGACCTCTCCCAGGTGCGTTCCGACCAGAACTACGAGGTCCTCCCCGGAGGCCCAAAAATCGGGGACGCGCAAACATGGATTAGCGATCCATGGATTTGGCACGCGGTCGCCAAATCCATGGATCGGGGAGGTGCCCTCCCCAAAATGCGGCCCGTGCCGCCTCGCTGGGCGGCGGAAATCCGCGATTTCCCATGGAAACGGGGCCCGTCGCTGAGCCACGCCCCTTTGATCCATGTTTGCGATCGCCTGATCATGGGATCCTCCCGTGCCATCTTGCTGGTTTTAGGTCGGGCGTGTCCCACTACGGGCGGATTTTGATGAAAAAGAAAATAGCCCCAAAAATGCTCAAGAATAGTCAGACATACTCCAGAAATCGCCCCCAGACTATTTTTTTTAACTATGTTTGAATATTCCTCCTGTAGAGAGGGACGTGCCCGACTTCATGCTGGTTCCTTCCAAAATCGACGCCAACCGACGCCAATCGACGCCAGCCGACGCAAAAACCGACGCCAAGCTGACGCCAGGCCGACGCCACATCGGCGCTTCTTCCCGTCGATTCCACCTGGCGCCAGCGCACGCAAGTGCACTCTCAAGAAGGTGCTGCGAGGACACGCAAAGCTCCCATGACCTGCCACCGGAGGAGTCGGCGGCGCGCCCAGGGGAGGGGGACGGGCCTCGAAGGCTCGGAAGGCCCGTGGCCTTCTGAGCCCTTTCCTCGGCCTTCCCCGAAGACGTAGAAAACTTCTCGGAAGGCCCGAGGGCTTCTGAGAGGCCCCGCCGCCTTCTGAGAAGGCCTGCCTCCTCTCTGGGGAACCCAAAAAGTACAGATACCGATACTCCCCAGATCTCTCCCAGGCTTCGTTCTGACCAGAATTTCAAGGCGAACCCAGCGGTGGCGACGAGGGCCTCCCCGAAGGCCCCAAAAAGGGGACAACGAGGGAAGGGTGGGTAGCGGCGCCGGCATCTTCTCCTCCCCTGACTCTCACTCCCCGCCTCTTCGGAGGCAACTCATGGGAGCCTCCCGTACCATCTTGTCGGCTCTTGCGAATCGACGCTTGTCGACGCCAAATCGACGCTAATCGACGCTGAATCGACGCAAACCGACGCGAACCGACGCGAAAATCGGCGCTACCGCGTCGACTCCCAGACGCGAATCGACGCCCATCGACGCTGAAGACGGATTCATAAGAGGGTATATACTGGGCCCCCATGATGTGCGACCGAACCCGCCCCCTCTCGCTCGCCGCCGAGGAGGAGGAGGAGGAGGAGGAGGAGGAGGAGGAGGAGGGGGAGGAGGAGGGAGGAGGAGGAGGACGAGGAGGAGAGGAGGAGGAGGAGGAGGATGGAGGAGGAGGAGGAGGAGGAGGGAGAAGAGGAGGGAGGGAGGAGGAGGAGGAGGAGGGGGAGAGGAGGAGGAGGAGGAGGAGGAGGAGCATCGAGGAGGAGCATCGAGGAGGAGGAGGAGGAGAAGGAGGAGGAGCAGGAGGAGGAGGAGAAGGCGGCGCCGAGGAGAAACGGCCGCTACGGCGGCAGGGCGGCTGGGAGGCCGGTCCCGGCCTGCGGCGCCCGGGGCGACGAGGGCGCGGCGCCCGGGGAGCCCCCGCCCTCGCCGGGAGCGGCGCCGCCCTCCGCGGGGCGCCAGTCCAGGGGCGCGTGCGGGGCCGAGCCCTCGGCGAGGCCGGGAAGCCCTGCGCTGTGGGGCGGCGGGAAGGGGGGGGCGTGGACGGGGGCGAGGAGGACGAGGACGCGGACGCGGACGAGGACGAGGACGAGGAGGAGGAGGAGGACGAGGACGAGGAGGAGGACGACGAGGAAGAGGAGAGGCCCCGTCCCCACGGGCTCTTGCGCCCCCGCCTCCCCGGGTACAGCAGACATCGAGCGGGGGTCGGCGGTACAGTCAGACCGCGTGTTCAGGACGGGCGGCAAGGACGCCAGACCCCTGGAGGCCGAAGCCGAGATCCCGTGGGCGGCGGCCGACCAGCGACGACCGCAGAGGGCGGGCCGCAGAGGCAAGGGCACAAAGGGCACCCTGGACGAAGGCGCGCGTCCTCACCAGGCGCGCCGACTGTGCGCGGCCGACAGGTCCAAAGGAAGAGGAAGCTGCATATTCCTGAAAATTCGACGGTCCGCGCGGACCGCGCGGAACTGCGTGTCTGTGCCGTGCTTCCGTCTTCGAGGATCGGCCAAAGGCCACTGACAGCAAATCCGCACGCGCATCCTGGGCGGGGTGGGCCTGTCAGACCCCTACGGGCGATCCATGGGCGATTGGGGGTCGACGAGTTCCCCCCCGAGCCTTTCCCCCCCCCCTTCCGCTGCCCCTGACCGATGGCCCCGTGGTTGAGCCGCATCTCGAGGCGCGCGGTGGTGGAGTGCGAAGACATGGCGCAGATCGAGCTGACGAACCGGACGGGGGAGAACACGCGCGGAGGGAGAGCAAGCGGCGCAGACAGAAAATTTCGGAGCTCCGCGCGGAGTTCTGGGATCGGTGCCGGACCCCACCCCCCTTCCCTGGCGCGCGGAGCGCGCCAGCGGGGAGGGCCCCGGGGCAGATCGAAGAAGTCCGTGCAGAACTCCGAAAGTGTATGTTTGCGCAGTTGTTCTTCTTCGGATGTGCACGAGCAGCCCGGTGACCGAGGAGTCCAGTTTCCACTGGTCCCCCGGGAACACCTCCAGGCCCGCGTCCCGCCTTAGCCCGCACACGACGGCCCCGTCCTGCTCGAGGTTGCACTCGCGCAGCGTCTTGTCGCTCAGGTCTGGCGGGGTCTGGCACTGGAACGCCGGAAGCATGGACCACTGCAGCCTGTCTGCCATGAGGGAGCGGGGAGCCAAAAAGGAAGCGAATCCTGGGCCCCAGGGATTCCCCTGGAACTGCTCTCTATCGTGAGTCGTCTCCTGACGGTCCTGGGGCCTGGGAGGGGCCCCCGGAGGCCGAAGACGACGCGAACGCTCGGGACGCCTTCCCCCCTTCTCTTCGTGGCTGCCTATCCAAGTCGTCCGAGCCCATCAGCCTCTCCAGGTGCCCCCTGCGGAACCCGCCGCCCTCGAAGCCGACCCACAGGCGATCGCCGGGCGAGACCTCGGGCGGCTCTCCGCTCACGGTCACCACGGTGCCGCGGTGGCGCCCGAACTCGACCCCCAGCAGCCTCATCGAGTAGTCCCTCCGCAGGTTGGCCAGCTGCACCAGGTCACCGGCCAGCGTCAGCGACGTCACCGGCACCAGGAAGACGGGCACGCCCGCCTCGCACCGGGTCGGGAGGACGCGGTCGACCCTGGCGGCCCCGAGGGTGGGCGACAGCTGGTCAACGATGCGGCTACGGAGGGTGTTCCACGCCTCCACGTCCTGCAGCCGGAGCTCCTTGGTGAGCTGCTCCGCCGACCCCTCGAGCCGTGCCAAATGGCTCTCGCTGAATCGCCTCCTCGCGGCCATCACCTCGTCCCACACCCAGGTGCGGAAGTCGGCGTCCAGCCTCGTGGTGGCGAGGCGGGCCACTTCGGTGTCCTCCTTCGCCACTGCCAGCTGGGACGGAGCCTCCTGGGTGGAGGAGTCGTCCGACTCGGCCGAGACCTGGCCCTCCTCCGCCTCGCCGCAGAGCAGCTCCGCCGCAGTCCAGCCAGCGGCGGCGACGGGCACCACTGCCCCCGTGGAGTGGCGGCGCTGCGCGTCTGCCAGGCTCAGGTGGACGAGCCTCGCAAAGGCGACGAACGCCACCCGCTTGTCCGGAGAGCTCCGGACCTCCTCGATCAGCCTCGGCGACTGCCCCGTGCGGCCCGTGAGCTCCGTGTGCAGGCCCGGGAAGATGCCCACCAGGGCCGCCTGGGCCACGCGGCCGGCGTCATCTGGCTCCATGCTGAGGAAGGCGGCCCGCAGCTTCACGTACTGCCAGGGCTTCAGCTTCAGCCTGCGCACGGTCCTGTACTCCTTCTCGCACGTGAGCAGGCGGTGCTGCTCCATCAGGCGGAGATAGAACGCCCTGAACTCGTCGAACTCAAAGGTCCCTGTGCAGTCCTCGTCGAAGCGACTGATGATAGTGGCGACCTTGATTTGCTCGTCCCGATTCTTGGGCGTCATCCCGAACTCGCTCAGGATCTCGTAAATGTCACGCTTGTGTAGCACGCCGTTGCGATTGTTGCGGGCGTAATGGTTGAACCTGCTTTGCAACTCCTCTCTCGAATGGGCCGTGATTCGTTCCCTGATGTGCCGGATGACATCCAATACCGTGTGAATGTCTGACCCGCAGCGTGGCAACACGCTCGATATGGACGGAATGCATATGGTACGCCAGTCCACTACTCCGGCATCGATCAAGAACGCCTTGAGATTGCATGGTGTCACGGTGTCCTCGTCCACGGAGCTAGCCTTCTCGATCAGGCCTTCGTCCCGGAAGATCTGCAATTCGTCGTTCTTCGTCAGGTACCGCCTGAAGAGCTTGATGAAAATCTTCAGATCCCAACGAAACTCGGCGACCATAGCGGGCATCAGGCTCATGGCCCTTCCGCGAGAGAGCTGCTCCTCACAGCGCTTCAGCGAGAGCGTCAATCGCAACCGCTGCAACAAATCCTCGAACTCGTGGAAGCTAAGCCCGGTGTCATCATGCCGGGGCATGTCGCGGTACGCCTTTTCGACCTCGACCTCCTCTTCCTTGTCCTGCGGCGCCAACATGACGCTCTCTTTCAGCACTCGGTCAAGCTGCCTCTTGGTGAGCCGCCCAGTCGCGGCTCCGCCCGCCGCGTCGAAGAGTCGCAGACACTCCGTCCACCGCCACGTCCGAACCTCCTCGCGAGCGCGCACTAGCAGGGCCACGAACTCCTGGAAGCTGACGGCACCGGGCACGGCCGCCCTGTGCTCCGCGACGTGGTCGTGCACCCAGCGGCGCTCCTCTGGTGAGGTGGGCCGGACGCCCAGCTCGGAGAGCAGCAGGGGGGCGTCCTCCGTCCTGATCGAGCCGCTGCCGTCGAAGTCGAAGTACCCGAAGAGTCTGTAGATGGCGTCGATGTCCTCGGCCAGGCGGGCCTTTTTCTTGATCCCCTCCAGCTGCCCCTTGGACAGGCCGTTCGGCCGAGCCAGGCCCTCGTGGACGGCCTGGGCCAGCTGGCGCATCCCGGTCGGCTTGGCCCGGAACATGACGGCCACCGCGACGCCCCTCTGAAGCTTGCCGCGCACGCCCCCGTCGACCCCGGGGCGCTTCACATCCACTCTGCTGGAGCGCTCCACATCCGAGGGCTTCTTCAGGATCGGGATGATGGGGCCCCTGGCGCTCTGGCTGCCGCGCGCCGCCCGCCGCTGCAGGAGGTCCTGAGTCTCTGGAAGCTCGGACTGCGACCTCTTGCGAGCCTCCCGCAGTGCTCGGCCCTCCAGGAACGCCCCGCTCGCTCGCGGCGACGCGGCAGGCCGCGACGGCGCACCGATGGGGGCGGGGGGCACGCAGGAGACGCCCGAGAGCTGGCAGTAACGAAGGGACCAGCTGGCCGTCGGCCCGAGGGGCACCGAGGCGGGGCGGCGCGGCCCGCCCGCGGGCGCGGCCGCGCCGTGCGCAGCCCCAGGCCTGGTGGGCCGCGCGCCGTTGTCGTCCTGCTCTGGCGGCAGCGGCGGCACGCTGCGGACGCTCATGGCCGTGGAGCAGCCATCGACTGGCACCGGCGGTCGCCTCTGCGCTGCACCAGCGTCACCCGCCTGCGCGGGCCTGGCCGGGCCGCCCGGGCCACTCGGCGATGCGGCGGCGGGGGCGGCGCAGTCAGACTCCGCGTGGGGCCCGCTGGGCACATCCCCTTCGGCAGCCGGGGCACCAAAGGATCGGCAGACCGGCAATTCCGCGCGCTCGCCGGGCTGTGGCGCGGTGGACGGCCGAGCGGTGGTCGCCAGGCTGCTGTGCGGCCGCTGGACCGCGGCGTCCGCCCTGCCAGCGCCGTCGCAGCGGCGGGAGGCGTTGTGCGCGGGGCTGCCGCGGGGCGCGGCAGACGCCCCAGCGCTGGTCGCCAGGCTGCTGTGCGGCCGCTGCTGGACCACGGCGTCCGCCCTGCCAGCGCCGTCGCAGCGGCGCGGGGCCTGTGCGAGGCTGCTGTGGGGCCTGCGGCATCCCCGGCCCGCAGCGAGGGAGGGTCCAGCAGCACACGGCACGGGGACGCTGTGCGGCCTCGCCGAGCTCACGAGGCGGCTGCCGGGTCGCGAGGCTCCGGCGCGGCGGCTGGGCACGGGAGGGCGCCGCGGCAGAGGCGCGGTGGTTCCGCAGGCCTTCTGCCGAAAGGGGGACGCGTACACGAGGCCCTCGGTGCTGAAGGCGATCAACCGCGGATTGGGTGAGCTGCGGTGGTCTGCGGCCTGGCAGGCTTCGAGCTCGGCCGCAAGCAGCTCCTCCATGGGTCGCAGGGCCCCTGGAGCATCGGTCCCGCACGCCACCACAAAGCCTTTTTCTCGAGCACACACACACACTTCGAAACGCCATCCAGTGCGCGTCTACACGCTTCTGGGCTCTGTTCGCCCACTTTTTGCGGCATGGGCACACACAGTCAAAGACTTGCAATTAAAAAACTGTGAACAGGGAGCCAGAACTACTTGGGGCCCCCATCTGCGCCTTGATTTACGAGGAGCGCCTGGGGAAGATCCCCGAGCCCATGCCGAAACTGGCCCGGTCCCACACTACAGTCACCGTGCGACCGTAAGTAAGGCTCGCTGGATAAGGAAGGAAGAGGCTTTTCCGTCCAAGGCGAGCCTCGGCCACGAATAGGTTCCCCGACCTAGACCCAAGCAACAGCGCGGGGACCAGAGCCCCCCATGAGCCTGAAGCGGTCCTCACTTCAGCATCTTCACTGCGCGACTACGAGGCTGCCACACGGTGCTCACAGAAGCGCAGCGCCGCACCGGGTGGAGTCTGAGTGCCGTGCGCAGGAAGGCTTCAGCGCGCGCGGCCCCTGCCGCCGCCGCGGCACCCTGCCCTGGAAAGGCCTGGGCCGAAGCGCCCGCGGGCGCGGCTGCGCCAGGGATGGCGACGGACGTGGCGACAGCAGCTCCCCAACGCAGGACGCAGGGAACCAGACAGCATCGCAGAGTCCCCAGTAGAGGTGCTGCCACACTGGCTACACACCCAAAAGCCCTGACCCCGAGAGGCGTGTGAGCCCCAGCAGCCCATGGGCGGAGGTGGCTCGGGACGCTTCCTGCTCCAACCCCAGGGACGCGAGGGTGCCCGCATGTTGTCCGCGCTGCGCAGGCCTGCCAACCCTGTCAGAAGACTCTGCATAGCACCAGCTGCGCCCCCTCCAAGAGACCCCCAGGAAGCCTTAAGAGGCCCCCACGAGGCTTCCAAGCGGCCCCTAAGAGCTTCCCAAGAGGCCCACAAACTACCCCCAAGAGGCCCCCAAGAGCGCTCGTCGTCGTCGTCGTCGTCGTCGTCGTCGTCGCCATTCAGGGTCGGCGGCACCGGCCGTGAGGCCTTCGCAACATGGACGGGACGGCGGGACGGCGGCGGTGCCCTCCAGGTGGCCACTCGGCGCAGGCCCGCCGTCCCTGCAAGCACACAGTGCACGACACGCTGTGCGGCAAAAGACGGCTCATGCACGGGCGCCACGCGATCGCTTCACGGTGGCTTCTGACATGGCGGGGGGGGGCCGCATGTTGGCTGCTCTGTGCAGGCTCGAGATCCCTGACAGAAACCATACAGAGTGCACTTTGCGGCAAAATCTGCCTCATGCGCGGGCGCCCCGCGATGACTTCGCATTGGTCCTTGGAGAGGACAGCAGGCGCCCTTATATTGTCTGCTCTGTGCCTCCGGCGGGACTCGTGAACTCAGTGGGATCGGGGCCCCAGGCTCGGGGATGCTGCGGATGTGTTGGGAGGGCGCGTGGGAGTGGTCGGCACGGCTTGCGGCTTGGGGTAGCGGGCAGAAGAGCTAGGAGGAGGAGGGGGAGGAGGAGGAGGAGAAGGAGAAGGAGGAGGAGGAGCGAGGAGGAGGAGGAGGAGGAGGAGGAGGAGGAGGAGGAGGAGGAGGAGAAGAAGCGAGGGGGGGCGAGGAGGAGCGAGGAGGAGCGAGGAGGGAGGAGGAGGAGGAAGAGGAGGAGGAGGAGGAGGAGGAGCGAGGAGAAGGAGGAGGAGGAGGAGGAGCGAGGAGGAGGAGGAGGAGCGAGGAGGAGGGAGGAGGAGCGAGGCGGAGGAGGAGCGAGGAGGAGCGAGGAGGAGCGAGGAGGAGCGAGGAGGAGCGAGGAGGAGCGAGGAGGAGCGAGGAGGAGGAGGAGGAGCAGGAGGAGGGTACGGAAATGCCCCGCGACATTTCCTCGACGGCCCGAGGGCGGCCGAAGGGGGCCCCTCCCCCTGCCCCCACAGACCCCCCGGGTAGAGGGCGTCCAACGGGGCCCAAGACCGCTCCAAGGGAAGGACCAAGAGAGAGCCCAAGATGGCCTCCACGAGGGCTCAAGACACAGCCAACCCGCATAGCAGGGATGTGCGGTGAGGATGCAAGGGCCCTGGACGCCCATGTCGAAGCTTTTCGAGCGGGGCGCGGCCAACGAAGCTGGCCAAGGATGGACCGAGCAGGCAAGGATGCAAGGGTACCCTTGGGAAGGTTGCCCATCCTTACTATGCGGGTTGACTGAAGCCACAGATGGCCTCTAGATGGCCCCACGGGCGCCCCCAGAGCAAAAGGTTACCGTGGGGGAGCAGGAGGGGCAGACAGAACGGAGACTCCCCCCTTCGCTCTATGCCAAAACCATTGACCAAACGGTGTCGTATTCAACTCTTGCGACATCTCGGGAGCACCTTGGCGGGGCGTGTAGGCTGACATGCCTCCAGGATGGGCTCGGAGAGCCCAAAGGTGGCATCCCGAAGATCACTCGAGATAGCCGCCACGCTGCATCCAAGAGGACCCAGAGACCGCTCCGAGCGACAGCCTCAGGTGCCTCCTGGGCCTGCCAAACAATGACGCCCACAAGAGGCCGGATGCCTCCTCCTTCTCCCCTCTTCTTCCTATCCGTACTCTTATTAATAATAATAATAATGATAATAACTATAATATGGTCAGCATTATTAGTAGTAGTGGTATTATTATTATTATTAGTAGTAGTAGCATTATTATTACTAGTATTATTAGTATCCCTATGAGTCGTATGATTAGTATTGGCTTTAATAGTTTCTTAGTAGTAAGATTGTCATTATTATTAGGATTGGTCTGGTTATTATTATTATCCGTATCATTAGTATGATTAGTGTTCGTCATAGTTGTCTTGTAATATTACTATTATAAATAATAGTATCGTTATTAGTATTGCTCTTTTTTGTCTTTTATTATTGGTACTGTTCCTCCTCATCCTCCTCGTCCTCGTCGTCCTCCTCGTCATCGTCAGCATCATCAGCATCATCAGCATCAGCATCATCAGCATCATCGGCATCAGCATCAGCATCATCATCATCACCATCATCATCATCCTCTTCTTTCTTTCGCACAGCTTAAAGCCCAGACTAGGCTAGCAGACTACAGCTGTGTCATGGGGGTGCGGCCGCACAATCAATTGACTGAGCCTGCCACGGCTTGAAACTTGAACAACGCGCTTCTGAATGGAATAACAAGAAGCGAAGACGAGAACAAACAGGGGGAGGGTAGGGGGCAGAAGGGCCGGGAAGAGAAGCGGGGACCAGAACGGGGGGCGGGAGAGACAGAAGCGAGAGGGCGAACAGAGACAGACGGGAGAAGGCGAGGGAAAACACAATAGAAAAGCACACTTGCAAGGATCGGGGCCCTGACTCTACCAGCCTCGATCTAGAAACCAAGTCTAGATTCGTACTACGCCTCCTCATCCTCGTTCTCCTCCTTCTCCTCCTCAACCTCCTCCTCCTCCTCCTCCTCCTCCTCGTCATCGTCCACCTCCTCCTCCCCCTCCTCTTCCTCCTCCTCCTCCTCCACCTCCACCTCCTCCACCTCCTCCTCCTCTTCTTCGTCTTCTTCTCATTACTATTACCATTATTATTCCTAATATTAAAATTAGTATTATTAGTCTTTATAGTATAATGATTAGTATTTCTATCATTAGTGCTACTAGTATCATTATTATGATGACTCGTCTTAGTAGTATGAACCTTCTTAGTAATTGCATAAGTACTATTCGTCTTCTTATTAGTCTTCGTAGTATCAGTCTGATCAGTAGTAGTGTTAGTAGTACTAGTAGTATGCTCATGTTGGCTTAGCATTATTGTTCGCAGTGCCATTATGAATATGATTATGCGTAATATTATGATTTGCAAGTGTATTCGTACTCGGAATACCAATTGCCGGAGTGTTCTTCTCAGTAATAATCGTATCACGACTACTAGTATTACAACTGCTTTTCTTAATAGTACCAATACTGTTATGTATCAGCATTGGTAGTCTTAGTACTCTTCTTGTTAGTAGTATTGGTAGTATGATGTGTCGTGTTATTGTTTGCCTTCTTCTTGTGAATACTAATATTATTATTGTGATAATATCATGATTACTATTCCTCCTCCTCCTCCTCAGCCTCCTCTTCGTCATCGTCCACCTCCTCCTCCTCCTCCTCCTCCTGCCCCTCCTCCTCCTCCTCCTCCTCCTCCTCCTCATCATCATCATCATCATCATCATCATCATCATCATCATCATCATCATCCTCTCCACCTGGGACGGCAAGCGCGGTCCGTCGCGCGGCCGCACACCCCGTGTTCCTCCGCGACGGCGGCGCCCCAGAAGTGCTGCGCAACACCCCCATCGTCGCCCTCCGCATCATCATCGACGACGGCGTCGACGACGACGACGGCGTCATCGACGACGGCGTCGACGACGGCGTCGACGACGACGAGACGACGGCGTCGACGGCGTCCTGGAGGTCATCGACGACGGCGTCGACGACGACGGGAAGGCACTTTTCCCAGTCGCGGGGCGACGCGGCGCTCCACAGCTCGCGAGGCGGCGGCGAGGACCGCTCCACCTGGGGCGCGCCGCCGGCCGCTCCCGGGAAGGAGGGGGGCATCGTCCACCTGCTCCCTGCTCCTGCTCCTGCTCCTGCTCCTCCTCTTCATCCTCCTCCTGCGCCTCCTGCGCCTCCTCCGCCTCCGCCCCCTCCTCTTCCTCCGCCTGCTCCATATCATCGTCCCCCCTATCCCCCTCCTCCCGCTCCCCCTCCCCCATCCCTCTTCTCCCCCCTCCTCCTCCTCCCCCGAAAACGTTTGGCGCAAGCACTCCTCAAAGCCCGTCGGGTTCCCAGGGGGCGAGCGCCCGGAAGCCTGGGCTCGAGGACCCTCGGGCGGCGCGGCCCCCCCTCCCTCTCCTCCCCCTCCTCCTCCGAAAACGTTTGGCGCCCTCCTCCACTCCCGCCTCCTCCTCTCCTCCTCCTCCTCTCCTCCTCCCTCTCTCTCTCCTCCTCCTCCCTCCTCCTCCTCCTCCTCTCCTCCTCCTCCTCCTCTCATCCTCCTCCTCCTCCTTCCTCCTCCTCCTCCTCCCCTCCTCTCCTCCTCCCTCCTCCCTCCTCCCTCCTCCTCTCCCTCCTCCTCCCTCCTCCTCCTCCTCCCCCTCTTCCCTCTCCTCCTCCTCCTCCTCCCCCTTCCCTCTCCTCCTCCTCCTCCCCCTCCTCCTCCCTCCCCTCCTCCTCCTCCTCCTCCTCTCCTCCCCTCCTCCTCTCCTCCTCCTCCTCCTCCTCCTCCTCCTCCTCCTCCTCCTCCTCCTCCCCCTCCACCTCAGAGCCCGTCGGGCTCTGAAGGTGACGGGCGCCCAGCAGCCCGGGCTCGAGGACCTCTTCGGGCGGCGCGGCCGAACTGGGCCCACGGCGTCCGCGCAGCGGAGCCCTGGCAGGCGGCCAGCGGCCCTCTGACGCGAGGTGCACCTCCACGGGGCCCCACGGGCCTCGCGGGGGGCGAAGCGTCGGCTGCTGCTCGAGGTTCCGGCTGCAGCTGATCGGCGGCGAGCGAGGGGAGGAAGTGAGAAGGAGGAAACCTTTTCAGAAGGCGGCGGGGCTCCTCAGAAGCCCCGGCCTTCTGAGAGGCTGTCTGCGTCTTCGGGGAAGGCTCAGAAAATGTCTCAGAAGGCCAGGGAACAGCGTCGCTCAGTCGGTGGCGGAGCGTGGCTGTGCTGTTCTCGCTGCTGGAGTGCGGCCCCTGGCGTGAAGCGCACGCTGGAGGGCAAGGGGCGTTGGGCACGTGGTCTTCGTGGGGGCGAAGCGTCGGTTGCTGCTTGAGATTCCAGCTGCAGGTCAGCGACGATCAAAAGCGGATTCTACGCGAGATGATACAGCAACCTTACGCGGCAGATAACGCAGACCGCCAGCGCGGCACTCCACATTAGAGACCAGGGCGCTTACGCGCGACCTTGCGCGGGCAGCTTACGCGCCAATGTCCACGAAATCGAACCCGTTGTTTAGCGTCGATCGGTTGGTGGAGTGTGGCTGTGCTATTCTCGCTGCTGGAGTGCGGCCCCTGGCGTGAAATGCACGCTGGAGGGTAAGCGGCGCGGGGCTGAAGGGCTTCGTGGAGGGAAAGCGTCGTCTGCTGCTTGGGGTTCAAGCTGCAGTCGGTGGCGGAGTGTCGTTGTGTTGTTCTCGCTGCCGAAATGCGTCCCCTGGCGTGAAGTGCGCGCTGGACGGTAAGCGGCGTGGGGCTGAAGGGTTTCGTGGAGGGGAAACAGCGGCTGCTTGAGGGGGCAAGGGACTCCCAACGCCCTCCAAGGATCCCAAGACGGCCGAGGAAAGCCACTACGGCAGCCAAAATGGCAAAATATCAAGTCAGCAATCAAAAGGCACTCGGCGGACCCAAAGAAAGCCCCGACGGGCGCGACAAGGGTCCCACCATGCTGCCAAGACACCAAACAGAATGCCAAGAGGTCTTCTAAGAAACCCCAAACCCCTTACAAACCTCACTGGCCTTTTTTTTCTGGCGTGTTCACAAACAGCTCGTCTGCAAACATTCCTATATACAAGTGGCACGTGTGTGCCCAGGCTCATACAACAAGCTGAAGGGGCGTTTGAAGCAGGAGTGACATGCAACAGCGAAGTCGCACTCGAGCGCAAGTGGGGTTGCCACACCTTGCGATGTGTGTACCAGGGCCCCCCAGGAAGCCTCAGGAGGCCCGACTTGGATACCAGGAGAGGCTCCAGGAGGCCCCAGGATTGTGAGTGTGTGTGTGTGTGATGTGTGCTTTGTGTGGTGCGTGCTTTTTGCGTGTTGTCGGTGTTGTGTGTGTATGTTATGTTTGTCTAGCGTGTGATGTGTTGGGCGTGATTTGTGTCTCTGTGTGTGCATGTAGTTCTGAAGCCCCAGGAGGCCCCAGGAGGCCCCAGGCGGCCTCAGCAGGCCCAGGAGAACTCCAGGAGGCTCCGAGGCGGGGTCTGGGGTACCAGAAGGTCCAGAAAGCCCCAGGAGGCCCCAGGAGGTTCCAGGAGGCCCCCAGGAGGCTCCGAGGAGGGGTCTGGGGCTCGATTTTGGGAGGATGTCTCAGGCGAAACCGCCATTCTCTGAGAATCGGAGTCAAAATCATTGAAATTACCATGTGTTTTTGAAGGTGTTATGATAAAATGTTGGAAATCCTATGTGTTTTTGGACCCTGACGTCACGATCTGCGTGAGGGGTGCCACCGATTTTCAGAATTTCGAGGACGTCCCGAGCGAAACGGCCAGAAAAATCGCGAACGACGGACGCATTAATCGCCTCTGAGCTCTACTCCCTCGGAGAGGTGCGTATGATAACATAAAGATATGTTGCTATAGATCTATATATATATATATGTATGTAAATGTGTATATATATATAGATATGTGCATATATACATATGACCCCCGCACGGGTTGGACCCCAGAGGTCTCGGCTCTTTCACCGAAATCGGCAATCGTCCCGAATCGTTTCTCCAAGGCCCGTGGGCCCTGGGCCTGACAGGAGCCCCCAGAGGCCGAAAAGTTTGAACGACCGTCCGTCGTAACTTTCTTCTTTGTAACCACATACGGGCACCCAGGTCCAAGGGGAATAAAACGACCGCCGGACCCATCCAGGGGCGCGTTCTGGGCAGAATTTTGGGGCGGATCGAGCCGTGTCGACGAAGAGTTTCAATAGGCCCAGACGGGCGACAACCATCCGAACCCTGGACCTTCGATACTCGCCGACGCGAGGGCGTCTCGGAAGAAACCCCCGAAGGCCGCAGAAGTGCGCCTCTCGGGACCTCATATGAGCATCGTTTCACTGATGGCCTTCGCCCCGTTGGCTGAGTTACCCCCCAACTGGGGATGGTGGGGCTGGGATACCCTGGCTCACTCGAGCAGACGAGCGCGTTCCACTACTCGCAAAGTAACTCGATCCGCCGTGGGGGATCCACGATAACTTACATCGAAGCAGACATGTCTTTTTCTGACGTCTGCGAATAGGCACTTTACGATTAGTGGAACGCGTTCGGCGATCGAAAATGGTACCGGCTAGACAGTGCTGATGGCAAGCGCCCACCAGTCGGACAGCGCTCGTCGCGTTGACGACGTCCACCACGGCGTACAGCGGCGCCCTGCGCAGCCCAGCGGCCTTCAGGCTCTCGCCTCGGTGGCACGGGAGGGGGAGGAAGTAGTACACTGGAGGCCAATCCACAAGAACCCTTCCACGAGAAACAAGACCCTGAAACCCCAGGACTTCCCTTGAATTTCGGTGTGGGCACGTCACGCACTCCATCGCAAAACCATCGAAAACCGAACCCAAGAAACCCAGGGCACCCTGGAGGCGAGCAAGGCGTTTCTTGGCATGGGCCCCCACTGTATAGCATGTGATGGTACGGGTGTGCCCCAGAGGCGAAGTCAAGTGCCAGTCACGAGCGCCAGACCGACTCGGACTCGAAACCTTCGCCGGCGCCCGACGGCCCCCTCCACCGCCCGGGCGAACGGTGGCCGGGCGCCCGAGTTCGCTGACGCTGCCGCCGCGTCCCCCCTGCGGCCAGTGCAACCACCCGCGCGCTGGCGTGCCCAAAGATCCGAAGATATGATTTTCTCAATCCGGCGTCTTTTCCTGGACATCGGAAATCGCATCGGCGGACGTTTGCGCGGGGCGGTGGCGCGCAACGATCAATCTGGAGGTCTTCGGCCGAAGCCAGGCGAGCCTCGGACCTGCCGCGACGTCGGCTCGGCGCCGCTCCCGAATCCCAGACGCCCGAGAAAACTTCCGCCGCCTCCTCCTCCTCCCCAGGTCTCCTCGTGCCCCAGTTCTGCGACGGCCAGGCGACGGCCGCGGACGCAGCGGGGCAGGTGGGCAGGGAGGACAAGGAGGAGCAATTATTCGCCCTTGGAGGAGCCGCAGGAAACTCGAGGGAAGCGGAAGCGCCACTACGTTCAGCCCAGAACGGTTTAAAGCCCGTCTGCATGAGGAGGGTCACGCCAAATAGAAAATCGTTCACGACGCTGCGCCCAGGCGGTCTGCCAAAGGTCAATAAAATACCTTGGTTGTAGAAGGAGTTGAAAATATCTACCTTCAATCTCCATGATCCAAAAAGATGAAGATGCCACTGTCACCCACCGCGATGGCGCGCAAACTGATTAAGCGACATGTGTTTTCCAGGTTCAGACTTTCGCTGGCTCGCATTGTCGTTCGCGGAGACCCGGGCGCGCAACTTCCCCAGCCCAATCGCGCTGCTTTCCGCCCGCGCCCTGGCCCGCGATTCAACGCCGCGCTGGCGCATCGCCTGCGATCATTTCCCTGCTCCCACGCATATGTTCCACCATCGACCTAGGCCCCCGCTTTGGAAAAACGAAGGATGCTCCGGACCATCCCCCTCTGCACCCTGGACAGCGCCCGCCCTCGCCGCGCGGCGGGATGACGCGCGCCCGCCGCCTGCGGCAGCGAGAGTTTGACCATCACGTTCAGCGATTGGCGTTTCTTCTTGAGAGACCTGGCCTCGCGCGCGAACAATACCCTGCATGTGTGAAAGCACGCCCATGCCTTGTAGTCGAACTCCGCCCTCAGCGAGACATCGGACGCGACGACGGCGCCGAGGGCCTTGAACCCTTCGACTCGCCCAGTTCTCTTACCATTGATCTGCATGGCCACCGGCGCCTCATCGCCCGGGGAGGCCGCGCACCGCGAGCATTCCCCGCGGGGAACCGACCAGCCAGCGCTCGGCATCTGCCGCGGCGTGTCCAGCGACGCCCCGAGCATCCAGGCATTGCCTGCGAAACAAAAAGCGCCGTAGACCTCCCCGCCTGCATCGACCCCCCACCCTCTGCAAAAACATTATCCCTGGAAGCCGTTTGGATCGACGTCAAAGACGACGTTGACAATACTTGGAGCGTCGGGCCCACCTCGGCAGGAGGGCCCGGCCCGAGAGATGTCTCCGCGGCGCACGGCGCCCCGCCCATCTGGGATTGAGCTCACGCGCTTCCCGGAACGGCGCGGCTGCGGCGACCTCGTGGGAACCTTTCTGCGCGAGACGGCTGGCGCCGAGAAGGTGGCCCACTGCGAACTCCTGATATCGCTCGAGCGCCTCCGCGATGGGCCGCAGCCCCTCCCCGCGTCGCTGTCGAGGGGCTCCTCGAGGTCCACCTCTCGTCCTGGACGTGGCTTCTTTGCAGGGGCAGCCTGTGACTTGTCGGCATCCTGGGCCTCCCAAGCGCGCCCACCCTCCTTCTTGCCAGGGTCATCCTCGCCCTGGGCGCGCCCGCCCGGCGGCTCGGCTTGCGCGGTAGGCGCGCGTGGCCGCTCCTCCTGATCTCCTTCCCCCCCTCACTCTTCTCGTCCGCCGCCCGGGCGGGCGCCGGTGGACACCCAGGAGGTTCGGCGTTGACTTCCAACGATCTGCCCCGTCGTGATTAGCTCGCGCTGACGGGAGATACTGCGGCCCCTATCCCCCGCGCATCGACGGGATCTATAGTCCGCCGCTGCAAGCGCCAATCCTGGTTGTAGATCATAAGGCTGTCATCATCGCCCAGAGCTCCCCCATCATTTCCAGCGCGCTGGGCCCCCGCATCGGCCAATGCGACGCAATCCGCAACTGGCGCGGCCGCCCTTCCGCCTGCGCCGTCACCGCGGTCGGCGCGGCGTCTCGCCACGACGCGGGCCGCGACGTGGACGGCCCACGGGGCAATTGCGGCGGCGTTGACTGCGAGGCGGGCATGGACACATGCGGAAGGTCCTGCGACCTTGGACAACGTCGCTTAAACGCACGCCTCTCATCTCTCTGTACCGCGACAATATGACGCTTTGATAATGCGATTCGTATCATCACGAATGACGCGTTTCAAAGACCACTCATGGCGACTACGTTCTTCTGAGTAGCGTTGTTTCAGGTAGCAGCTCCTGCCCGCGCAATTTATCTCCACGCGCGGGCCTCGCTCAAGGACGAGCGCGCCCCCACACACACACACACACACACACAAACACACACACACACACACACACACACACACACGCACACACACACACACACACACACACACACACACACACACACACACACACACACACACCGCATCGCTAGGGCTTGCACCACGCGCGGGCTCTGCAGACCGAGCATAGCCCTTGCCCCTGACCAGGGCCGTCCGCGCCCGGGCTTCGTTTGCCAGATTTCCCCGGCGCGCCTGCCGCGGAGCAGGCCGCGGCGCCGCGGCCGCGGCGACTGCTTCCTCTGTCGCCTTCATAAAGGGCCACCCGAACCGATAGGAGCCTTTCCGACCTCACCACACATCATCAACACGACGGCGCGGGTCTGACCCCACCCCACGGCGGCCCGCCCCTCCCCCCTGAGACCAACACCGTTGGGGTTGGGAGCGGGCGGGGCCTCGCCTGCTCGTGCCCGAGCTGTCTCATTAATTCAACGTCGGTGGCGGGCACGGTCTCCGCGTCGGACGCGTCGTCGTCGCTGCCCGAATCGCGCTGCACGCGTCCGCGCCAAGGCGCGCCAGTCCAGTCCTCGATGGGCGCGTCGAACAACTCCCCGATCCAGTCGCGCAGGCACTCGGCGCAGCGCTCGACTGACATGGCAGCGTCGGCGAAGTGAGCCATCAACAACCAGTCGGAACTTGATCGGGCTCGGAGGGGTGATCGATTGCGAGGAAATCAACGCGCTCGATGATATCCGCATCGGCTTGCTCTGAACCGAAAAATCGGATCCGCCCCCCTTTCCAGCCCCCCTTGGGACACTGCGCTTGGAAATCGCATCGCTTCCGCAGGTATTGCACGTCATGCGTTTTCCGTTCCTGTCCAGTGGATTGAGTCTGCGTCCATTGCCCTTACCTGTGGTATGCCTACGACCCTTGCATCTGCCATTGCCCCCTAAAAAAAAGCCCTCGAAGTCGCAGTCTGTCAGTTGAGCCAGGAGCGCGGCGATGCCTCTGCCACGCAGTCTGCGGCTGCGCCTACCACATTGACCGCAGCCTCTACCTGCACGGAAAAAGCACGCACCGTTCGCCTAAATCTCCCAACTGGTTCCTTCACACATCGCTTCCACATTCTTGTGGCACGATGATAGTCTAGCCACAGGCACTGCGTTGCCGCATCATCGCCGGCGGGTAGATCTGACCAGTCGAGATTGTCAGCCTGGCAGAGGAGACAGCATCGGCATCGGTACCGGAATCGAAGACGTCATCTCCTCGTTGGCTGGGGGAACCCCAGAGGGTGGTCGCGTCAGGCGGAGTATAGCTGCCAGTCGATAGCCAGCCCATATTGGAGCCAGAAGCTTGTGCGCCGTTGGCTTCTGGGCCTCGAAACGTCGTTGACTCAGTAGTCCCTCCGTCATTCCAGATGCTATTCAGCATGGCTGCCGGTGCGTCGCTTATATCGGCGTGATAGGTGCCCGCGTTGCGTCCGCTGAAGAATATCCCGATGTTCCCTGGGGAACGCTCGGCCAAGTGCCCATGGCTGCGCATTCGCTCCAGGAGTTGGTCGCATTGTCGCTGGGCACGGGGCATCTGGCGGTTCAGCGGTTGCAGCAGCGGTGCCGCACGGGAAGTGCCGACTCCCAAGGCACAAGATAAGACCAGAGTGAGGATCTGGAAGTTGGGTATGTTGAAGCCCGCTGAATATGTTTCCAGCCTGGTCATTCCGAATCGGGCAAGTACTGAGTGGATGCGTTCGCCCCTATCGACCCTGTAATCGATGAGGACTGTCCCCGAGGTGAGCTCTCGCTCGCCCTCAAGGTTTCAATTTGCTGCTTGGTAGGTACATGATCTACGTGACTCCGTCGGTGCGTCTGCCCAGTAAGGTGACACCATGGTTGATGATGGTGGACGGCGCCCTCATGGCTAGCGTCCGAACCAGGCCCCCTAAACCGCGCTGTAAGACCGAGGCTTGTCAGACTTGCGCTCGCGACGTGAAGCCACACGTATAGTTCGCGAGCGAAGTCGCGGAATGGTACGTTGCCTGCGGGATCCCAGAAAGAAACCCCGAGTGCGTGTTTCATCCAGACCTCCTCCTCGCATGTACGCTACGACAAGAGCTAGACACACCCAACTAGTTCCAAATATAGCATCCTTGACATAATGCATGGTCATGTTGTATATGATGACGTCAGGTTTCATACCATTGGTGACTGTCGCGTCGGTGGGGTTGCGAAAGGGTGTCTGGTATAACGTGGCCGTCTGTTCTCGGATGGTCTAAGTATTTGGTTTGTGCGCGGCGTGTGGCCACGCGGTGGGGGCATGAAGGTTTAGGACTGTAGGCTACCAATTGGTTGAAAAGCATTGTGGGTAGAGCGGCTGATAGCGACCGCAGTCGGGTATTCCACTGTGCCGTGGTTGGTTGTTATGTACATAACACCTGCTTTGAAGGCCAGCCACATAATGTAGCTAGCTCCGCTACCAAGTGAAAAACTAATGTTTGAGAGCCCGATGATGAGATCATATGCTGAGAACCGTACTCTTAGAATAACGTCGGCGACGTATCGAAGTATCCCAAAACTCATCCTCTGATGGCAAGCAAAATGAAACAAGAGACAAGCCATGAGAGGTAGAGGAAGATCATTCACAGACGTGGCCTCTTGCCTGATACAATGAACCGGATAGAGTCACACCGTCGTGCAATTAGCAAGAAGGCTTGCGCAACCTTGAGCCAAATTTGCGGCGGATACCGCGGTCACTATACAGCCCCACCTTAAGCCTCGTTTAGAATCCGCTGCCCTTCCCGCCAGCACCCTCCGCAAGGGAGAGTCGCCGAAGGCGAGGCCCAGTGTGGTGCGCGCCATATGTGAACCCGATCCCTGTATGACGAACGAACAACACGCACCCATACCCATAGGGGGGTCGTTGGGAGGAGGACTGGCTATGGGTATGGGTGCGGGTTGTCGGACCCTGGGGAACGCTCCCGTTCGAGCGGGGACCCCCATCCGACAACACGCACCCATAGCCCTCTCCGATCCCCCTATGGGTATGGGTGTGTGTTGTTGGTTCGTCACTGTAGGTCGGATTTCTGAAACACTGGCAGAGGGCCCCAAGATGGCCCAGTTTGCCCCAAGACAGCCCCAGAATGGCCTCGAGAGAGCCCGGCGGAGGCCCCGGCACAGCCGCAGAGGTCCCCACGAGGGTCTCAAAACGGCCCAGGAGGGGTCCGCAAAACGGCCCAGGGAGGTCCCCCAGACGGCCTGCGAAGGCTACGGACGGGCGGGCAATGCAGCAGGCATCGGGCGTGCGGGCGGAGCGAGCGCCAGGTGACTATGGCCGTGCAGACAGCTTGGAGGATTGGAGGGTTGGGAGAAGCAAAGCAGGAGAAGCGGCTAGTAGGTCAACGCGGAGATGGTAAGCGGAGGAAGGGGCTCGCATAGTAAGTTCTTGTGAGACCAGCTCTTGGTCGACCTCGTTAGCTCCCTGGGGCCTTCTGAAGCCTCACGATGGCCTCCATACGGCCCAAGATCGCCACGAAATGGCTATAAGACGGCCCAAGATGGCCTCAAGACGGCCTCGGATGGCTTCAAGACTGCGCAAGACGGCACAAGATGGCCCCACAAGCAGTGCAGCTGCGATGCTCTGCGACGAGATACGGTGCAACGCAAAGCAATGCAGAGCAAAGCAATGAAATGCAGAGCAGTGGGGTAAAAGAGGAGGAGGAGGAGGAGGGAGACGGGAGGAGGCAGGAAGGAGGCAGGAGGCCGTAAGGAAGAGGCAGGGGGACGGGCACGCGCACGACGTGGAGGCGGCCGGTCAGGCAGGCCGCATCCGCTCGCCGTGCCAAGTCTGCCAGGAGCTGCCGGGCGGCCGCCTCGGCATCCTCGCCGTCGCGAGAGGAGGACGCGGTGGAAGGACGGGGACGGGGAGAAGGCAGGAGGCAGGACGGAGGGCCACGACGACGACGACGACGACGACGACGCCGACGACGACGACGACGACGACGAGGACGAGGGCGACGACGCATCCGGTGACGACGATGACGACGCGGAGGCCGAGGACGACGCGGAGGCCGACCCAGGACGCCGACGACGGAGGCTGGCGCTGTACCTGGCAGGAGGACCTCTGCACGCGCGCGCGGCGCGCGCCGAGGCCGCGGCCGTCCACCCGCAGCGCCCGCTCGCCGTCCACGAGGACCAGCAGATCCCGCCGCTCGCCTGCGACGCGCGGGGGCGCCTCGCTCTTCGCGCCTCGCGCGGCGCGCCGCCCTGCGCAAACTTTGACACCATCTTGGGCTGTCGTGGGGCCATCTTGGGCCGTCTCGTAGCCATCCCAGGGCCATCTTGTGCCGTCGGCAAGCGATCTCGAGGCCCCAGAGGGCCCAAGGGAGCTAGGCGCACAAAAACGTGCACGCGAGCACCCACCCACTCCCCGCTCTTCGCCATGTCCCCATGGAGTTGCTAGCCTTTGTTTCGGTTGTTTTTCTCCCAACCTTCAAGTACGTGCTATAAGCTGTCGACCCTTGCACCAGAGAACCGACGCCCCTCCGAAAATCCAGGGGCCATCGCCAGGCTCGGCGCCGTCAAGAATCGGCTCCGGGCGACGAGCCAGCCACAGGAAATGGTTAGCCGAGACCTCCAGGGGCCCACGCTGCGAGAGATATTTGTTCGGGGCGGCTGGCCCCAACCTTCCCGAACACCTCTGGCTGTCACCTTGTGGAATGCACGGGAATAGCTGCATGATATACAGAGGGACACGACGTACAGGTAGGGTGGCCCGTGCTATGAGAGAGCACGTTCTCTTTCCTTTTACGAAAGCCAGGGCGCGCCCGTCGCCTGCTCGCCAGGTGATTCAAGGGCCCTTGTGAGCCACATCCGCGGCACACAAGGGAGGCGGGACGGAGGCGAAGGAGGAGGAGAGGCTGACATACGCATGACAGCCACAGCTCGTACCTTCTTGCAGCCGAACTGAGTCCACGAACTTCCTCTTATTTTTCTTGGGGATCGTAACCATTCAGATACCATAGAGTTCCCAAGTAATCCCCAAGGCGTCTGTGACACGCGGCTGGCACAGCTACGCGAACACGCAGGCCTTGAAACCGTCCCTAGAAAAGGTCCATGAAGGGATTGTCAGATCCTGATTCGCCTGCAACTTTCCCCATTTCGCCCATGACACTCTTCGGCTCGAAGCCGATGGGGTAGCACTGCTACCCTGCTCGCTCCAAGTTGCCGGATGCTGCGCTGGGCGCTACGGCCCATTGCATCTCTCGTTCTTGGGGATCAGATTGACTTCGAAAATCTCAGGTCTGAGTCCTCGATCGGCTCGTCCCCTCCCTCGAGCATCGGCTGTCGAGTGGGAGTCGATCGAAAAATGGGACCGAACCGAGCGGACGAATCACCGCGGGCCTGCTGGACGAGGAGGAGGAGGAAGAGGAGGAGGAGAAGGAGCAGGGAGACGCATTGAGGAGGAGGAGATAGGAGTCGAGCCCTGCCGCAAGTCTCGCGGCTCGCCTGCGGTCAGCAGAACGCCGACACGCTGGCCCTCCCTCAGGGAGTCCTGGGCGGCCCGCACGGGGGAGTGCCTCATCCTCCTCCTCCTCCTCCTCCTCCTCCTCCTCCTCCTCCTCCTCCTCCTCCTCCTCCTCCATCTCCTCATCCTCCATCTCCGCCTCCATCTCCTCCTCCATCTCCTCCTCCTCCTCCTCCTCCATCTCCTCCTCCTCCTCCTCTTCCTCCTCCTCCTCCTCCTCCTCCTCCTCCTCCTCCCACATTCCTTGTCCTTACAAGTAACTTCTCCCTGTCGCACCCCGAGGCCGGTCGAGAGTGCAGACAAGGCGCTCCGCCTGGGGCTTCCTGATCACTCATGACCCCAGAGCTTTCAAGTTGGCACCAGTTCCACAAATGGAAGGCGGGGATCTTCAAGATGTGGCTCTCGCCTGAGCGCCGCGCACACTCGTTCTTCAAAATGCAAGAGCTTCACGGATTGAGGGCAGGTAGTTTTCAAAATGTGGCTCTCACCTTCGCGCTGCGCACACTCGTCTCAAAAGTTTGCACGGGCTTCACGGATTGAGAGCAGTTGCTTTCAAACAGCGGCTCTCGCCTTAGCACTCCGCACATTCGTCTTACAGTTTTGCCAGGGCTTCACGGAGTGAGGGCGGGTCGTTTTCACAATGCGACTCTCGCCTGCGCGCCGCGCACAGTCGTTTCAAAAATTAGCAGAGGCTTCACGGAGTGAGGGGGGGTCGCTTTTTAAATGGGGCTCGACCCCTAGCGCCGCACATTCGTCTCAAAACATTGCAAGAGTTGCACGGGTTCCCATGCTTGGCGCAGCAGGAAGGGCCTTTTCGGAGCCATTTATGATTGCCAGAGGCCACAGTTCATTTGATTCCCGGCGTTGGAGTCCCAGGAATGGTGTCCTGGCACAATTCAGGGTCGTCAAGACACAATAATCAGGTTGACCCGTGGCGTCGAAGTCTTGCGAATGATATTCTGGCACGCTTCATAATTCAAACGGGAGTCTCACAACGGGGCACTTCCCTCAGTGGAGATGAATCCTTTTTTATCTTCGAAACGTTTCGGCTTCCTCCTCATCACCATCATCGCATTGTTCTCATTACTCGTACTATTGCTCTTATTGTTAAAATTTCTACATTTTATAATTAATAAAGAAAAGTATGCTTCGTCGTTTGCTATTCCTCTTCTTCTGCATCATCATCATAATCAGCCGCATCCTCATCAGCATTGTTCTCACTATCAGTATCAGTATCAGTATCCTCCTCCTCCTCCTCCTGCTCCTCCTGCTCCGCCTCCGCATCCGCCTCCGCCGCTGCCGCCGCCGCTTCCTCCTTTTCCTCCTCCTCCTCCTTCTCCTCCTCCTCCTCCTCTTCCTCCTCCATTCCTGTTCCTCATGGATAACTAACTCCTCCCTGTCGCACACCGAGGACAGCCGCAAGGGCGGGCCAGGCATTTCGTTTGAGACTTCCTTACCTCTTACGACCCTGAAGTTCAGAAGTTGGCAACACGTTCACAAATTCAGGGCGGGCCTTTTCACGATATTGCGTTCGTTGCCGCGCACCGCTCACTCGCCTTACAAATTTTCATGGGTTTTACGGATTGAAGGCGGGTCGTTTCAAAAATTGTGATCTCGCCTTCGCGCCGCGTACACTCGTTGTAAACATCTGAGAAAGTTTCACGGATTGGGGGCGGGTGGTTTTCGAAATGTGGCCCTCGCCCTAGCGCTGCGCATATTCGTCTCAACAAATTGAAAGAGGTTCACGGATCGAGAGCGGCTCCTTCACAAGATGTGGCTCTCGCCTTAGCGCCGCACACTTTCGTTTTAAAAACCCAGCTTGCCCTCTGGGCTGAGTGGTCTACCGGAGCTCCCTGCCACAACCCATCATTCCCCTGCTCGGGGGAAGGTCTGTACCCCTGCCATTACCCCCAGACCCGCAGTTTCATCTCATCACACAGCGCGCACACCGCCACGCGAGCGTGTCGAAACCCTGTCAAGGCCAATAGTTTTCGAAGCATGTCAAGTCGAGCTTTTCTGGGCGTATAAATAACCAACGTATGAAGCTTGAATGGGGGGGGGATTCCGCGAGCGTGCGCACTTCCTCACCACCACCCTCACCAGCGCCGCCGCATCACGTCATCGTGATCGATAGACGCCGCCTTTGCGGCCATCATCGCTCAAGCTCAAGCCATGGACGCCATCATAACCACAATCATCCACATCATCACCATCACCATCATCATCAGCAGCAGCATGAGCATCATCACCCTCATCATCATGATCATCATCATCATCATCATCATCATCATCACCATCATCATCAACGCCATCGGCGTGACCAGCATCTGCGCCATCATTGGCACTGCCGTCGTCGTCGTCATCATCGCCACCACCTTCGCTACTATCACCATCGTTGCCACCGTTGTCGAGGTCATCATGATACCGCGCCCGCCCGAACCACCGACCCGCATCATTATAAAGTACCAGCGGGCCAGCGCGGCCTCTGAGACTGGGAAGTCGCCATCGGTAAGTGCCATCGCGGCCACATCGGCTGTGCCAAACCAGCTGGCGAACTTGCGCGCGCCAGCGCGGCCGCAGAGATGCGCCAGCCAGGGCCAAGCAGCCATCGAAATCGCCGCCGCATGGGTCTTGTAAAACAAGTTGCGGGTGGGAGGGTGGGATGATTGCACGAGCAGTGGAGCTGACAAATCATGAGTGGGCAAAAAGAACAATTACACCACACAGATCGCATCCCATTGACCGCACCTCACAGAGAGCATATCGGCAGGGCAAGGACCCGCTGTCCGGGGTCCACGCTGGCAGAACCATGCTCGTGCTGCCCATGCTCTGAAGAAGACCTCGCAGAATCTGGGAGGGCTGTTGTGAGGCGGGGGGGCCCTTTTTTTGGACGCTCGAAATGGGTACCGAAAAAATGGGTACAATACCCAACAGCAAATGTTGTCCCAATCCATCAGCGGCCGCTGTTGGGCAGGCGGCCTTCTGTCTCGAATGGACACAGGCCGCGGCGGCGTGGACAGCGGATCTTGTTCAAAATGAACAGGAACTGCTGTTGGTCATAGTACCCATTCTTTCCGTGCCCATTTCGGGCGTCCAGATCTGCGCTCGCAGCAGGGCGGGCTGAGGCAACGGCAGCTCAAAATCGATTCCCAAACCCCTTCCGGGGTCCAAACGCACCAGCTTTGAGAAAGCTGCGCCCGGCCGTGGCGAAGGAGGAGACCCCCCCCCCCGAAGGCAGACTGCCGCTGCCTCAACTCGCCCTCCTCTGATTCGGCAGCGAGTCCAGGGCGGACGTCAGAGGGGGCTTTGGAGGCCTGGAAATTGGCACCAACACCAACACAGGGATTTGACTCCACAGGGGGAAGATGATCCTAGATTTCGGTGTTGGTGGTAATATTTCAATCACCTTGGAAGCCAGAATATTACCACCATCACCGAGATCGGGATCTTCTTCCCTCGGTGGAGACACACCACCGAAATTGGTGTTGGTGTCAACCTCTAAGCCTGCGAGGGCTGACCTTCTCGGAAAGCTCGGAAGGCCCCCGGCCTTCTGCCTCCGCAGACATCGACGGCATCCTCCGGGGGCTCGCAGACATGGACTGGTGATCCACGGATTTGGCGCGCCCAGGATGCGGCCCGTGCGGCGGCGGAGATGTGCGATGTCCCATGGAATCGGGACCCGTCGCTGATCCACGCTCCCTCTGATCCATGTTTGCGATCGCCTGAATCTCAGAAGGCTGGAGGACCTCTGAGGAGCCCGACGCCTCCTGAGAGGGCCTGCCTCCTCTCTCGCTCCCCCCCCCCTCGGCCGCCGACCGACTGCGCGCGCCGCCCATCTGTCGGGCTGAACTGCCCCCCCCCAAACCCGCACGCGAATGCAGTTTCCGCTCAACATCTGGAAAAAGCGAACCGAGCGCTCCATTTCGCAGTGCCGCGCCGGGGGGGGGGGGACCGTGCCCGCTCCTGCGCCGACGCGAACGCGAAGACGGCAACGACGACGACGACGACGACGACGACGACGACGACGACGACGACGGCGACGACGACGACGACGACGACGACGACGACGACGACGACAGCGACGACGACGAGTTCGAGACGGCATGTTTGAGATGGCATCTCCGGCTGCCACGCGGCGGGCTGCTCCGCCCCGCCCAGGAACACCCCGCCGTGGTAGCCCACCACGAAGGCGCCCGGGACCTGCGAGGCCCGGGCCGGGAGGCCGGCCGCCAGCAGCTCCTGCGGCGCGCGGTGCGTGAGGCCGACGCCGAGGCCGCCGACCCAGCCCTCCACCGTCCTGACGACCTCCACCTCTCGGCGGCGAGCGAAGGGGGGAGGAGGAGGAGGAGGAGGAGGAGGAGGAGGAGGAGGAGGAGGAGGAGGAGGAGGGGAGGAGGAGGAGGAGGAGGAGGAGGAGGAGGAGGAGGAGGAGGAGGAGGAGGAGGAGGAGGAGGAGGAGGAGGAGGAGGAGGAGGAGGAGGAGAGGAGGAGGAGGAGGAGGAGGAGGAGGGGGGAGGGGAGGAGGAGGGGGAGGGGGAGGAGGAGGAGGAGGAGGAGGAGGAGGAGGAGGAGGAGGAGGAGGAGGGGGGAGGAGGAGCGAGGAAGAGGAGAGAGGAGGAGGAGGAGGAGGAGGAGGAGGAGGAGGAGGAGCGATCCGAATCGATATCGATTCTGGCTGGCTCGATGCGACTCGATGCCGATTTTCCGAAGATCCCGTGCGGCCCGATGCTTGCATACAGCAGGGGCGTTGACCTAAGGAACCCTGAATAAGGAACGAGGCCCCTTTTCTCCAGAAGTTGAATCTCGATTTCCCATGGGAAACCTCCGGAAAACAGAAGGCAAACTGCAGAACAATCAAGGAACACCGAGCCCCTCCCCAACGAAAAAGGTCCCTTCTGCAGGGCCCCGGCTGCAGTGCTGCTGTGCGCCCTGGCGCGGCCGAGACGACTGGACTCCGACGCCCCCCGCGCTCGCCGCCGCGCCTCGAAGTAGAGGCCGCACGCCCGCTCGGGCAGCGGGGCGGCGCCCACCGCCACCGCCCCGCGGCAGCCGCGCTCGCGGGAGGCGGCGTAGCCGTCCGGGGATCCGCCGCCGGGGCGCGGCCGAGGTGACTGCAGTCTGGGGGAACGAACGAGGACAGAAACAGAATGACTCCTGGCGGAGGCCGGCGCGGTCCGCGCGGACCTCCGAGAAATCCGCGCGGGCTTCGCCGACCTCCGCCGGATGGCACAAGCATGGAAACTCGGAGGTCCGCGCGGATGTCTCGCATCGGCGCTGGGGGCCCCCTGGCGCGCTCCGCGCGCCAGGGGAGGGGGTCCAGCGCGTCCAGCGCAGATCCGAGAGATCCGCGCGAACCTCCGAGTTCCATGTTTATGCCATCTTTCGTTTCCCTGCAGTCCACCCGTGTAAAGCAAGGACACGAGATGATAGTGCAAAGGCCTTGGAGGGCCATGTCGACACCTTGCGAGGATGGGCCGAAGGGGAAGGGTGCAGGGGTGGCCTGGGAGAGTTGCTCTTCCTTCCTATGCGGGCCGATTGTACCTACCAAGCCACCCCAACCCAACCCGAAGTCGCCGCTGCGCCCATCTATTCCCAGCGGGGGGGGGCATTCTGGAGCACTGGAAAAAAGCACGGTGGAACCCGTGCGTTCTCCCACCCGAAATGGGGGGCAGGAGAGCCCAGAATCGAATCGATAAGGCGCATCTGCGATCGACATGAATCGGATCGGCGGAAATCGGCAGCCCAGTCGGGAGAAGTCGAATCGGCGGAAATCAGCAGACCAGAAGGCCCTCTATCGAAAGACATCGGAATCCACATCGGACTCCCGAGTCGAATCGACGCGGAATCGGAAGCCATCGAGGTCGAAATCGAATCGAGTCGGAGGAACCGAAGCGAGCGCCCTGTTGGGGGGGGGGGTCCGGGGCCGTCGGGGCAAGCGTTCAGTCGGGCCTGTCCCCCTACAGGGGGATCTTCGACGAAAAATAAAAAATACTCCGAAAATAATCAAAAATAATCCAAAAACAGTCTGGGAACCATTTTTGGAGCATTGTTTGTCCTTCTGGCGTATTTGGGCGGGTATATTTTTTTTTTCGTCGAAAACCCTCTGTAGGGGGACACGCCCGACTTAAGGCAAGAGGTGCGTGGCCTGTGGCCAACCAAGTGGCGGAGAGGCACGTGGCGAGAGGCACGTGGCGGCCCTCCCGTGCCCGCTCGAGCAGCCACCACCCTGCATGGAGGAAGAAAAAACTGCACACGGCAGGTTCGCGCAGCGTAGGGGGAGGAGGAGGAGGATATGGATATGGATATGGCTCTAACGCGGTGCGTATGAAAGAAAAGGAAAGGACTCCTCAGGAGCCTTTCACACGCTTGGAGGGATACTTGGGACATTGCCCTTCCTCCACTCTGCGAAGATAAGCCGCCCCAGTGGGGGTGAGGGTGCCGAGGCAAGACTGGGCCAAGGAGGCCCGAAGCTGCTCGACACCGAAACTCCCACAGGAACTACAAATCCACACATTATTCTTGGCTTGATAAACCATTTTGTGAGTCTCGTGAACCCAGCCCCCCCCGATATGTACCGAGCGTCCCCTCGGCACCTGGAAAAGGGCGGAGTCGACAGACTGCAGATTATAGCACTGACTCCTGCGCCACGCCGCGGCAGCTGCTGCCGAAGCCGAGCTCCGACAAACAAGGCAGGCACGGCCACTCTCGGACAAGGTGTGCTCGGACTCGAACACGGACACAACACTGGGCGCTGGCGGCCTGGGTGCCTTGGTCTGATCACGAGCACGAGGAGCGGACGGGGACGCGGCCATGGCCTCGAGAGTGGATCGGAGCAACCTTTTTCGGACGAGCCCTGCTTCCAACTCAATCTTCCCAATTCTTGTCCTGGTATGCTGGTTGACACGCACCATACTGGCAGCAACTCCAGCAAGAGTGTCAGCAACTTGGTTCCCGATGAACATCCACATCGGCAACTTGGAATCAACATGTTGCTCCGCCTCGAGGTGAGAGGGAACCTGCAAAACGGTAACCTGTGATACATCACGCCCTTCGAGAGCTAGGCCAATGAGCTTCCAAATACTAGCGTTGGGCCCCGATGGGGCTGCATACTTCTTCTGAAACCACCCGTTGACGACCCCGCTATTGTCGGACACGTAAACCAAGGACCCCAAGGTGTGCCTGATCGCCAGTAGGAGGCCCCAGAGCTCCCCCCGAGGGACAGTCTGAAAGCCTCCAGGAAGTCCTCCAAATATACATGCTGCAACCGTAGGGTCGCCGTAGTCGCTGAGAGAGACAGCCGAGACACCGACACGCCGAAGTCGAGAATCACGACTATCTTCACCCCCGCTGCCGTCCCCGAAGACAATGATGGGCTCCTCGGGGGTGCCCATGCCGAGCCCTCCAGTGGCTGGGAAACTGTCATGCTGAGCATGGTACATGTGCCACTGCTCGCTGTCTGGCGGAGGCTCCACTGAGGTCTACCGCGCAGGGATGAGGCCCCGCGACCAGAAACATGCCGCTGCGTCGTGCTCGGCAACAGCACGCGGAACAAGATGAGCAGAGGAAGAATACACTGCATGATCCTTGTTAAAACTGCACAGCCAGCCTCGGTGAAGAGGTGTCTCCTTGCTCTCCCCACACCGAGGACAGAGGCCGTCGCACTGCGCATTCGTCTCATCCGCAACCCTTCCCTTAGGCCATGTCCCTCCCACTGCAATAGCGAACATGGTCTCACATAACTGAGTGCCGTGCGGTACGGACGAGAGCGCTGCAAGAACTTGCCGAAGAGAATGGTTATCTACCCCGTGCTGGACCCCTTCCCCGCAAAAATGTGACGCCGCTGACTTCCAAAGCTTGAGACGGACCGTTTTCTCGAACTCGGACACCAACCCACTAAAATCCTCCGACCAAGAAACGACCTCATCGGGGAACGTCCAAATCGCTCCAGGATCGTCATCGCTAGCTGGTGTGTGCCACTCGCTCGGTGATACTGGGTCCCAACCGAACTCCAGAAGATACGCGACCATGGCGGAGATGGGCCCCCGCACTGCTTGTGAAACCTGCCGTGGCTCCATCTGCCGAAACTGAGCAACTACGCGCGGCCAAGCCGCGCGAACCGCGGGCCGGAGCGACGGGTCCTGGAACCAAGTGCGTAACCATAACTGAAAACATTCCCTCGGAAGTTTGTACCCAGGATCATGTCCGTCGGCCCGCAGATCGAGAACCGCAGTTAAACACCGACCACGTGTGGCCGAGGAAAGCGTGTGACCGAGGCGGCGTCTGCACTGCTGGCGAAAGGTACCGAAAGCCCCCACAATCTGGCGCCCGTAGCTGCCTGCAGCTTGCGCCCCGACACGTTCCAGCAAACCAGTCCTGAGATAATTCCTGGACGCCCGACCGAACTTACATATCCTAAAATTCATGCCCTTCGCCTTAGCCACCCGTTTGGTCCGAGAAGCCCGTGCTACGCGACCAGCCCCGAGATCAGCCCCGAGGAGAGTGGTTTGAAGAGCATGCTGCAGATGAAAACCCCGACGCCGAAGGCGTTGGACAACACTTTTGCTGTCCGAGGCGCTGGTGCACATGATGACGCTCTTGGGTGACACAGGCAAGCCGTGCGCCACAAGCGACCGACACGTGTCGAGCACGCCTTGATATAACTTCTCTCGAACTGCTTTCCGAGAGCCAGCGACATGTTCATTGATATCATCTACCCAAACTCGAACAGACATAGACGGATGAGCCACTGTAATCTTACTCATGATGAAATAGATCATACATCGCCCAAAACGCGTCCCAGACCTGAGCCCCTGAATGATGCTCTGGACGACCTGGAAGGCCTCGGAGTAGGACCCCAACTGAGAGACCGTACGAGGTGCTGCACACATCTGTAGTTCCAAGAAGAGAACCTCAGGAGGGAACCCAAGCCTGAGAGCGGCCCGAGCCAGAGGACCCCACTGCATCTCATCGTAGAACCCCTTGATGTCTACGAGGCCCTCCCCGAAAGCGATCCCCAAGTTGTGCATGGCCTCGTCCTTCAAAGCGCGAACGAAGGCCTCGCGGAGCGCCGAGTTCCCCGCCACTGCGGCGTCCCACGCAGGCTCGGAGTCCTGAGACCAAGAACGGACGTCGTCCTCCCGAGCGCGGGACCAAGTCCTGGTAAACATAGACATGAGACCAATAACGCGGTCAGAACCAGATTTTTTCCCTAAAAGCTTCCCAACGACCAGGAGAACCTGCCAGGGCCAGGAAAGACATTCCTCGCAGGCGTTGTAGAGCCCAGCGAGCTCCGAAACTCCAGCAAACGGCAAACGCTCCATATCTAACGGGGTGAGTTTGTCGACCCCGAGTCCTGTCTTGGCTCGCATGGAATGTAGCGCTTGACGGACTCTGTCGTGGGAAAGTGGCTCGAGGCGTTCGTGCCGAGCAACTTCGCGAATTTCTTGAAATACTTCCTGGACATCGTGCAAGTCGGGTTCCCTTGGGCCCCAGAGCTGTTTCCACGTACTGGCTTTGCTATCAACGATGTCCAGGGGATGATACATAACCTGGCCGTCGACTACGAGCTCATCGGGGACAGGGGGGGGGGGTCTTCTTAGGAGCCTCGTGGAGGATCCCAGGAGCCTCCGAGGTCGAAATCCAAGCACTAAACTCCTTAAGAGACGCCCCCAAAGCCCGTCGACGAGCTCGACCTGTGATGCGCTTGGCCGTGACAGCCATCTCGTGCAAGCTGGCATCAGGCATGTCGGCGACCGTTAGTAGCCGAGCTTGCCACTCGCTCCACGAGGCCACGGTCGGGTCGGCGAAGGAAGCGAGTGGTACGTGTACGCTGTCTGGCTGGTCCCCTGCCAAGGCCGCACACGCCTCCACGAGCTGCTGCTGCTGTATGGGTCCGTTGCCACGAGAACGATGCAAGCTAAGCTTGGTCAGCACAGTGGTAACCCTGCCCCACCAAGACGACACCTGATCATGAAGAGGCTGTTCCCGAACTTTGGACGGAGCTCTAACCTCGGTGACGGTGTACTTGGGCCCTGAGTCCCTGGAAGGCCCCGCTAGATTCGTCCCATGGTGAATACAGACGGTACGCTCCAAAGCTTTGACCCAAGATCCATAAAGAGCTCCCAGACGAAGAATATGTGGTCCCCCAACCGCAAACGCCGCAGAGTTGGCAATGGCAGGAAGAACCTCCGAGGTGCCAGTGGAGTCCGTGTAGCCCACTTGTGCCCTGCAGGAGTCCCAGAGGTCAGAGGGGAGGAAAAAGGCAGGCAGGGCACCGCCATGGGTGCTCGAGGGGACCTCGGGGGAGGCAGAACAACTGGGTGGGTCCCGAGACTCGTGGGATGCGGTGAGCACACTCGTTATGCCGTGAGACGGAGCCGCGACCTCGGCCCCTTCGGGCCTGGGCGTGGCTGGAGGCGCAGCAACCGCTGGGCTGCCAGCCTCGGGTTCAAAGAAACCTGGGGGCACGTAGTCGCCCTCGCCGTCCGACTCAGGCCAGTCGGCGGCAAGAGGACTGGCCTGCGCACTGGGCTCGCCCTCAGAGGAAGAAGCCGTCGCTGACGTAGACGCCGTCGCACCTCCAGCAGAACAGAGGTCTCCGAACATCTCATCCGTCGCCGTCGCCATCCTGTCCTGGGCCGCCCGTCGTGCCAGGGCGCGCTCCCCTCGGGCCATGGACGACTTGGAGCCCTCCCGCGGCTGGGTGGTAGGTCGAGGTACTTGTGGGAGTTGAGCTGCAAGCACCAGCTGCCGACACAACAGTTGAGACCCCGAACTTCTCAGCCGAAGTTGAAGCCCGCAATGCGGTCGCCAAGGCACTGACAAAACTGCACTCAAACCCACGATGTACGGTAACGCCGAATAGCTGGCCACCACATAGTCCAGCGTGCTGCCCTTGCCCATGCCGCCCACGCAGGTGAACTCCGTGTCGGCAGCGGTGAGGACGTTGGCACCCACACGCTCCAAAAACCCAGCGTCGGCCAGGACGGACGGTGGCATGTTGAAGTCGCCTATGCAAATCCACGGCAGCTTCAGCTGAGAGACGAGGGCCCCCAGCTTGGCGAAACGCACCAAGTTCCTGCCGTGGAGGCCCTCGGAGCAGTACCCGTAGAAGGCGATCAGCACGATGGAATACCCTTGCTGGTTGAGGATCGCCACCGTGAACCCGTCCAAGGCGGCGCTGCCTTCGGCCTTGAGGTCGCGGCACACGGAGTCGGTGTCGTGGACCCTGTGGAACTGTAAATGCTGCCTCCCAAGGATCCACTCGCCGCCCTCGTTGGCCCTGTCCTTGGTGGCCTCAGATTGCTCGCGGCCCGTCCCACGAGCTGGATTGTCTATCAACTTGAGATGCGACTTGCGTGCCTGGCCCTTCCAGTGCTGCAGGTCGCTGGCGGACTCGATGTGAGTCTCAACTAACAGGAAGTAGTGATACGGAGCTGAAGCTGGCCCAGTGACGTAGTCCCAGGCCTGCTTCCCCATGGCAGTGACGTTAGAGAAAAATATGAATGTGTCACTCTGGCTCTTGGAGGTCGTGGCGACCTCAGTACCCCAAGGCAGGTCAGTCTGCGACGCAGACTCTCCCCGAGCGGTCTTCGACGCGGCTGCCTGCACACCCGCGCCGCCGCTCCTGCCCGTTCGTCACTTGCTGCTGCCAGCGGCCGCCGCCCCAGCGCCGCCGCCAGCCGCCTCCTTCTTGGCCGCTTCGGATGCCTGCATGGCGGCAGCCTTGGAAGCGCTGATCTTGGCCGCGGCCTGCTGGATGCGGGCCTCGCGCGCCTCCCGAGCGGCTCTGGCTGCCTCGGGGTCGGCCGCGGCGGGGGCGGCGGCTGGGGGGGCGGCCGCCGCCGCGCTGCCTGCGGCCGCGCCCGCTGCCGCGGCGGCGGTGGGTGGGGCGCTAGCAGCTGCAGCCGCCTGCGCACCACCACCTGCTGCCCCGACTGCTGAGGAGCCACCGTCGCCCTTGCGCTTCTTGGCCATCCTGTCGGTGAGCTGGCTCTGGAGCTCCTTGGCCCGCTGCAACCAGTCACCCACCTGCGTGTTCTTGGTGGCCAGCTGGTCCTTCACTGCTTTGAGATCGGACTCCAGCTTCCGCAGCTCCTGAACTTCAGACTGCTCGGCCTCCATGCTGTCAAGATTGCGAAAGAAATCCTCGTCCCATGTAATCTGGAAAAAAGTCTTGCTCTCGGCGCAGCCTTCACCTTCCTGGACCGTGACGCCCAGCTTGGCGGCGAGGGCCTGCGCGGCGAGTTTCTTCGAGTCCTCGGCTTGGGCGAGGACAAGTGCGGCCTGTCGCTCCTTCTCTTGAGCTTCCTCCAAAGCATCTCGACACTTGAGAAGTCGCGCCATGGCCTGGTCGTGCTTGACGGATGCGTCGCGGACGGCGCCGTCTGCCAGTCGTAGTGCGTCCTCTGGAGGGACAGCAGACTGCCGAGCCCGCTTGTGCCTGAGGTCGTCGATCTGCGACTGAATCATCCTGCGGAGGGCGGGATCCTCCGTGCAGCTGAGCGCAGACTCCAGGGTCGAGATGGCCTTGTCCTCCGCCGAGAGAGAGTCGCTGGGCCCCTTCCCGACGACGGGGACCTTGCCCGCCTTGCCGTCCTTGGAGCTGCCCCCCTTGGCGGCGTAGAGGTCGACCTTCACCCCGCAGCGGCTGCACCTGCAGGCCTGCTTCTGCAGGACCCCGTGGAGGAGGAGGAGGTAGAGGAGGAGGAGGAGGAGGAGGAGGAGGAGGAGGAGGAGGAGGAGGAGGTAGAGGAGGAGGAGGAGGAGGAGGAGGAGGAGGAGGAAGAGAGGGAGGGGGAAGAGAAGGAGGAGGAGGAGGAGAAGGTGGAGGGGAAAGGGGAGGAGGAGGAGGAGGAGAGGAGGAGGAGGAGGAGGAGGAGGAGGAGGTAGAGGAGGAGGAGGAGGAGAGGAGGAGGAAGAGGAGGAGGTAGAGGAGGAGGAGGAGGAGGAGGAGGAGGAGGAGGAGGAAGAGAGGGAGGGGGAAGAGAAGGAGGAGGAGGAGGAGGGAGGTGGAGGGGAAGGGGAGGAGGAGGAGGGAGGAGGAGGAGGCGGAGGAGGAGGAGGAGGAGGAGGAGGAGGAGGAGGAGGAGGAGGAGGAGGAGGAGTAGAGGAGGAGGAGGAGGAGGAGGAGGAGGGAGGAGGAGGAGGGAAGAGGGAGGGGGGAGAGGAAGGAGGAGAAGGAGGAGGAGAAGGGGAGGGGAGGAAGGAGGAGGGGAGGAGGAGGAGGAGGAGGAGGGAGGGTAGAGGAGGAGGAGGAGAGGAGGAGGAGGAGGGAGGAGGTAGAGGAGGAGAAGGAGGAGGAGGAGGAGGAGGAGGAGGCGGCGGAGGAGGAGGAGGAAAAGAAGGAGCGCGTGCAAAAATTGTTGACACCGCGTCGATCGCTCAGCCTTGAACCGATCGCGGTCCCGATATCGTTCAAGGCTGTATTCCGTCGGGTCCAGGGCGTTACCGCGTCCCTCGGTGCGTCCGCATCAGACTTCAGGCATTGAACGCCTTCGCCAGCGTCGCCGGCGCGCCATCGCCGCATGAACCTACCGTAGACATGACTTCTCGGAGGCCCACGCGGAGCTGCGAGAAATCATGTTTATGCCGTTTTTCGTTCTTCGACTGAGGGTCTACGGATTGGAGGGGTCTGACTGGCTCAGGCAAGGGGGGGGGACATCGACCTGGGGAATCGCCGGTATATCGGCGATGGGCCCTCGACGGCAAATCCGCACGCTCCTGTGCGGGGTGGGGACATCAGACCCCTCTCGGCGATCCATCGGCGATTGAGGTCGATGCATCACCCCCTGAGCCTATCCACCCCTATCCGTCGGTCGGAAGAAGTGGGTAGAAACAAGAAGGAGGAAGACGTTGGAAGTAGACTGGGCGTCCGCCCGCCACCCAAAGAGGAAGGAAGGGGAAATCACAGGAAGGCGCTTCAAATATACTGGAGAGAGCGCGTTTCACGGGCGCTTGCCTTGGGAACATTCGGCGGCGCGTTTCGAACCGGGGGGGAGCCCCGGGCCCCCAATACTCGGCGCCGTCGATCAGAACCAGGGGGACTCCCCTCCCCCCTAGCCCCGCCACCCCCAAACCCCCACCCACCAGGGCGCTGTCGCTGGCGCCGGCGCCAGCGCTGGCGGCGGCCAGCAGCGCCGTCGGCGGGGACACAGCAACGATGACCAAAGAGGGCACAGGGAGGGGAGGGGATCTGGGGGTCCAAAACCCCCACCCCCCGGCGCCGGCGCCAGCGCCGGCGCTGGCGGCGGTCAGCAGCCAGCAGCGCCGACGGCGAGGATGCAGCAACGATGACCAGAGAGGGCCAGGAGGCCGCAGAGGGGAAACGCACAGCGCCACATCGAGCCCTCGCCTCGTAAAAGCCACCGAGAGGCCCTTAGGGAGGTCCAGGAGGCTTCACAAATGCTCCTTAGACGCCCACGAGACCCCTCTGACGAGACCTCAAGAGGCATCCATTTGAACTTTGACCCACGGCCACAACACGGTGGCGGGAAGACCCGGAAGGCCACACCACCACCACCACCACCACAAACCACCACACCACCACTACACCCACCACACCCACCACACCACCACAACCACCAGAACCCTCCGCCACGACAAAAACCACCATCACCACAAACCACTACACCACCAACAACAACAACAACAACAACAACAACAACAACAACAACAACAACAAAACGCCGCCACCACCACCACAACCCTCCACAACCACCACAACAACCACCACCACAAACCACCACACCAACACCACTACCATCACCACCACCGCCACCAGCACCACCGCCACCCAAACCCACCACCACCACCACCACCACCACCACAAACCACCACACAGCAACCACCACCACCACAACCACCACCACCACCACCACCACCCACCACCCACCAGCACCACCACCACCACCAACAACACCACAGCCCACCCCACCACCACCAACACGACAAACCACCAAGCCACCACCACCACCACCGCAACCACCACTACCACAACCACCAGCACCTCAACCCACCACCACCACCACAAACCACCACACAACAACCACCACCACAGCCACAACCACCACCACCACCCCCACAACCACAACAACCCACCACCACCACAGCAACCACCACCACTACCGCCACCACCACCACAATCCACCACACCACCACCACCAAAACGACCGCCACAACCACCACCACCACCACCAGCACAACCCACCACCACCACCACCACAAACCACCACACCACAGCCACCACCACAAACCACCACACAACCACCACCACCACCACCACCACCGCAAACCACCACACAACCGCCACCACCACCACCACCGCCACAACCACCACCTCATCACCAGAACAACCTACCACCGCCACCACCACCACCACAAACCACCACAACACCACCACCACGTCGATACCACCACCAGCTGCACCTCCACAACCCGACACTACCACCACCACTACCACCATCACCACCACCACAAACCACCACACCACAGCCACCACCATCATCGCCACGACCACCACCACCACCACAAACCACCACACAACCACCACCACCACCACAAACCACCACAAACCACCACCACCACCACCACCCTCGACAACGCACCACCACCACAACAAACCACCACACCACCACCACCACCACAACAACCACCACCGCCACCACCACCACCACCACAACCCGCCACCACCACAACCACTACCACCGCCACAACCAGCACGACAAACAACCACACCACCACCGCCACCACTGCCACCACTACAACCCAACACCACCACAACTACCACCACCACCACCAAAAATCACCACATCACCACCACCACCACAACCCACCACCACCGCCACAACCACCACCACAACCACAGCCTGCTACCACAACCACCACGATAACCACCACCACCATCACCACCACCACCAACCACTACACCACTACCACCACCACCACTACCACCACCACCACCACCACCGCCGCCACCACAGACCACCACCACCACCACCTCAGAGAGGCCCCAAGAGACGCCCAAGAGGCGCCCAGGAGGCTTCACGAATGCCCTCCAGAGGCCCCCGAGAGCCCTCCGACGAGAACCCAGGAGGTATCCATTAGGACTCTAACCCGAAACCAAGGCACGGTGGCGGAGCGTCTTCGTCGTCGCCGTCATCGTCGTCGCCGTCGTCCTCGTCGACGCTCCCCGCCGCCGCCGCCGCCGCCAGCCGCCGCGCCGCCGACGCCGGCTCCAGTCCGAGGAGAGGGAGAGAGGAGGGGGGGAGTTCGAACCCCCCCCCCCTCCGTCACGGGAGCAAGGAAGAGGGGAGGTGGGGAGGTCGAACCCCCCCCCCCTTCCCTCCATTCCAGGGGGGGGATGCGGTCCCACCCCCCCCCTCCAAGCGCCCACAGAACGCGCTCTTTCATGTATTGGAATCCCAGGATCCACACATATATATATATATATATATATACATATATATACACATATATATAAACACACTGTCAACAACCGACGGGTATCCTTGCTCCTGAGGAGAGTTGCGCCGACACGGCGGCGGAACTGCCGGAGGCAGCTGGCTATCGTCAGGTTCGCGCCGCAGGCCTGGCTGAAGGGGGGCGTCAACGGCGCCTGCGAGTCGCCCGCCGCACGCTGCTCCCCGGGCGCAGCGCCGTCGCTCGTGCCAGCGGGCAGGGCCACCGCCGCCCTGAGCATCAGGCCGAGGCCGCCTGGAGGGTGCACTGGCACTGTGCGCCCCTAGTGGGCCCTGGAAACGACAGGGCCGTTTTTTTACCGGTTCCGTTTCGCCGTTTCTTTGCCGGTTCCGACGCCGTTTTTTACCGGTTCCGTCGCCGTTTGTTTTACCGGTTCCGGCTTCGGCTCCAATCCTGGAACCGTTCTTTTGCCGTTTCCGGTCGCCGTTTTTTTGCCGTTTCCATTTTGAAGGGACATTTTTTGGGAAACGGTGAAAAAACGTCCCTGCCGTTTCCGGGGCCCACAAAGTGTGCGCCCCCCCTTGGAGGGCGCACGTCCGAGGCGAGAATCTGCTGCAGACCTCCTGCCATGCAGCACTACCCGGGCGGCATGGCCAGAAAGAGCTCGCCGCCGAGCATACGGTCGGGGCGTCGACCTAAGGAACCCTAAATAAGGAACGAGGCCCCTTTTTTCCATAAGCGAACCTTCGATATCCTGTCGAAAACCTAAGGAAAGCCTGCGGCAAGCTGTGAAACACTCAAGGAACGCGGAGCCCCTCCCCAACGAAAAGGGTTCCTTCTTCAGGGCGCCGACTGTATACTTTCTCGGCGCGCGCGCCGCCCCATGCGGGGCCGACGCACACAGTGCCAGTGCTTCTGGGTGATGCCGATCAACATCAAATCGGGAAATCGGATCGGATCCGAGCGTGCATCGAATCGGGCCGCACCGGCACAGAGTCGAAATCGAGTCGAGTCGAGTCGGCGGCGCCGGGATGCACCACGGCGCCCGATAGGCATCGGGCCGCAGCGGATCGCCCGAGCACCGGACTCGAGTCGAATCGGGCCGGCGGGGCCGACATCGAATCGGACCGATGGAATCGGAACAGACCTGGGGGCAGGGAGTTCAAACTGGCAGCGATGGAGTACAATCACACACCTTCATGAATCTGCTCCACCGAAAGCCCTACACCCTCCAAGACACGGCGGCTGCCCGTGCATGCGTCTCACGTGTAGCCTCCTTGGCCACAACAACCTGTTCTCAGATCCAAGGATCGGCGAAAGTACACCCCGAAACGTGCGGCCAGTGCCGCCTCCGGCAGCGACGCAGCGCACCGATGCTGCACGGAAACGGAAGGGAAAGGGAGAGGGCAAGGGAAAGTGACATGGATATGCCCGCCCCACTGAGGGGCAACGATAGGGGGGACTGGCACAGGGACGGGGGAACATCGACCTGGAATCGGCGATACAACGCCGATGGATCGGCGACAGGCCCCCCATAGCGAGTCCGCACGTTCCTGGGCGGGCGGGGGCTGTCGGGCCGCCAATTCACGATGAATGGGCGATTGGGGGTTGCTGCATTCCCCCCTTATGCCTACCCTCCCCTGTCGTTGCCCCCCACGAGGGGTGTGAAAAGGGGGGGCGATCGAACCGACTGCACGCAGCCAGCCTCTCCGGCGCCTCGGGGCACCGGGAGCGGCCGCGCGTCCGAGAGCGTGCCCGGCGGCGGGACGGGAGCTGCACGCAGCAGACTTCTGTGGGGCCTGGGGACACCCAAGCGAAGATGCACAGGTCCAGGGAGTCCGTGTTCGTCTGCCCCTGCACTTCCCACATCTTCTCTGTTTCTGGGAGGGGACGACAAGTTGTTCCTCGTGCTCCGAGGGGGGCGACGTCACCGCACGCCCGGGCCTGAAGCGTGAAGGCTACCTCCCGGGTGGCCTCCAGCGAGGGCAGCTTTGCAGAGCACTGCACACGGGGATCCACGGGCCACCCTGAGAAAGAGGTGGAAAGGTCTCACGATTAATTGTGCCTGTGTCTTTCTTTCACTCCTTCTATTCACCCCTCCGCCCTCTTTCTCAAAGCCTCCCCGTCGTCCTCCCGAGACCCCGAATCCGCCACGAGGCAGCCCCTGGACCCTGCCCAAGACGACGACGACGACGACCACGACAACGACGACGACGGCGACGGCGACAACGGCGACGGCGACGACGACGACCAACGCGACGACGACGACGACGACGACGACCACGACGACGACCACGACGACGACGATGATCATGACGACGACTACGACGACTACGACGACGACGACCACGACGACGACGACGACGACGACGACGACGACCACGACGACCACGACGATCATGACGACGACGACGACGACGACGACGACGACGACGACGACGACGACGACGACGACGACCCAGTCGTCCTCCTGAGGCCCCGAATCCGCCGAGAGGCGGCCCCGGAACCCCCTCTTTTGACGGCGCGCATAAGGGGGTGGGGGGAGGGGGGAAGGGCTGCTTAGAAGGGGGCTGCTTCTTGAAGGCGCCGGCCTTACACATATAGATAAGGCCCGCGCCTTCTAAGAAGCAGGGGTGCTTCTAAGAAGCCCTCCCCCTCCCCCCACCCCCCTCTGCGCGTGACCCCCTCCTCCAGAGGCGCGCCCGCGCCAGCTTCCCACCCCGGGGCAGGCTCCGGACGGCCCCGGCGCCCCAGGAGGGAGGGAGACATCGGGAGGAAGGAGGGCAGAGCAGGGAGAAGGAGAGGAGGAGGAGGAGGAGCAGGTGGCGGAGGAGGAGGAGGAGGAGGAGGAGGAGGAGGAGGAGGAGGAGGAGGAGGGGGAGGAGGCGGAGGAGGAGGAGAGCAGGGAGGAGGAGAGGAGGAGGAGGAGGAGGAGGCGGAGGAGGAGGAGGAGGAGAAAGGAAGAGGAGGCGGAAGCGGGGAGATTGTCGGGACCGCCCGGGCCCAGAGAGAACGAAATCTGGGAAAAGCACGTGGCGCGATCTTGTCGATCCGTCCGTTAGACCCATCATTTCGGGTCCGCCCGGGCGACCCGCCCGTCAGGGTCTGCCCGCCCCACCTGCCGCTGGGGTCCGCCCGCCAGACTCGTCCGCTTCGTCATCGTCGTCGTCGTCGTCGTCGTCGTCGCCGGCTTCGTCGCCAACACCGTCGTCGTCGTCAGGGTCGTCGTCGGCGTCGTCGTCGTCGCCGGCTGCGTCGTCGTTGCCATCGTCGTCGACTTCGTGGTCGTCGTCGTCGTCGACGCCTTTGTCGTCTATGCCGTCAACGTCGTCCTCGTGATCGTCGTCGTCGTGGTCGCCGTCGTCGTCGTTGTGTGGTCGTCGTGGTCGTCGTCGTCTTCATCGACGTCGTCGTCGTGGTTCGCTTCGTCTTCGTCGTAGTCATCGTCGGCGTCGCCGTCTTGGTCATCGTCGTCGTCGTCGACGTGTTCGTCGTCGCCGTCGCCGTCGTCGTCGACGTCGTCGTCGTGGTCGTCGACGCCGCCGTCGTCGTCGTGATGGTCATCGTCGTTGTCGTCGTCGTGTTCTCGTCGTGGTCTTCGTCGTCGTCTTCGTCACCGTAGTCGTCGTCCTCTTCGTCGTCCGCGTCGCCGTCCTCACCGTCGTCCTAAACCCTCCCCGTCGTCATCTTCGAGGCCGTTGCCGCCGTCGTCGTGGCCGTCGTCGTCGTCGTCTCCCCGGAGGCCCCCCCTTTCGATTCGCCCACGCTCGCCCGCCTCCGCCGCCGACCACCTCCGCGGCGCGAAAAGCCACGTCCTCTGGAGGGGGCCGCCGCGGCACCGAAAGGGCGCGTCGGAGAGAGGAGGCGCAGGGCAGGGAGGAAGGAGAAGGACAAGGGGCCCTGGGACACACAGATAAATACACACAAATAAAAGGATTCCCCATATTTTGTCATATGTTTCTGGGTTTTCGCCTTCCCCCCCGCTTCCCATAGTTTCCCATACTTTCCTGGGGATGGACGATTAATTGTGTCTGTGTGTTTTTCCCCTCCTGAGAAGGATGCGATGTAGCTCGTGGAGTTCGGATCTGCCACAGCAAGCAATCAGGAACGGCACTGCCCATCTACTGAGAACACTGAAGGGCCCTTGAACGAATCCTTCACCTTGCAACTTGCTAGCACACAAGGCACGGTGGCCGCACATCCCTCCGAGCAGGAGGGCGGAGGAGGAGCAAGGAGAGCGCAGAAGGGAGGAGACTGGAGGAGGAGGAGAAAACTGAGGAGGGGGTAAATTAGAACGAAGGAAAGAATGGGGGTTACTGCCCATAGAGGGAGAGATCAAGGGGGGAGAGAGGCAAAGAAATAACGAGCAAGCGACGACAAGGAGGGGGACGAAGATCAGGACTAGCACCACGAAGGAGGAGGGGAGTTCCGGGGAGAAGGAAGACGAGGAAGCGAGGAGACTTGAGCAGGAAGACGAGGCGCGGACGCGAGGCGCAGGAGGGAGGACCAGCGCAGACCCGAGGTGCCTCGACGATGGTGCAGCACGCCCTCCCGTCCCGAGCTCCCCCCCCCCGCACGAGCCCCGCACAGAGGCCGGTCCCCCTCGCTTCACGACGGCGCCCCGGAAGGACGAGCCCCACCTGGGCCTGCCATTCCTCAAGGGGCCCAAGGACACACAAATACATACACACAAATAAAAAAGATTCCCCATAGTTTCCCATATATCTTCTGGGCTCCTGTCCTCCCGCCCACTTCCCATGTTTTCCAATATGTTCTTGGGGATCGACGATTAGTTGTGTCTGTGATTTTTGTGAATTCTCAGAGCGCGACCCCCCCCCCTGGCGCCACCCAGCGCGTGGCGCGGCCGCGGTCGGCCTCGACTAAGAGCGCCCCCCGGACGCGGCCGCGGGGGCGCCTCGGCCTCGGCCGCTCCGGCACCGGCTGCGGCAGGCCGCGCGGAGGAACTGTGCCGTCACTCCCCGTTCCCGGAGGAGGAGGAGAAGGAGGAGGAGGAGGAGAAGGAAGAGGAGGAGGAGGAGGAGGAAAAGGAGGAGAAGGAGGAGGAGGAGGAGGAAGAGGAGGAGGAGGAGGAGGATCCGGTGCAAGCCCACGACGCATCAACGATGTTGCAATAAGCCTCCCTCCAAGTTCCCACTTCACAAGTCCCTCCCCGCTCCCACCACCACCGCATTGGCCATCGTCATCCCCGCCGTCGTCCCCATCGCCATCACCACCATCATCAGCAGCAACAGCACTGTCGTCCTGAGCACTGTCATCCTGACCACCATCATCGACATCTGCACAACCATCACCGACATCGCCACCGCCATCGTCTTCCATTACCGCCATCTCCGTGATCACGGCAACGAGCATGCATACGACCTCACGGGAAGAGCGGGTCACGGTCGCAGAAAGAGGGGGGAGGACACGACCGCGATGACAACGTGAATGACGATGGCGATATTGTGAAGCAAAGGACGACACTGATGATGACGATGGCGATGAACACGACGATGGTGGCCATGATAACAGCCATGGTAAAAGCGGCCGCGATGAAGACAACGACCGTGATAATGAGGCCCGGGCAAAAGATCTCACATGATGGCCTCGAGTGCCAAAACGATCAGCTGAGGAAGGATGAAGCGCCGTCGATGTGCGCTGCTGGCCCCCCACCGACGCCCCCGCCCGCCCCCACAGCGCCGCCCCCCCTCCTCTCCCCCGTCTCCTTTCCCGATCTGGGCCCTGCACTGGCCCAGCTGGGGTAACACCCTTGACAACTCTGGGTCCGACAGGGTGGCCGAGCTCTGCCCACAACGTTCGGCCACATAGGCGCTTCCAAAAGGCAGGGGGCGGCGGTGGTTCGCCGTAGGCGTCTTTGATACTCCAAAGAAGCCTTCAAGCAACCCCTTGCAAGGACAGCTGGCATGCGCGCAGCATCACGACTCTCGACGCTGCGCGCCACTTCGCCAAGCTCCCAGGGAGCGGCCTGTGATGCGCCGCCGGCGTCCTCGAAAAAATTCAAAGAGGTGTGGGAGAGCCCCGTTTTGAAAAGGAACCGCTCCGATCCGCGAAACTGTTGCACAAGTCTACACATCTGGGCCTTCAACGTAATCAACCTTTGAGACGAACGTGCGCGGCGCTCAGGCTGAAGCCCCACTTTGACCCACCCCTCCATCCGTGCAACTGCTGGACAGCTCAAGCTCCAGGATCCTACAAGGTGACGAAGCCTCACGCGAAACGCGCACACACCGCACAGATGGTACAGGAGGAGGAGGAGGAGGAGGAGGAGGAGGAGGAGGAGGAGGAGGAGGAGGGGGAGGGGGAGGAAGGAGGGGAGGAGGAGGAGGAGGAGGAGGAGGGAGGAGGAGGAGGAGGAGGAGGAGGAGGAGGAGGAGGGGAGGAGAGGAGGAGGAGGAGGAGGAGGAGGAGGAGAGGAGGAGGAGGAGGAGAGGAGGAGGAGGAGGAGGAGGAGAGGAGGAGGGGGAGGGGGAGGGGGAGGAGGAGCTCCTGCCAGGAACTGCTGCTTCGCGTGTCGTGGCGGCGGCCCATGGCGACACGCTCTATGCCCTGCGAGCCGATGGCGTGCCGCTCCGCTCCGACGGGGCCAGGAGGCTGGGAGGAACGAGAGACGCCGACGCTTGCGGACTAAGACGTGGATAGCGTGTCACGCCGAAGCGTGGTTGAGGAAACCAACAGGTACTGATGCTGCCCCCCCCCGACCTCTCACGGGGCGCGTTCTGACCGGGGTTTCGAGGCGAATCCAGCGGTGGCGACGAGAGCCACCCAGGCGGCCCAAAAGCGGTATCAGTACCTTTCCCCCTCCGGGTGGTGGGCCAGAACCTGCGGCGCGACACGCTAAGCTAAAGTTCGGCAAAGAGTGGATGAAGATCACTCTGGCTCTGGCTGCATGCCGGCAAAAACGGGCGTCAATTATAAGAGCTTGTTGTGAGTTGGCACCTACGATTTTGGCGCTGGATCCAAGTGAGCGCCTCCAACCGAAGAGTGCTGATGCTGCTTCTTGTGAGTCTTCGAAGCTAAAGTTCCTCACTGGAGTTGCAAGACACCACTAGAGGCCTCCTAGATGGGGTCGGAGCTGGGGTCGGAAGATGGCGCCGCATCGCCGATACATCGGCGATGCATCGGCGATGCATCGGCGATGCATCGGCGATGCACCGGCGATGCATCGTCGACGCGCCGGCGTGGAGAAAATCCGGCTCCGCATCGAGCCGCGTCGCCGATGCATCGGCGATGCGGAGCGATCCTCCGACCCCATCTGCTCCGACCCCATCGAGGAGGCTTCGAACCACGCCGCGACGCCCAAGGCCACGTCCTCCGGGCAGGCGAAGCCGCTCGCCACGGAGTGCACCGGCGACTGCGTGGACGGGTCCGCGCCCGGGGAGGCGTCCTCGGGCCACAGGGAGGGGGGGCGAGAACGGAAGGGGGGAGAGGAGGAGGAGGAGGAGGAGGAGGAGGAGGAGGAGGAGGAGGAGGAGGAGGAGGAGGAGGAGGAGGAGGAGGAGGAGGGGGAGGAGGAAGAGGAGGAGGAGGAAGAAGAAGGGGAGGGGGAGGGGGGACGGAGGAGGAGGAGGACGGAAGGAAAGAGGAGGAAGGCGGGGGTAAGCGGAGGAGGAAGATGTCGACTAAGAGGAGGACGCGGGGGAGGAGGTTTCAAGCAAGGTGTTGTCAGGACGAGGGGGGAAGGAGGATGAGGAAGAAGAGGATGAAGAGATAAGAGGATAAAGAGGAGCAGGATGGGGGATTTCAACCGAGGCGCTGTCAGGAGGAGTCAGGAGGAGGAGGAGGAGGAATGAGAAGATAGGAAGAGGAAAATAGAAATATAGGCCCTCATCATCCCCATCATCCTCATCCTCCTCATCCTCCTCATCCCGATCCTCCTCATTCTCATCATCATCCGCCTCCTCCGTCTCCCTCCTACATCTTTCCTCGCGCCTCTCTTCTCATTTTCCAGCATATCACGCCAACCGCTTTGGGTTAAACCTCGCCCCGCCCCCCCTCCCTCCTCCTTCTCCGCCCCCTCGCCCTCCTCCTTCTCCTCCTCCTCCTCTCCTCAAGATGTGCCCGAGTCACCCTTGAAGCCTGTCATCGCTTCGCCGAAGCCGCCGACCCCTTGGAGTTCATCGGCGTGTGAGATGTTCCCCCCCCGAACCCCTCCCCTGGGAGCCTGGTCTGGTCGGTTTGGAGGAGGGGGTCCCCCGGGGACCGCCCGAACGCATCGCGGGAGAACAGAGGGCTCCAAAGCAAGCCAAAAGGGTACCAAGAGGCCCTCCGGACGGTCCAATGGAGCCACAAGCCGCCGAAAGATCGATCCAAAAAGCCCACGCTGCCCTCCAGACGGCCCAAGAGGCCCCCAAGACGGCGTCCCAAGACGGCCTCAAACAGCAAAAATCGCCCCATTCCCATTGGAAAACCTGCATTTTGTTGCACATTCGCCTCTTGTATGTTGACAACGTCCAAGACAGCCCAAGAAGCCTCCTGGATCGCCCCAAGATGGCCCAAGAGGCCCTAAAGAGCGCTCCCAGACGACCCAAGAGGGCCCCAAGGCCGCTCAAGAAGCCCCCAAGACGGTCCATGAGGGCTCCAGGACAGCCCCGAGAGGGGACCCAGTGGGGGAACCCGAACGAACATCTCGAGTCTTCGACCCCAAACCGCCCCCCGGCACAAGAAGCCCCCAACAGGCTCCCAGGCAGCTCCGAGAGGCCCGAGAAAAGCTTCCAAGGGGCAACCAGGAGCACTCCTAAGCAAAACGCCCCCGAGACGCCTCCCACGAGACCCCGTCTGCCATCCGCGTGGCGTCAGACCCGCAGTTCAGGCACGGTGGCGGGATGTGCCGAAAGCCATTCGATCCGCCGCCCCCTGTTGATTCATCACAGGGGTGCCTGGCGTGCTGAACTTCTTGCGGTTTCGGTTTTGGTTCTTTTCCAAAAAGAACTCTCCCAACAGGCTCCAGCGCGTCCCGCCGGGGTCCCGGGAGGATGCCGAAAGATCTTCCAGAGGTGGTTGCAAAGGGTTTTTCCGTTCCAGACGGCTCCAAGATGGCCCAAGATGGCCTCCAGGATGCCTCCAAGACGGCCAAGATGCTCTCCGAGACGGCTAAGATGGCCCCAAGATGCCTCCAAGACGGTCCAAGAGGCACCCAAGACGGCCTAAGATAGCCTCAAGATGGCCCAAGACGGCCCAAGAGGCCCTCAAGAGGCCTCCAAGACGGCCCAAGAGGCCTCCAAGAGGTCCTCCAGGAAGGCCCGAAGAGGCCAAAATCGTTGATTTCCGTCGGGTTTTTGAAAGATTTTGACATTGGCGCCTTTTCGGCTTTCCGACGGCCCAAGACGGCCCAAGAGGCCCCCAAAATCGCCCAAGCGGCCTCCAAGATGGCCCCTATGACGGCCCAAGAGGCTCCCACGACGGCCCCAAGAGGGCCCGAAGACGGCCCAAGAGGCCTCCAACATGCCCACGATGGCCTCCAAGACGCCCAAGATGGCCTCCAAGACGGCCCCGAAGCGCCCCAAGAGGGTCTCAAGTCGGCCCAGAAAGGCCCCCAAGGAGGCCTCAAGGAAGGCCAGAAGGAAGGCCAGAAGAGAGCCCCCGAAGATCGCCGAAAAATCGCCCAAGAGGCCTCCAAGATGGCCCCAGAACGGCCCAAGAGGGCCCCAATACGGCCCCAAGAGGCCCCCAAGACGGCACAGGAGGCTTTGAAGACGCCCAAGATGGGCCTCCAAGACGGCCCTGGAGCAGTCCAAGAGGGCCCCAAGTCGGCCCATAGAGGCCCCCCAAACGGCTTCCGACGGCGTCAGACGGACCAGGAGCCCACCAAGACGGCCGAACATGGCCCTAAGATGGCCCAAGACGGCCCAACAGGCCTCCAAGAGGGCCTCCAGGAAGGCCCGAAAAAGGCCAAAATCATTGATTTCCAATGGCTTTTTGAAGGATTGTGGCATTTGTGAATTTTCTGTTTTCCGACGGCCCGAGACGGCCCAAGTGCCCCCAAAGATCGCCCAAGAGGCCCAAGACACGGCCCCAAGAGGCCCCAAGATGGCGTCCAAGACGGCCAAGATGGCCCAAGATGGTCTCCAAGACGTCTCCAAGACGGCCCAAGATGGCCTCCAAGACGGCTGAGATGGCCCCAAGATGGGCGGCCCAAGATGGCCTCAAGATGGTCTACGACGGCCCAACAGGCCCGCAAGAGGCCTCCAAGACGGCCCAAGGGCCCTCCCAGACGTCCTCCAGGAAGGCCCGAAAGGACCAAAATCATTGATTTCCCTTAGATTGTTTGAAGGATTTTGGCATTTTCGCCTTTTCGGCTTTCCGACGGCCCAACACGGCCCAAGAGGCCCCCAAGATCGCCCAAGAGGCCCCCAAAAGGGCCCCATGACGGCCCAAGTGGCCTCCAAGAGGGCCCCAAGACGGCCCAGAAAGGCCTCCAACACGCCCAAGATGGCCTCCAAGAGGGCCACAAGTCGGCCCAGAAAGGCCTCCAAGAAGGCCTCAAGGAAGGACAGAAGGAAGGCCAGAAGAAAGCCCCCGAAGATCGCCGAAAGATCGCCCAAGAGGCCCCAGAACGGCCCAAGAGGGCCCCAATACGGCCCAAAGAGGCCCCCAAGACGGCACAGGAGGCTTTTAAGACGCCCAAGATGGGCCTCCAAGACGGCCCTGGAGCAGTCCAAGAGGGCCCCAAGTCGGCCCATAGAGGCCCCCCAAACGGCTTCCGACGGCGTCAGACGGACCAGGAGCCCACCAAGACGGCCGAACATGGCCCTAAGATGGCCCAAGACGGCCCAAACAGACCTCCAAGAGGGCCTCCAGGAAGGCCCGAAAAGGCCAAAATCATTGATTTCCAATGGGTTTTTGAAGGATTGTGGCATTTGTGTTTTTCTGCCTTCCGACGACCCGAGACGGCCCAAGTGCCCCCAAAGATCGCCCAAGAGGCCCAAGACACGGCCCCAAGAGGCCCCCAAGACGGCCCAAGAGGTCTCCAAGACGCTCAAGATGGCCTCCAAGACGGCCCGAGAGCCCTCCAAGACGTCCTCCAAGAAGGCCCGAAAGGGTCAAAATGGCTTCCAGACGGCCAAGATGACCTTCAAGATGCCCACGTGTTCCCCGAAGGCTTTACAAACCGATTCGGGGAACACGTGGTCCGATAGCTTGGCAGGTCTGGCCTCACCGTTCGGCCACATAGGCGCTTCCAAGAAGGGGCGGTGATTCGCCGTAGGCATCATCTTCGATCCGCCGCCCCCTGTCGATTCATCAAAGGGGTGCCTGGCGTGTTAAACCCTCTCGGTTTTGGTTGTGGTTCTTCTTCCAAAAGAACTCCTCCTGGGTCTCCGGCGCGTCCCGCCGGCCACCCGGAAAGACGCTCAAAACGCATCCGTCGTGCCTCTGTTTCCTCCAGTTGGCCAAGATGGCGTCCAAGACGGCCAAGATGGCCCAGGATGGTCTCCAAGACGTCTCCAAGACGGCCCAAGATGGCCTCCAAGACGGCTAAGATGGCCCCAAGACAGGCGGCCCAAGATGGCCTCAAGATGGTCTACGAGGCCTCCAAGACGGCCCAAGGGCCCTCCCAGACGTCCTCCAGGAAGGCCCGAAAGGATCAAAATCATTGATTTTGCTCAGGTTTTGGGCAGTTGCGCCTTTTCGGCTTTCCGACGGCCCAAGACGGCCCAAGAGGCCCCCAAGATCGCCCAAGAGGCCCCGAAAAGGGCCCCATGACGGCCCAAGTGGCCTCCAAGACGGCCCCAAGACGGCCCAAGAGGCCTCCAACACGCCCAAGATGGCCTCCAAGACGCCCAAGATGGCCTCCAAGACGGCCCCGAAGCGCCCCAAGAGGGCCCCAAGTCGGCCCAGAAAGACCCCCAAGACGGCTCCCGACGGCGTCAGACGTGCCAGGAACCCACGAAGATGGCCGAAGTTGGCGCGAAGCCGGCCCAAGGTGACCCAAGAGGCCCCCAAGAGGGCCTCCAGGAAGGCCAGAAGAGGCCCAAACATTGATTCTCCCCAGGTTTTGACGGATTTCTGACATTTGCTTCTTTTCGGCCTTCCGACGGCCCGAGACGGCCCAAGAGCCCCCGAAGGTCGCCGAAAGATCGCCCAAGAGGCCTCCAAGATGGCCCCAGAACGGCCCAAGAGGGCCCCAATACGGCCCCAAGAGGCCCCCAAGACGGCACAGGAGGCTTTTAAGACGCCCAAGATGGGCCTCCAAGACGGCCCTGGCCCCCCAAACGGCTTCCGACGGCGTCAGACGGACCAGGAGCCCACCAAGACAGCCGAACATGGCCCTAAGATGGCCCAAGACGGCCCAAGAGGCCTCCAAGAGGCCTCCAAGAGGGCCTCCATGAGGAAGGCCCGAAAAGGCCAAAATCATTGATTTCCAATGGCTTTTTGAAGGATTGTGGCATTTGTGTTTTGTCTGCCTTCCGACGACCCGAGACGGCCCAAGTGCCCCAAAAGATCGCCCAAGAGGCCCAAGACACGGCCCCAAGTGGCCCCCAAGACAGCCCAAGAGGTCTCCAAGACGCTCAAGATGTCCTCCAAGAAGGCCCGAAAGGGTCAAAATGGCCTCCAGACGGCCAAGATGACCTTCATATGCCCACGTGTTCCCCGAAGGCTTTCCAAACCGATTCGGGGAACACATGGTCCGTTAGCTTGGCAGGTCTGGCCTCAACGTTCGGCCACATAGGCGCTTCCAAAAAGGCAGGGGGCGGCGGTGATTCGCCGTAGGCGTCTTCGATAAGGAGAAGAGCTTCAAGAAGCCCCCTGAAAGGCGCCCAAGAGACCCTCAGGAGAAACACACAACAACCGCCGGTCCCCCAGGGGTCGGCGGTGTAGCGTAAGCCTAAGAATCAGTCGCAATGCAAGTTGCACCATCTGCTCCATCTGCAAACAAGCACATGTGCCTCCCCCCTCCTCCTCCTCCTCCTCCTCATCATCATCACCATCATCATCATCATCATCACCACCACCACCACCACCACCATCATCATCATCATCATCATCATCATCCTCATCCTCATCCTCATCCTCATCATGATCATCAGCATCACCATCATCATCATCATCAGCAGCATCAGCAGCATCATAATCATCGTCGTAGTAGTCGTCATCATCGTCATCATCATCGTCATCATCGTCATCATCATCAGAAGCAGCATCATCATATCAATCACTATCATCATCATCATCATCATCATCATCATCATCATCATCATCATCATCGTCAACATCATCATCATCATCATCATCATCATCATCATCATCATCATGAACAACATCGGCATCATCATCTGCAGCATCAGCAGCATCATCATCCTCCTCATCATCCTCATCATCCTCATCATCCTCATCATCCTTATTATCATCATCATCCTCATCAGCATCATCCTCATCATTCTCATCATCCTCATCATCCCCATCATCCACATCATCATCATCATAATCATTCTCATTATCATCATCATCCTCATCCTCCTCCTTCCTCATCCTCATCAACATCATCATCATCATCCAGAACATTACTAAAGTCGTCATCATCAACATCATCAGCATTCCCCTCCTCCTCCTCCTCCTCCTCCTCTTCCTCATCCTTATCCTCCTCCTCCTCCTCCTCCTCCTCCTCCAGCTCCTCCTCTTAGTTTTCCTCCTCTCGCCACCACCACCCCCACCACCATCATCATCCTCATCATCATAATCATCATCAGCATCATCAACGACAGCAACAACAACAGCATCAACAGCATCAACAACACCAACATCATCGCCACCGCCATCACAATCGTCATCATCATCAACAACAATCATCGTCATTATCATCCTCATCCTCCTCATCCTCATACCCATCCTCATCATCATCCTCATCATTATCATCGTCGTCATCACCCTCATTATCATCATCATCATTATCATCCTCATCCTCATCCTCATCATCATAATCCTCATCCTCATCGTCGTCATCATCATTATTATCATCATCATCCTAGTCTCCATCCTTATCCCGATCATCATCCCCATCATCCTCATCATCCTCATCCTCATCCTCATATCATCCTCAACATGATCATCATCATCATCGTAATAGCATCGTCAACAGCATCATCGCCATGATCATCAGCACCACCATCATATCAGCATATCAGTCTCGTCATTATCAGAATCATCATCAGCAGTATCATCATCGACGTCCCATCATCATCATCATCATCAGCAGCATCATCATCATCATCATCATCGCTGTAGTCGCCGTCATCCCCATCATCATCACCATCATTATTAGCATCAGCCGCGGCAACATATCCCCCATCATCGTCATCATCATCACCATCATCATCACCATCGTCATCGACGTCACTGGAATCATCGTCATCGTCATCGTCATCATCAATACCATCATCGTCGTCATCATCATCGTGATCATCCTCATCATCATCATGACCATCATCTTCAATATCCCTTTTCCTTCTCCTCCTCATCCTCCTCACCCAAGCCGTCGTCATCGCTTCATCTCCGTCTTCCTCATCCACCTCTTCCTTTCCATCCTCAATCCCTCTTCCCCTATAAATAACGCCTCCCTGCTGCACCCCACCAAGACGTGCTGGTAGGGAGGGCCGGGGTGTTTCAGCTGAGACTTCCTCACCACATATGACCCTGCAGCTTGGAATGCGCAACACGTTCACGGATGGAGGGCGGGCCGTCTTCAGAATGTGGCTCTCACATCAGCGCCGCGCACACTCGTTTCAAAACTTCGCATGAGCTTCACGGATGGAGGGCGGGTGGTATTCAAAACTTTGTTCTCGCCTCAGCGCCGCGCACATTCGTCTTCAAAGTTGGCATGAGCTTCACGGATGGAAAACGGGCCGCTTTCAAGATGTGGCTCTCGCCTAAGCTTCGCGCACATACGTAATAAAAATTGAAAAGGATTCACGGCTGTAGGGCGGGTGGTTTTACAAATGTTCTTCTCGCCTTAGCGCCGAGCGCAAAAGTTTTAAGGATCCTTATGGTTGACGGCCCAGGAACGGCATTTTGGCACGATTAGGGACTGCAAGGGTGCAACAACCATGCTGATGCGTGATGTGCAAATTCCAAATATGACGTTCTGGCGCGATTCCGGATCGCCATGACGCGACAGTAACATTGATACGCGGCATTGAAATCCAAGGAGCGGTGTTTTGGCACGGTTGGAGTTCTCCAGACGGGTCCTCCAACAGGGCACTTCCCGCAGTGAAAACAAATCCTTTATGAGGATCTGTGAAGAGGGAAGTTGGGAGGGGGGGTACCACAACATTGTTGAAGCGTGTTGGGTTCACACTGGTCCTGCTCGTTCTCCTCCTCTTCCTCCACTTCCTCCTCCTTCCCACGTCCCGTTTCCATTTCCCCTTGCCCATCCCAATCCTCTGATTACTCCACATCCTCATCCGTTTCCTCCTCATCCTGTTTGTTTCTGCTCCTCCTCCTCCTCCCCTGCCCGTCCCCCTCATCCTCCGCATCCCCCTTCCTCGCCATCCTTGTCGTACCACTCCTCCTCCTTCTCCTCCTCATCCTCCTCCTCATCCTCCTCCTCCTCCTCCTCCTCTTCCTACTCGTCCTCCTCCTCCTCCTCCTCCTCCCCCTCCTCCTCCTCCTCATCCTCCTCCTCCTCCTCCTTCTCCTCCTCCTCCTCCTGTACCTCCGGCACCTCCTCGTCCTCCCCGCCTCCTCATCCACATCCTAGTCCACGGCATGCTCGCACATGTCCCTGATCAAGACAGCTCGACTGAGCATCGCTTCTGAACGACATGCGAGGATACGGGGAAGTCCAGAATTGCCCCGAGGGTCAACCACACCAGGCGCGCGGCGGAAGGAGGGGAGAAGGGAGGCGACGAGGTCCCGGCAGGGGGGCGTAAGACACCAGCCGACCACGCCAGACGTTCGCGCACCCGCTGGAGGCATGAAGCAGGGATGAAAGAAGGGGGAGGGAGCGGGTGGGGGGGAAGCGAAGCAGCGGCGCGGCAGCGAGAGGAGGGGGAGGAGGGCAAAGAAGGGAGGCATCAGCGGCCGCCGCCGCACCCGTGAGGCAGCGACCGCCACGGCCGACGCCACGGCCCAACGGCGTTCTGGAGCTTGGCCGCCACGCCCCGCACCATCGCCACGACTACGGGCAGGCGCAGGTCGGCCACAGCGCGGCCCCGTGGTGAGCGCCTGGCGCAGGGGCGCACAGGAAGGAAGCCCTGCATCGTCGAGCCCTCGCGGCCGCCAAGCCCGAGCACGGCGGCGCACAGCCCACGGCCTGGGTAGCGGGCCTGCTTCTCCCGCTCCCCACTCCCGCGCCGCGAGGCCAGCCGTCGAGTCCCTCGGGCGGCCGTCGAAGCCTGCATAAGCCAGGGCTTCGACCCGCCCAGGCACGCCAGCACCACGTCGAGGACGACATGTTGGATGGCCCTCACCCGCGCGCTGGTTGAAGGTGGGGAGGCGCCGCTCGTAACTGACCGCGTTCGGCACGGAGCGTTCGGCGATCCACTCGCCCAGACTGCCCCGCGCGCCGTCATGGCCGTGCCCGAACCTTGGCCCCACGGGACACCTGCCGACGAGCTCTACCAGCAGATCGTGCGTCGAGGCCCTGCGGGCTGCGGTGCAGCCAAGCCTGTCGCCAGTCCTGGCCAGGTCCTCGTAGAGCAGCCGCCAGCGCAGGGCCACGGCGAACTCGTCCCCGAGATGGTGCTGCGGCCGCGCGGGTGGTTCGAACGCCGCAGACCTACTTCCGCCGTGGGGCTGGGAGAACCCTGCTTGTACCTCGGGGCGGCGCCGAAGAGCCAGCGGCGCCGGCTTTCCACCTCATGTCGGGTGCAGGTCATTTGCTCGACCACGCGGCGGGGGTCCCCAGGCACCGAAGTGCCGTCGGCGCGGAGCCTCGCCATGGCCCGAGACGCCAGCGCCGTGAGTTTGGGCGCCCCTTTCTCCGCCATGGCCACGCCGCGTGCCGCCTGCCCTGCTCCCTCGCGGCGGCCTGGGCGACGCGCCACGCATGCAGCCACGCCGCGCCGGAGCTGAGCCCGGCCGACCCGAAGCCGCCCCCTGGCTTGGCGGACAGGGAGAGCACACCCCGTCCGCTCGCGGTGGGGCCAGGTCCGACCCGGCGCTCCACCTGCGCGACCGCCGCCCCGTCGTCGACGGAGCGCCAGCGGCCGCACGGAGGAAGCAGGACCCGCGGCGGGTGCGCCACCGCGGCCTCTGCCGCAGGCGCAGAGCAGCAGTGCAGCAGTGCTGCTCCTCCAGGTCGGCAGTCCCCAGGGCACCCAGCGCGGGGCAGGAGGCCGCCTGCCACGGTTCCCACGCCGCTGGCGGAGGTCCAGTCGAATGCCTCCGCATGCTGTCCCGCCACTCGCCGGCATCCGTTTCGACGGATTCTATCGGAACTCGGCCTGCCTCCCAGGCAGGGGAGCGCGTCCACGACTCACGACCCAGCGACGTCCAGCAGCCGGGTGGCGCGGCCACAAGGGCACCACACCCAGGGCTGGCATGTTGGATTCTCAGGCCAGGCCCGGAGAACAGCGACGTGGTGGCCAATAGAGCCTGTCACAGGTGAACCTGCGTGACAGCAACGTTGACGTCATCCAAACAGGTCCACAACTTGCAACGCGCGTCCGCAGTCAATCCTGGGCAGAGCTGGGCGGCGATGCCGATGCCGAAAAGCGCGGGGCTGAGCAGGAACCCCTGGTGACGAGTCTCTCCTGTTGTTCGGCTTTGCAAAATGCCCCGCCCACTCGGAAGCCACTTGGACCGAGACCTGGCCGTACCACTGCGACACTGAGCACTCTAGTTCAAGCCACCGCTGACGCATCCATAGAAGCAAAGCCTGGCCGTAGATGCGGGTAAAGGCTCTCTTCAACTCCAGCGTAACAAAGGCCATGTCTGGGAATTGCTCCGCCTCCACCGAGATACTCTTCTAACGCAGCTCCAGCCCAGCGGGACTCCAATGCCAGATTGACGCGGCCATTTTGATGCTGCAGGCTCAGAGCGTGCTGTTAGCCTTGGCCACCAAGCGGTGCACTATCACCACCGCACGTCCGCTCTTGCCCCAGCAAGGACTGAGGGACATCCTCCTTCCCGCCATCCCTACAACCCTCCCCCCTCGTCTTTCCCCTCCGCCTCCTCCTCCTCCTCCTCCTCCTCCTCCTCCTCCTCCTCCTCCTCGTCCTCCTCCTTCTCCTCTTCCTCTTCCTCCTACTCCTCCTCCTCCTCGTCCCACTCCTCCTTCCTGATCATCCTCAGCCTGTTCCTCCTCCTCCTCATTCTCCTCATCCGCCTCCTCCTCCTCATCATCATCCTTCTCCTCATCATCCTCAGCATCAGCCTCATCCTCATCCTCATCCTCAGCCTCATCATCCTCTTACCCCCCATCATCATCATCATCATCATCATCATCATCATCATCATCATCATCATCATCATCATCATCATCATCGTCATCATCATCATCAGCATCATCAGCATCATCATCAGCAGCAGCATCGGCATCGGCATCGGCATCAGCATCTGCATCAGCATCAGCATCATCATCCCCACAACCACCACCACCATCAGCATCTTCATCATCATCATCATCATCATCATCATCATCGTCATGGTCAGCATCATCATCATCATCATCATCATCATCATCATCATCATCATCATCATCATCATCATCGTCAGCATCGTCAGCGTCATCATCATCATCATCATCATCATCATCATCATCATCATCATCATCATCATCATCATCATCATCATCATATTCGTATTGACCATCAACATCAAGTCATCAGCATCAGCATCATCAGCATCATCAGCATCACCATCCTCTTCAACAGCATCATCATCATCATCATCATCGTCATCATCATCATCATCATCATCATCATCATCATCATCATCATCATCATCGTCATCATCATCATCATCATCCTCATCCTAATCCTCATCATCCTCATCCTCATCATCATCATCATCACCACCACCACCTTTATCATCATCAGCAGCAGCATCATCACCATCATCATCAGAATCAGCATCATCATCACCATCATCATCATCACCATTAGCATCATCATCGTCATCATGGCGTCGACATCATCATCATCAGCATCATCATCATCATCAGCATCATCAACATCGTCATCGTCATCATCATCGTTTTCACCGTCATCAGAATCATCATCATCATCATCATCATCATTGTCAGTATCGTCATCATCATCGTCATCATCATCGTAATCATCATCATCATTGTCAGCATCATCGTCATCATCATCATCAGCGTCATCATAATCATCATCATAATCGTCATCATCATCATCATCGACATCGTCATCATTCATCATCAACAGTAACATCATCATCATCAGCATCAGCAGCATCAGCAGCAGTAGCATCGTCATCATAATCAAAATCAGCATCATCATCATCATCGTCATCATCATCATCATCATCATCATTAACATCAGCATAAATTCCGCCGTCAACATCAACATCACCGTACTCCTCATCTTCCTCCCCCTACCCCTTCTCATCATCGTCTCCGTCAGCAGCAGCATCATCATTTCCACCACATTCATCATCGTAGTCATCAGCATCATCATCATCATCATCATCATCATCATCATCATCATCATCATCATGTTCATCATCATTAACATCAGCAAGGTCATCATCACTATCGTCATCATCGTCGTGATATGCATCGTCTTCAGCATCGTCATCGTGGTCAAGATCATCAGAACCACCAACAGTATCATCACGGCCCAATCAGAATCATCATCAACATCAGCATCAGTAGCATCATGATCATCACGAAAATCATCATCTTCATCATCACAACAATCATCACCACCGTCATCATCAATATCAGCATTGGCTTTATTAATATCAACGTCATCATCCTCAACATCGTCACCGTCACCATCATCAACACCATCATCGTGTAATCAGAATCATCATCAGCACCATCATAAGAATCAGCATCGTCGGCCTTCCCATCAACTCCACATTTGTATCATCGTTATCGTCAGCATCATCATCTCCGTCGCCGTCGCCGTCGCCGTCGTCGTCGCCATCGTCGTCGCTGTCGTCAATGCTGTGGTCATCATCGCCATCCCCCACCCCCTCCTCGTCGTCGTCATCGTCACCATCATCGACGCCATTCCTCATCCCCATCATCCTCTCCACCATCAGCACCACCATGATTATCATCGACATAATCATCATCATCATCATCATCATCATCATCATCATCAGCAGCAGCAGCAGCAGCATCGTCATCATCATCCTCTGCAGCAGCACCATCATGATCGGAATGATCATAACCATCAACATCACCAACATCATCACCACCGGCATCATCATCACCATCATCATTACCACCATCATCACCATCATCATCATCATCACCATCATCACATCATCGTCATCAGAATCATCATCATCAACATCATCATCATCTGCAGCATCATAAGCAGTAGCATCATCATCTTCATCACCATACTCATCGCCATCAACGGTATCCCCCTCAAGATTCTCACCATCACCAATTATCATCATCAGCATCATCAACATCAACATCATCAACAGCATCATCATTCTTATCATCGCCTCGACAATCATCACCAGCAGCAGCATCATCACCATCATCCTCAACGTCATCATCATCATCATGACCATCATAAGCATCATCTTAATTGTCATTCCTATCAGCAGCAGAATTATCATCCTCACCCTCCTCATCATCATCAGCAGCAACATCAACAAAAACATAATTAGCATCACCATCATCATCAGCAGAATCATCATCATCATCATGATTATCATCATCATTATCCACATCATCATCACCATCGTCGTCATTATCGTCATCGTCGGTGTTACCATCATCCGCATCCTCATCCGCATCCTCATCGTCGACGTCGTCACTGACGTCACGGCTGTCGTCCATCATCTTCGTCGGCGTCGGCATCATCATCAGAAGCATCGGCACCATCATCATCATCAACATCAGCATCATCATCAGTAGCATCATCACCATCATCATAACAATCATAGTCGCCGTCATCAGAGTCATCATCATCAGCAGCATCATCGTCATCATCAGCAGCAGCATCACCACAGTCATCATCATCGTCGTCATGATCATCGTCATCATCATCATCATCGGTAGAATCAGCATCATCATCATAATCATCATCAGCTTCATCATCATCATCGTCGTCATCAGCATGATCGTCATCATCATCAACGTCGTCATCGTCGTGATCATCAGCATGCTCATTCCCATTAGCAGCCTCATCATCCTCATCTTCACCGCCCTCGCCGTCGTCGGCTTCGTCGTCGGATCATCGTCGATGTCATCGTTGCCATTGTCGCTGTCGTCGCCATCGTCAGCGTCCCTCATCCACTCCTCATCGTCATCATCGTCATCCTCAGTAGCAGCGTTGCCTCCATCCCACTATACTCTGACTCCGTTTCGTCGTCATCATCATCATCATCAGCATCATCATCATCAGCATCAGCAACATCATCAGCATCACCGCCATCATCAGCGACATTATCAGTGGCATCAGCATCATCATCAGCATCGTCATCAGCACCATGATGATGATGGTGATGATGATGAGCCCCATTACTCTTAAAAACCTCAGTATCAGCAGAACCATGATCATCATCAGCATCATCGTCAACATCCCCCAGCATCACCCTTCTCATCATCAGCAGAATCACCATTCTGATCATCATTAGCATCAGCATCAGCATCACCATCACCTTCATCATGATCATCATCAACAGCACCATCAGCATCATCATGGTCGTGATCGTTACCAGCACCAGCAACAAGATCATCATCATCATCAACATCATCAACATCATCACCACCATCACATCACCATCATCAGCATCATCAACATCATCATCAGCATCCTCATCATCATCATCAGCAGCATCAGCACCGTCGTCGCCGTCGTGGTCGTCGTCGCTGGTGTCGTCGCTGTCGTCGTCGTCGATGTCGTCGTCGATGACGTCGGCGGCTGCGTCGTCGTCGCCATTCCTCAGCATCGTCATTGTCATGCTCCTCATCATCATCATCATCATCATCATCATCATCATCATCGTCATCACCATTACCATCGCCATCATGATCATCATCATCATCACAATCATCATCTTCACTTTCATCGTCGTCGTCGCTGTCGTCGTCGTCGCTGTCGTCGTCGATGCCGTCGTCGTCGCCATACCCCATCCCATCCTCGTCGTCATCGTCATCAGCATTGTCATCGTCTTCGTCATCCCCATTCCTCCTCCTCACCCTGCTCCTTCTCACCATCGTTATCATCAGCAGCGGCAGCAGCACACTAGCATCCGCATCAGCATCAGCATCAGCATCAGCACCATCATCTTCATGATCTGCATCATGATCCTGATGATGATCATCATCATCAACATCATCATCAGTATCATTATTGTCGCCGTGTTCACCATCGGCGTCTTCAACATCACCGTCATCAATATCAATACCAATATCATCATCATCACCGAAATCATCGCCATGATCCGAATCCTCGTCTTTACTCTCATCCTCATTGTCGTCATCGTCGTCGTCGTCATTGTCGTCGTCGCTGTCGCCGTCGTCGTCGCCGCCATCATCTTCCATACCATCCTCGTTGCCCGCATCATCATCACAACAAGAACAACATCATCATCAGCATCATCATCATGAACAGCGGCACTCGCATCAGCATCAGCATCAGCATCAGCATCAGCATCGTCATCATGATCATCATCAGAATCAGCAGCACCATCATCAGCATCACCAACATCATCATAGTCGTCGTCATAATCGTCACCTGCAGCATCATCATTATCATCATCCTCATCATCACCAACACCACCACCACCACCATCATCATCATCATCACCACCATCATCATCACCATCGTAATCATAATCATCGTCATCGGCATCGTATCCCTTATCATCATCATCATCATCATCATCATCATCATCATCATCATCATCATCATCATAATCATCATCATCATCATCACCATCATCATCATCATCATCATCAGCAGCACCATCGTCATCATCGTCAGCGCCATCATCATCCTCATCATCCTCACTATGATAATGATGCTAAAAATAATCAAAATAATAATGATTGTAAGAATAATAATAATAATGAATAATAATAATAATAATAATCATCAGCATCATCATCATCATCAGCATCAGCATCAGCATCATCGTTACCATCGGAATCAGCACTTGCGTCGGCATCAAAATCATCTCCATCTTTATCATAAGCATCACAATCATCATCAGCATCATCGTCCCCAGCATCATCAGCATCATCATTAGCAGCATCAGCATCATCATCAGCATCATCATCCTCCTCATAGTAATCATTATCATCATCATATTCATCATGATCATGATCATGATCATCATCCTCAACATCAGCGTCAGCATCACCCATCATCAGCAGCATCATCATCCCCAACATCATCAACAGCATCATCATGAGCCTCCTTGTAATCAGTATCATCATACTCATCCTGATCATGATCATGATCATGATCACCATCCTCATTATCAGCGTCAGCATCACCCATCATAATCATCATCATCAGAATTATCAGCATCTTCAGCCTCGTCATCAGAGTCAACATCATCATCAGCATCACCACCATCATCATCATCATCGTCGTCGCCATCGTAATCATCATCACCATCCTCAGCATCAGCATCATTATCATCACCATCAAGAGCATTGTCATCATCATTTCCATCATGATCATGATCATCATCATCATCATCATCATCATCATCATCATCATCATCATCGTCATCATCATCGCCGTTCTCATCCTCGGAAAAAAACATCAATGTCATAATTATGAACATCGTTGTCGTCGTCGTTGTCATCGTCGTCATCATCACCATCCTGAGGGCCATCATCATCATCATCATCATGATCATCACTATCCTCATCATCATCATCACCCTCATCGGCATCGTCATCATCAATCGTCCTCGTCATCATCATCCAAAATTATCATCATCATTATCATGATTATCATTTGTTTTATCATCATCATCATCATCATCATCATCATCATCATCATCATCATCATCATCATCCTCATCTTCACCCTCTCCGTCATTGTCGCCGCCGTCGTCGTCGTCGCCGCCACCGCCGCTGTCGTCGCTGTCGTCGGCGTCGTCGTCGTAGCCGTCGTTCCCCAGACCCTCCCCTCCCCTCTCCATCCCCTCCATAACCTACCCAGAGCCTCCATAACCTACCCATAACCTCCATAACCTACCCATAACCTCCATAACTTCCATAACCTGCCCAGAGCATCTCCTCTTCCTTCCCATAACCTCCAGAACCTACCCAGAGCCTCCGTCCCCTCCGTCCTCCTCCTCCTCCTCCTGCCCGCCTGCCCGCGCGCGCGCACAGGACGCGCGGGGCGGTCCTGGGCGGGCGCGCGCTCCAGCACGGCGGCGTCCAGCGAGGCCGGGGGGCCGCGCCGGTGGGAGCCTGGGAAGCGGGTCGCGGGCCGTCTCTCTTCTTCGGGAGCGGCCGAGAGGGGGGTGTCCGAGAGGGGGGGGTGCAAATCATGACCGGCGGCATGTGCGCGGCCCAGCGGGAGGGCCAGGGGCGCAATGGGATAAGAGGAGGCGCCATGAAATCTGGGGAAATAGCATGGCCCACGCCATGATATCCATCCCCCCCCCCCTAGTCATCACCCCCCTCTTTGCCGCCCCCGATCTTCTGGGAGACGTAAGACTCGGGTACGGGGGACTCGGGTTGGCCTGACGGGGGCAATCTGAAATCTGACGCGGGCTCCCGCTGCAGACATCCCACGAAAACTGGACCGTCAAAATCCAGGACGCGCTCGTCAAAAAGCCTCGTCAAACCCGAGTTCCGGCTTCCTCGAGTCTTACGTTTCCCCGTCTCTGCGTGGAACGGAAAGATTTCGATGATTCGCGATAACGGCCGTTCCCGGTGAATCGGGTCGGGCGAAAGGGGGGGATAGCAAAGGGGGGGTTTGAGAATCAGCTCACGTAGCTGATTTTCCTGGCGCCTCCCGGCGCCGGGAGGCGGCTATGTATCGAGGAATGGGCCCCTTGGTGAGGCCGAAACCAGCTGCATGCACCAAATTTCGTAACCCCCCCTTTCCCAATCCACCCCTTTCGCCCGGCCCGAGTGAAGCTGCCCCCTCCCCTCCCCAGACCTGGTAACGTCACGGTTCGGAACTGCTCGGGGCAGCCAATTCCGAGGCGGCGCTGGCGCGAGTCGTGGCGTTACCAGCCCCCTCGCCCCCCCTGCCCCCCGGCAACGGCCGTTATCGCCAGTGGATACAAGAAAAGAGCCCCTGTGCGCGCACATACGTGAAGACAGCATTGAAGGAGAGCGTGAACCAAGTTTGTCATACGCAATCTGACGCTTCACTGCCCAGCACCTCGACACCCGCGGATTTGAAGAGTGCCTGCTGCCATGATGTCTCGGATTTGAAACAGCGCCCTGGAAGCTTCAGGATCGAGGCTCGAGGATCGAGGTTTCTGGGCATTTGGAGGCCCTTATTGGGGGGCCTTCGGGGGGCGGAGGCGGGGCTTGCTGGTTTGATTGCTCCAGCCCAGAGACTCGCAGCAAATGAAACACTCGAGCGGCGCCCAATGGCGTCCAAGCCTAGCGACGAAGCGCCGACTGAACAGACGCATTGCTGTCGGCGCGTCGTCGCCGAGGAAAGACCCTCGTGACTGCGGCCGGATCCGCCTCGAGATTCTGGCCATGGCACCCCAGCACGAGTCCAGGGGACGACTATGACCTCCATTCCCAAGACCCCCATCGCGTCGGAGATAAAATGGCGGAAAGTTGTTTCGCAGGTTTCGGCCAATGGGGGCCCTTACGTGGCCCAGGGGCACTCCCTTCCCCTCCCCGTCATCCTGCTCCTGGTCCTCGCGCTCGACTTTACAAACCTCATCAGCAATCACCATCACAATCACCATCAGTCTCACCATTACCCCTACCCTCACCACCATCACCACCACCACCATCATCACCACCACCACCACAACCACCACCACCACCACCACCACCACCACCACCATCATCATCATCATCATCATCATCATCATCATCATCATCATCACCATACACATCATCATCATCATCATCATCATAATCATCATCATCATCATCATCATCATCATCATCATCATCATCATCATCATCATCATCATCATCATCATCATCATCATCATAACCATCATCATCATCATCATCATCATCAGCATCATCATCAGCATCATCATCATCAGCAGCAGCAGCATTATCAGCATCTTCATAATCAGCATCATAAACATCATTATCATCATCAAGATCATCATCATCATCATCATCATCATCGAGATTATCATCGTCGTCATCATCGTCCTCATCGTCGTCGCCATCGTCATGGTCAACGTCATCGCCATCATCATCATCATCATCATCATCATCATCAGAATCATCATTATCATCATCATCATCATCATCATCATCATCATCGTCGTCACCACCATCAGCATCATCAGCTTCGTCATCATCACCATAATCGTCATGGGCATCATCAACACTACCTACATCAGCATCATCATCAACAACAATCACCATCACACGATCCATCACCACCACTACCACCATCATCATCATCATCATCATCATCACCATACACATCATCATCATCATCATCACCATCATCATCATCATCATCATCATCATCATCATCATCATCATCATCGTTAATCATCATCATCATCATCGTCGTCGTCATCGTCATCATCGTCATCGTCATCGTCATCGTCATGACCATCACAATCCTAATCGTCATCGATATTTTCGTAGTCACCATCATCATCGTCATCGGCATCGTCATCATCACATCCATCTCCAGAACCTGTCTCATCTGATCATGATAATCATCATCAGCATCAGCTGCAGCAGCAGAAGCATCGGCAGCATCAGCATCATCAGCATCATCGCCGTCATCATCAATAACACCCTTGACATCGTCATCATCATCATCGTCGTCATCTGCATGATCAGCATCGCCGTCATCATCATAATCATCACCGTCATCATAATCGTCATCATCAGCATCATCAGTAACAATCACCATCAGGCTCACTATCACCACCATCACCATCGTGGTCATCATCATCAGCAGCAGCAGCATCAGCATCGTCGTCGTCATCATCATCATCAGCAGCATCATCGTCATCGTCATCGTTATCGTCGTCATCGCCATCGCCATCGCCAGTGTAGTCGTCATCAGCATCATCACCCTGCCTACCATCGTCATCGTCATCGTCATCATCAGCACAACCGTCAGCATCAACCTCATCTCAGCTCATCATCAGCATCCTGATCATCATCAGCATCTTCATCACCCAAACGGATCATCAATATCAACATCGCCGTCGTCATCATTAACATCATCATCATCAGCAGCATCAGCATCATCAGTAGCAGCAGTTGTAGCAGCGTCCATCATCAGCATCGTTGTGCATCGTCATTGTAACCACCGCCGCCGCCGCCATCGCCATCCTCAGCATCATCATGATCATCATCATAATCAGAATCATGATCATCATCATGATCATCATCAAGATCATCATCATGATCATCATCATGACAGTGATGACCAACATGACCACCACCATCACCATCACCACCACCATCATCACCACCACCATCATCATCATCATCATCATCATCATCATCCTTCATCCTTATCATCATCAGCATCATGATGGTCATCATCAGCAGCAGCGTCAGCGTCATCATCAATATACAACCATAGCAATGTCTATCCTCCTCTCCTTCCTCTTCTTTTCTCCTCCTCCCCCTCCTCCAACTCCTTTGGGCAGCAATGCATGCTCCTCTCGCTAATGCGCATCGGCAAGACGAGCGTGCAGACGGAAAATACTCTGCCACAGGATTGTTAGACATGCTCTCCCCTATCGAGTGGGACTGCGCCCACATCCGCGGAAATGAAAGAAGCCACCGACCATGTCGACATGTGCGAGAGTCTCTTCCTTCATCCACCTTCTCCTCCCGCCTCCTCCTCCTCTTTCTCTTGCGCCTCAATCTTCCACTTCCGCCCGCCCTCTCGCTCTCCCCCTCCCCATCCCCCTCCTGCAGGCTGCGTCCCGCCCCGAAGGGTGCCGAGATCTCAGCGCTGCACGATGCGGCCGCCGGCGGCTGGCGTGATCACACCAGCAGGTCGTACTGCCGTCGTCCATGGGGAGACCCAAAGATACCGATACTGCTGCTCCCTGGACCTCTCCTGGGATGCGTTCTGAACATAATTTCGACGCGAATCCAGCTGTAGCGGCGAGAGCCTCCCTGGGAGACCCAAAAAGGCACGATCGAGACAGGGGTAGCGCTATGGATCCTGTCTCCTTGGAGGCCTGGAAACGGGCACCCACACCAACACAGGGGGTTGCCTCCCACGGGGGGGAGATCCTAGATTTTGGTGCTGGTGGTAACTCTTCGGCCACTTAGGAAGCCCAAATATGAACACCATCTTCCCTCGGCCTGCCCATCACCCTCCTCCTCCTTCTCCTCCTCCTCCGCCTCCTCCTCCGCGGCCTCCGCCTCCTCCTTCTCCCTCCACCGCCCGCCCCACGTCCCAAGCTTGTGGCAGGATCATCAGCTCGTCGATGTTGTTGTCATCATGAACGTCGTCGTGGTCGTCGTAATCAACCTTCTGGGTCGGCGGCAGCGGCCGTAAGGCCTTCACAATATGAACACCATCACCGAGATCGGGACCATCCTCCCTCGGTGAGGCAGACCGCCGAGCTTGGTGTCGGTGTCAACCTCTCGGCGGCGACGACAGGGGCGAATAGCCCAGGGGCGGGCATTACACGCATTCGCCCAGGAGCCTTTGCGAAGACATAGATCATCGGCGCACCTCTGAATACATGTACTGCTCCCCCCTGGACTCTTCGCCCCTATCGTCGCCTCTGAACCTCTGTAGGGGGCCACATGCGAACCCTACCCCTACCCCCCTCAGAAATCGTGGGGGGTAGGGGTAGGGCTCGCCTGTGGCCCCCTACTCTGGGCCTCCCGTGCTCACTTGGGTCCAATTTCCCGGCCCGAGCGCCGGCGACGGTCGCCGAGCTCCCGGCCGGAGTGGGGGGCAGCGTGCACGCCGACGCCAGCGGCTCGCCGGGGGGCAGCGTGCGCGCCGAGGCTGGCAGCTCGCCCTCGCGCAAGGGGTGCCTCCTCCTCCTCCTCCTCCTCCTCCTCCTCCTCCTCCTCCTCGTACTCCTGCTCCTCCTCCTCCTCCTCCTCCTCCTCCTCCTCCTCCTCCTCCTCCTTCCTCCTCCTCTCCTCCCTCCTCTCCTCCTCTCCTCCCTCGTACTCCCCCTCCTCCTCCTCCTCCTCGTACTCCTGCTCCTCCTGCTCCTTCCTTCTCCTCCTGTTCCTCCTCCTCCTGCTCCTCGTCCTCCTGCTCCTCCTGCTCCTCCTGTTCCTCCTCCTCCTGTTCCTCCTTCTCCTCCTGTTCCTCCTGCTCCTCCTCCTCCTCCTCCTCCTCCTGCTCCTCCTGCTCCTCCTGCTCCTCCTTCTCCTCCTGTTCCTCCTCCTCCTCCTTGTCCTCATCCCCCTCCTCATGTCATGATCCTCAATCTCCACCACCACATCATCATCATCATCATCATCATCATCATCATCAGCAGCAGCAGCAGCAGCAGCATCATCATAATCAGCATCATCATCATCATCATCATCATCATCATCATCAGCAGCAGCATCATCATCATCCTCATCATCGTCCTCATCAGCATCACCATCATCATCAGCATCATCATAATCATCATCAGCATCATCATCGCCATCGCCATAACAATCGTCATCGTCACCGTCACAATCATTGTTATCAAAATCATCATCACCATCACCATCACCATCACCATCACCATCATCATCATCATCATCAGCAGCATCATCATCATCATCATCATCATCATCACCATTGTCATATTCATCCTCATCCTCACCATCACCATCACCATCACGATCATCGCTCATCATCATCATGCGAATCAGCATCAGCATCAGCATCAGCAGCATCATCATCATCATCGTCATCATCAGCAGCATCACCACCACCACCATCACCATCAGCGTCATCATCATCACCATCATCATAAGCATCATCACCATCACCACCACCAACATCATCATCAGCATCAGCATCATCAGAATCGCCATCAGCATCATCGCCGTCATCATCAGCATCACCATTATCATCATCACCATCACCATCACCAACACCATCATCATCATCATCATCATCATCATCATCATCATCATCATCATCATCATCATCATCATCATCATCATCATCGTCATCATCATCATCGCCACAACTAGCATCATCATCACCACCACCACAACTAGCATCATCATCATCATCAGTATCGTCAGCATCAACATCATCAGAATCATCAACAGCATCATCATCAGCATCAGCAGCAGCATCATAATCATCAATCAGCATCATCGCCACAACTAGCATCATCATCAGTACCACCACCACTAGCATCATCATCATCGTCAGCATCATCAACATCATCATAATCATCACCAACAGCATCATCATCAGCATCAGCATCAGCAGCAACAGCATCAGAATTAGCATCAACATCAACATCAGCATTGTCATCATCAGCATCATCATCATCAGCATCATCATCAGTATCATCATAATCAACAAAACCCTTACTGTCGTCGTCGACGTTCTCTTGCTCCTCCACCTTTTCCTCCCCGCTCTCCCCCACCGCCTTCTCCTCCTCCTCCTCCTCCTCCTCCTCATGCTCCTCCTCCTCCTCCTCACCCTCATTAATGACCTCCTCCGCTCTATCCTCTTCCTAGTCCTGCAGTTAAACATTCCTGTCCCAAACCCCACCTTCCCTCCCAGCCGCCCAGCGATCACTCCTATTCACAGCCCGTTCCTCATCCTCCCCATGTCATCCCTCCTCCCCTGCTTAAATCACTCCCCTCCTCCTGTCCCCATCTCTACTCCTCACTCCCATTCGCCGTCGTTTCCCCTTAACTCATCCCCATTGTCCTCCTCGCCCTGCTCCTCCTCCTCCTCCCTCTCGGCCTCTCCACCTCCTCCCCCATCCCACTCCTCATCACGCATTAACACCACAACCACCACCACCACTATCATGATCATGATCATCATCATCATCATCATCATCATCATCATCATCATCATCATCATCATCATCATCATCATCGTCATCATCATCATCATCATCATCATCATCACCACAACCACCATCATCATCATCATCATCATCATCATCAGCATAATCGTCATCATGACGAGTATCATCATTAGCATCATCAGCATCATAATCATCACAATCATAGGCACCATAGGCGCGATAGGCGTCATCGACGTCATCATCAGAAACTATGACCGTCATCATCAGCAACAGCAACGTCAGCACCAGCATCATCAACAACAGCAGCATCATCACTATGTGCAGCACCATCAACAATAATAACATAAATCAGCATCATCCTCATCATCACACTCACCACCACCACTATCAACCTCATCACCATCAGTAGCATCAATATTATCATCAGCAGCAGCATCACCACCACCATCAGCATCAGCATGATCAGCATGTTCATCATCAGCATCATCAGCAGCAGCCAAAACATCATCATCATCATCATCATCATCATCATCATCATCATCATCATCATCATCATCATCATCATCATCATCATTCTCATCAGCAGCATCAGCATCATCATCATCATCACCATCATCATCATCATCATCATCATCATCATCACCAGCATCATCAGTCAAATTCATCATCAACAATAGCAGCCACAGTATCAGCATTAGTATCGCCATCCCCACCATGACGATCATCATCATCATCATCATCAGCAGCAGCAGCAGCATCACCATCATCATCATCATCATCATCGTCATCATCATCATCAGCATCATCATCGTCGTCGTCATCATCATCAGCATCATCATCATCAGCAGCAGCAGCATCATCATCATCGTGGTCGTTGTCGTCGTCGTCAACATCATCAGCAGCATCGGCATCGGCATCAGCATCACCAACATTATGAGTATCATCAGCATCATCATCACCACCATCGCAATCATCATCATCACCATCATCATCATCATCATCATCATCATCATCATCATCATCATCATCACATTCGTCATCATCAGTATCATCCACCACCGTGCCTGCCCCGAGCGGGCGTCTTAGAATGCTCCTGTGGTCCTTCTGGAAGAGGGCCGATCCCCTACCTTGCACCGCAAGCAGGGTTCAACCCCCACCATGAAGCTGCTCCTGGGCTATCTGTTCGGCCAAGACTCCAGACGACCAAGATGGCCTCTAAAACGGCTTCTAAGACAGCGAACACGACAACGAAAAGTGGCTCAAGATGGCCCAAGACAGCACACAAGACCCTGTCAAGAGAGCCTCAAGACGGCTCGAGATAGCCCAAGAGGGCCTCAAGACAGCCCAAGATGGCCCCCAAGACGGCCCGAGAGAGCTCCAAGAGGCCTTCCTGGAGAGACTGAAGGGGCCAAAACCGTTGATTTCGCCGTGGATTTTGAGGCTCTCGCCAGTTCGGGTTTGCGAACACCCCCGACTGCCCCAGAAGCTTCCAAGAGGCATCCAAGATAGCTCCAAGACAGCCCAAGAGGCCCCCAAGGGGGCCCCAAGTCGGCCCAAGAGGACCAAAATGTCGCCCAAGGGGCTCCCAAAGAGGGCCCCAAGACGGCCTAGACGCGTACCTGGAGAACAACTAGACGGCCCAAAGAGGCCTCTTGAGCTCTTGGGCGGTAAGAAACCCAAACATGCCAAAACCTCAAAACCCTTCAAAAAAACTCCAGAAAATCCGCCAACCCCCGTTTGCCGGGGGGGGAAGGAGTGTGAAACATTTAACTGTCCCCCTTTCCGTTTCCCTTTCCTCCTCCCCTGAGGTCCAAATGCTGGGACAGGTTTTGTCCCAACGCCGCCACATGGTCCAATGCCGCATAACAGGAGGATTTATCTCAGCGATGGTTGCACTATGTGATATAGTGGCCGAGCACACTGCGCTTCGGATGTCCACACCCACTGCCCCTGTTATACTGTAGCACAACAGTGCAAAATGTGGGCCCAAAATGTGTGTCCAGTACACTCCGTCCTGTCTCGCGTGCTTGCACCCACGATTTATGTGAAATGTCAAATAACTGTCTTACATACATCGACAACACCCACTGAGTCTTGGGAACACCCTGAGGCCATTACGTTCTGAATGTTTACGCCCACCACGTGTGTGAATGAATGAGAGAGCGCGTTTCACGGGCGCTTGCCTTGGGAACATTCGGCGGCGCGTTTCGAACCGGGGGGGGGGGGCCCCCAACACTCCCAAGAGACCTCCAACAGACACCCAGGAAGCCCACAAAGGGTCTCAAAAGGCTCCCGGTAACCGCAAGAGGCACCGAGATGGTCTCCAAAGTGGCTGAAGATAGCTCAGGACTGTTGCAGTGGCCCCCATCACGCACCCCACGAGCCACAAGAGGGCGGCAACACGGCCCCAAGTGCTTTAGGAGCACCCTCGGGGCCCAGCACGCGGGCCCAAAGCCTCGACGGGAGGTGCGCGGTGCGCCGGGGGCGGGGGCGGTGTCGTGTGGGCCAGGCTACGGTGCGGAGGGGGCGGTGCCGCGCCGAAAAGCAAGGGTCGGGGCGAAGGGGGCGCGCTGGCTGGTGGGTGGAGGGACGGCGCGCTGGCTGGCAGGTGGGAGGATGCAGAGGCCTGTAATCAGGAGTCGGGGCGGCGCGGAGCTGCACCGAAATAAAGAAGTTGGGGCGGAAGGGGCGCGCTGGCTGGCGGGGGGGGGGCGCGGAGAGGGCGTGAGGGATGGGGGGGTGGTGCCGCGCCGGAGGAGGAGAAGCAGAAGACAAAAAAAAATAGATCCAGGCGAGGAACCCAACCATATGAAGTTGTGGGCACCGCAATTATGAATATTTTCTTCGGTGAAGCTCCCCATGGGGCCACGAAGCGCTGCGCTGGGCGGGGGGAGAACGCATGCGGGCGGTAGCACTGGGGCCGTCGGCGAAGCTCCCTATGAGGCCACGAAACGCTGCAATGGCTGGGTGAAAATACCAAATTAGGCGTGTGGGACGCACGCGGGCGGTCCCATTGGGGGTTTCGGTGGAGTTCCTCCTGGGGCCGCGAAGCGTTGTAAAGGGTGGGTGAAAATGCCAAATTGGGTGTGGGGGACGCATGCGGGCGGCCCCACTGGGGGCTTCGGTGGGGCTCCCTATGGGGCCACGAAGCGCTGTACTGGGTCGGCGAAAATGCCAAATTGGGTGTGGGGGACGCATGCGGGCGGTCCCACTGGAGGCTTCGGTGGAGCTCCCTGTGGGGGACGCATGCGGGCGGTCCCACTGGGGGCTTCGGTGGAGCTCCCTATGGGGCCACGAAACGCTCTAGTGGGCGGGTGAAAACGCCAAATTGGGCATGGTGGACGCACGCGGGCGGTCCCTTGGGGGGCTTCGGTGGAGCTCCCTATGGGGCCACGGAGCGCTGTACTGGGTGGGTGACAGTGCCAAATCGGGTGTGGGGGACGCATGCGGACGGTCCCACTGGGGGCTTCGGTGGGGCTCCCTATGGGGCCACGAAGCGCTGTACTGGGTGGGTGACAATGCCAAGTTGGGTGTTCGAGACATCCTCAAAATCTGCTCCGAAAGCGAAGGATGCTGGGACAGAAAACAAGCAAACCGCTTGAGACATCCCCACAAAATGGCCGCGAACGGGACCGTGAGATAACCCCTGGCGGCTCCCCTTCGGAACGTGAAAATGAGCGCCTCGCTCAAGACATCCTCACAATCTGCTCTGGCAGCCAAGGATGTTGGGACAGAAAACAAGCAAACCGCGGGAGGCATCCCCACAAAACGGCCGCGAACGGGGCGTGCGTGAGTCTCACCATGAGTAAGTCTGAGTAGGAGTAGGTCTGAGTATGAGTAGGTCTGAGTATAAGTAATTTTGTGTGTGAGTAAGTCTGGGCATGAGTAAGTCTGAGTGTGAGTCAGTCTGTGTATGAGTAAGTCTGGGTATGAGGAGGTGAGGAGAGGAGAAGAGGAGGAAGGAGGAGTAGGAGGCGTCCAAGTAATAACAAGAACCCCATCTTAGGATATGGGGAATAACAAGACTCCCATCTTAGAATATGGGGAAAAGACCCTCAGATCATCCAGGAGTCTCCTAACCCAAGATATATCTTCCACGATCGTCTCAAACACTCACTCCGTGTGGGGGTGGCGGAATGGCGTAAGCCACTTAAATCATTGGTGCTGGCCTCCTCGGGCTCTCCTGGAGGGCCTCTTGGAGACCTCTTGGGAAGTCTTTGGGGCCCCTTGATTTGTATTGAGGCCTCCTTGGGAGCCTCATGGCCTCCAGGACGGCTTTCAAGGCAGCCATGATGACGCCAAGATGGCCCAAGATGGCCCAAGGCGGCTGAAGAGGATCCTAAGACAGTCTGATAGCCTCAAGACAGATCAAGAAGACCACAAGACGGCACAAGAGATCTCGAAGAGGCCCTCCTGGAGAGCCCGAGGAGGCCAAAACCGGTGATTGTCCTTAGTGGTGCAATGCAATGGAGGGTGGTGGTATAGATTTGGGGCAAGAGTATTGCAAATGCGCTGCGCCGGAGAATTAGATTGCATCGCATTGCAATATTGCACGCGAAAATCCAGCAGCAGACTTGCGCACCAGATTGTATGGCACGCCCACAATACACTACAACCCCACAGATCTAGTGCACCAAATCTATTGCACCACCCTCTTTTCGCTGGACCCCCTTCTGGGTCAACCAGACAATCCCCGCCGACTTCTCAAAGGCCTGCCACCAACCTGCTTCCCTCCTCGGCGCGCCACCGAACGGAAGGAGGGGGGCGATCCCCTGTGGAGGGCCCCAGAAACAGCAGGGCCGTTTCGCTTTTCGCAAAAACTGCCGCTGGAGCATGAAGTAATCCCCGAAACCGGAAGTGGAAAAAAAGTGGAAAAGAAACCAGAACAGGAACAACAACGACGACGGGACGTGTCCGGGGCCCGCTGAGGACGATCCTCGCCTCCCCGTCCCCACGGCCCCAGCTGCCCCCGCCCCCCCTCCCTCCGCGCGCGCACGGCGGAGGAACAACAAATGGCAGGAACATGCTCCAAATCTCCATAGTGGGGGCGGATAACAAAACGAAAATGTTTGACAGCGCGACTGGGGCCCCCCCATCAGGAGCGGTGCATCCACGGGTCCACCATCGAGACCCCCAAACAATCTTGTTTGACGGGGCCCGTTAGACCCCCCGCAAAAGTACACCCCCCGCTATTATGAGATCTGGAATATATTGTTGGAGGTCCGCGCGGATTTCTTGGATCGGCGCTGGACCCACTTCCCTGGCGCGTGGAGCGCGCCAGAGGCGGCGCCAGAGGCGCCGCCACGGGGGCCCAACGCCGATCCAAGAAAACTGCGCGGACCTCCGTGAAGCATGTTTATGCAGTTTCGTTTGCGTCGAGCCCCTGCGTCGAGCCGCCCCCCCCGCGCGCACGCGCAGGCTTGAGGAATAGCAAATGACGACATGAACACAAACTGTTTGAGGTCCGCGCGAGAAAGCATGTTCATGCCGTCTTTTGTCCTTCGAGCCCTCCGCCGCGGCGAAAAAATTAAACATACCCAACAAATGCACCAAGGAATTCTAAAAATGCTCAAACAACGTACCTCGATTATTTGTTCTACTACTTTTGAACACTCCTCCTGTAAAGGGACACGCCGGATTGAAAGCCCGACTCCCGCCCCGCGCGCGCAGGCCCCTCCGCGCGGGGCTGGCGGCGGGTGCCGCCTGGTGCCGCGAGGCCGCCGCTGGCGCCGTGGGCGCGGGCGGCACCGCGGGCGCGAGCGTCAGCGCAGCGTCGAGGTGCCGCCGGGCACTGGCACCGAGCTCCTCAGGGGGAGGGATCCTCCTCCTCGTCTTCGGTTTCCCCCTCATTCTCCTCGTCGTCGTCGTCGTCGCCGCCACCCAGCGCGGCTGTCGGGGGCGGCCAGGAGGCGGGCGGAGCGTGTCCAAAGAAAGGGTCGCAGATCCTGGCCCGAAGCACGAGCGCGGGAGCGCGCTGGAAGAAGCAGAAATGGGCCATGAGATCTGGGAGACACCATGACCCCAGCCACGGTGTCCACTCCCGAGCCACCCCCGACACCCATAATAATCTTAGGTCGGGCATGTCCTCCTACAGGAAGATTTTGATGGAAAAACAGCAAATAGTCCAGATATGCTCAAAAATAATTCAAAAAATAACGGAAAATCGCCCCAGACAATTGTTTACTAGATTTGAGTACTCCTCTTGTAGACGGACACGCCCGACTCCACCACATCTTCAACCCCGTCTTGGACGCTTCCAACGATGGCCGCAAACGCGGCTGGGGCGCGCATTCGCGGCAAGCCGACGCCGACACCCAGACTCCCGCTTCCACCCGGGACCAAGCCGATTCTGCGCCACGGGGACGAAGAGAGAGCATAATGAAGATCAGTCATCGTTCATAGGCCATCCTTCCTTCTCCAAGTCAACTCGCCCTGCGGGGCCACCCACCGAAACGCGCGTCCTCGAACGACCCCTGGTTGTTATTATCTATCCCTCCTCCTCCTCCTCCTCCTCCTCCTCCTCCTCCTCCTCCTCCTCCTCCTCCTCCTCCTCCTCCTCCTCCTCCTCCTCCTCCCCCTCCTCCTCCGCGTCTCCTCGTCCTCCTCCTCCTCCTCCTCCTCCTCCTCCTCCTCCTCCTCCTCCTCCTCCTCCTCCTCCTCCTCCCCCTCTTCCTCCTCCTCCTCTTCCTCCTCCTCCTCTTGCGACCATGGAGCGGGTCAGAGCACAAGCGCGCCACGCCTTCTGAGCACCACGGGCTGCGCGACGATGAGGTCGAACAAGTTCACCACCGCCGCACGGCTGCGCCTGGGCGCCGGCTCGGCCCGCCGCCGCGGCACGCCCGGGTTCAACCCGCCGCCGCCTCGCGGAGGGCAGCCGCACCGGCCGCTTGGTCACCGCTGAGGCTCGTGCGCAACTGCCGCGCCGTCGCCCCGTGCAACGCGACGGACAGTTCGGCCCCCGAGCGCTGCGTCAGGGCGCTGGCGATTGCGGAGCTGCCCTCTTCCTCCCCCAGCTCCTGGGCGAGCCTCCGCGCCTGCATCCGCAGGTGGCGCAGAGCGGCCGTGCCGTGCCGGCCCCCCGTCTCGAGAGCCAGGGGGGGACGGACCACGGCGCGCGCCCCGCCGGGTAGCGGCGCCGCTTGTCGCCCTCTGCCTCTGCGTTCACGGCGCCGTCCCTCTGCGCCGCTGCCGCGAAGTGCTCGGCATCGCCAGGCACGGCGTACCGGACGGTGACGGCGTTGCCAGGCCAGGCAGGCTGGACCCTCCTTTTCCTCCTCCTCCTCCTCCTCCTCCTCCTCCTCCTCCTCTTCCTCCTCCTCCTCCTTGTCCTCCTCGTCCTCATCGTCCGCATCATCATCATCAGCATCATAAGCATGACAATCATCATCATCATCATCATCATCATCATCATCATCATCATCATCATCATCATCATCATCAGCATCAGCATCATCGTCATCATGTTCAGAACCAACAGCAACATCATCATCACCATCCTCATCACCACCATTACCAACAACAACAATGACAATAACAACAATGTTATCAGAATCCCTATCATCACCATCGTCATCATCGGCGTCAGCATCACCATGTTCCCCATCCTCATGACCACAGTCTTCGTCATCGTCATCGTCATCACCCGAATCACCTCCACCCTCATCATAACCATCACCAGCATCATCATAATCAGCATCATCACCCTCACCATCATCATAAACATAATCGCCACAACCGTCGTCATCATCATCATCATCATCATCATCATCGTCTTCATCATCCTCCTCATCGTCATCATCATCACCAGCATCCTCATCCTCATCCTCCAAGTTGCGGGGGGTCCTCATCTGCCTCCTCCTCCAACTTCCTCTTTCTGTTTCTCTCTCTCTCTTTCTTTCCCTCTCTCTCTCTTTCTCTCTCTCTCTCTCTCTCTTTCTCTCTCTCTCTCTCTCTTTCTCTTTCTCATTATCTTACAGCGCCGTCGGGCGTCCAAGATCCACGCCGCCGCGCGCGCTGGGCGCGCCGCGGGCAGGAGGCGCCGGGGCCCCCCAGTCCACCGGGGCACCCAGTTTCCGAAGCGGGGGGAGGAAGGGGACAGGCCACCTGCCAGTCCTCTGCACCATCCTGAAGCCCGCAGCAGAGGAGGGGGGAGGACGAAGGGAGCGGCCAGGTCGCCCATTGGATGTGGAGGTAAGTACGGAAGGCCGCGCACATTGCGGGTAGCGTTGTACACGGCGCGCCTTCTTCACAGCACTGCAGGCATAACCATCAAAGGCATTCGGCAATATGGTACGGTGTCAGTAGCAGAATACCAAGAATGTTTTGGTACTCTTGCGTCGCACTTTCTAATAATCGTCCTCCTGGGTACTGCCACGCAAGATTGGCGCGTCCGCACTGGATCGAATGCAAGGTGCACCCGCAGTGCACGTAGGCAAGAAGGCGGTAATCCAGAATACGACGACGGCGCACGCACGATCACGGATGTCCCGAACTGTCCGAAAAGGCGCACATGTAGTGACCCGCATACCTCCTGATGCTTCGATAGTGATGGACCACGGGGAAGGAGAAGGGAGGAGTAGCAGGGATGTACTCTCTACTCTGGAGCAGGAGAAGCAATAGCCCTTGCCGCACTTGGCAGACTCACTCAGGACCGCTCGTGGCGGTTGTCCTGGTGGATGGCGTTGACGTCGTCCTCGAGGTCATTGTTGCGCGCGCCCTCCTTGCCCTGGTTGTCGCACTCGCTCCTGGGGCGCACGGACACCCATCGCAATACTTCACGTTGCCGCACATGACGTCCTTGCCCTCCAGCGTCGGGGAGTTGCCGGCGCAGTGGTCCTCCAAGGTTCATTTTGTCTTCACGATCTATTCTCCAAACTCGTCGCGGATGCGGATGTAGTGATGCACCTCGTACACCTTGTTGATATTGTCGGGGAAGGTGGAAGCTGGCCGTCGTAGATACCATGCCGCTGTGCGCGCGGGAGTAATAATAGTAGTAATAAGAAGAATGAAAGTAGTCGTCGTAGTAGTAGTAATACTACGAGTACGAATCAGACATGATGTAGTAGCACTAGTAGTAGTAGTAGTCGTAGTAAACATAGCAGTAGCAGTAGCAGTAGCAGTAGTAGTAGTAGTAGTAGTAGTAGTAGTAGGTAGTAGTAGTAGGTAGTAGTAGTAGTAGTAGTAGTAGTAGTAGTAGTAGTAGTAGTAGTAGTAGTAGTAGTAGTACTAGTAGTAGTAGTAGTAGTAGTAGTAGTAGTAGTAACAGGAGTCGTCGTCGTCGTTGCGGTAGTAGGGGTAGTAGTAGCCGTCGTAGTGGTAATCGTAGTAGTCGTAGTAGTGGTAATAGTAATAGTTGTAGTAGTAGTAGTAGTAGTAGTCGTAGTAGAAGTAGTAGTAGTAGTAGTAGGAGTAGTAAAAGCAGTAGTAGTACGAGTAGAAATGTTAGTAGTAGTAGTAGTAGTAGTAATGGTGGCGGTGGTGGTAGTACTAGTAGTAGTAGTAGTAGTAGTAATAATAGTAGTATTAGTAGTAGTAGTAGTAGCAGTAGTGGTAGTAGTAGTAGTACAAGTAATGGTGGTGGTGGTAGTACTAGTAGTAGTAGTAATAGTAGTAGTAATAATAGTAAAATAGTAGCCGAAGTAGAAGCAGTACTAGTAAAAGTAATAGCAAGAGTGATAGTAGTAGTAGTAGTAGTAGTAGTAGTAGTGGTAGTAGTAGTAGTAGTGGTAGTAGTAGTAG
>CAUYUJ010016643.1:90000-107500 GCA_963575745.1 Prorocentrum cordatum
TCGCGCGCGCCGCAAACTGCTTCAGCTGCTCCCGCAAGCCCTCCGGCGGCCCTGCCAGGAAGAACTCGATGCGCGGCGCCCGCATGAGCAGGAGGTCCTCGTGGCGCGTGGCGCGCGAGAGCAAGACGTAGAGCTCCAGCCACCAGTCGTCGTCCTCCTTCTTGCCGTTCTCCACCTCGTGGCGGCCGCAGTCCAGGATCACGCCTGGGCGATGTCGGCCGAGGGAGCAGCGCGCCGGGCAGCCGACGGCCCAGGGCGAGAGTCCACAGACCGAGAGGAGGTCTGGCTGCGGACTGCTCGCGCCCAGCAAGTCTGGCCGTAAACTGCCCCAGAGCGCTGTTCCCTCGCCCCGTCGCCTTCGCGCATGGTGCGCCCCTGGCACGCCACCGTGGTGATGACCCTGCCGTGCGGGAAGGGCCAAAATGGGGCGGCGGCGCCATGCGAGTTCCGCCACGGGGACCTTCGGTGGAGCTCCCAATGGGGCCACGACGCGTGTGAGGGGTGTGCCAAAATGGGGCGGCGGCGCCATGCGAGCTCCGCCACTGGGACCTTAGGTGGAGCTCCCCATGGGGCCACGAAACGTGTGAGGGGTGTACCAAAATGGGGCGGCGGCGCCATGCGAGTTCCGCCACTGGGACCCTTGGTGGAGCTCCCCATGGGGCCACGAAACGTGTGAGGGGTGTGCCCAAATGGGGCGGCGGCGCCATGCGAGTTCCGCCACTGGGACCTTAGGTGGAGCTCCGTATGGGGCCACGAAACGTGTGAGTGTGCCAAAATGGGGCGGCGGCGCCATGCGAGTTCCGCCACTGGGACCTTAGGTGGAGCTCCCCATGGGGCCACGAAACGTGTGAGGGGTGTGCCCAAATGGGGCGGCGGCGCCATGCGAGTTTCGCCACTGGGACCTTAGGTGGAGCTCCCTATGGGGCCACGAAACGTGTGAGAGGTGTGCCAAAATGGGGCGGCGGCGCCATGCGAGTTTCGCAACTGGGACCTTAGGTGGAGCTCCCTATGGGCCACGAAACGGGTGAGGGGTGTGCCAAAATGGGGCGGCGGCGCCATGCGAGTTCCGCCACTGGGACCTTAGGTGGAGCTCCCTATGGGGCCACGAAACGTGTGAGGGGTGTGCCCAAATCGGGCGGCGGCGCCATGCGAGTTCCGCCACTGGGACCTTAGGTGGAGCTCCCTATGGGGCCACGAAACGTGTGAGGGGTGTGCCGAAACAGAGACATGCGGAGAGCAAAAGCCAGGATGGGGGAGGAGGGAGGAGGAGGAGGAGGAGGAGGAGGAGGAGGAGGAGGAGGAGGAGGAGGAGGGGAGGAGAGGAGAGGAGGACGCGGGGCACCGTCTCTTCAAAACGAGGACCCAACACCACAGGATGGTTGGGAAAAATACACACAATTAAAATCATTACCCATATGTTCAATTATGTTTTGGGTGTTTGTCTTTCCGACCAATTCCAAAATTTTCCCATATTTTCTTAGGGACCGACAAATTAAGTGTGTCTGTGTTTTCCCCTCCTGATAATAGTAGTAGTAGTAGTAGTAGTAGTAGTAGTAGTAGTAGTAGTAGTAGTAGTAGTAGTAGTAATAGTAGTAGTAGTAGTAGTAGTAGTAGTAGTAGTAGAAGTAGTAGTAGTAGTAGTAGTAGTAGTAGTAGTAGTAGTAGTAGTAGTAGTAGTAGTAGTAGTAGTAGTAGTAGTAGTAGTAGTAGTAGTAGTAGTAGTAGTAGTAGTAGTAGTAGTAGTAGTAGTAGTAGTAGTAGTAGTAGTAGTAGTAAGTAGTAGTAGTAGTAGTAGTAGTAGTAGTAGTAGTAGTAGTAGTAGTAGTAGTAGTAGTAGTAGTAGTAGTAGTAGTAGTAGTAGTAGTAGTAGTAGTAGTAGTAGTAGTAGTAGTAGTAGTAGTAGTAGTAGTAGTAGTAGTAGTAGTAGTAGTAGTAGTAGTAGTTGTAGTAGTAGTAGTAGTAGTGGCAGTAGTAATAGCAGCAGTAGTAGTAGTGGTAGAAGTAGCAGCAGTAGTAGCCGAAGTAATGGTGATAGGAGTACACCACGAACTCGTTCGAGTACTTGACCTCATATTTGCACTTCGCCTGGAAGAGCTTGGCCTGCAGGTTGCCCTTTAGCAGACCGACGTACAACTTCTCAGTCGTGGGTACCACAGTGTGCAGAATTCGCCAGTGGGCTGGTAGTAGAACTTCACGTCCACCTGTTGCGGGTAGTCTTCTGTGGTCATGTAGAAGTACCACTGGTGAGGGACCAAGAAATTAAATTGGGGTTGAGCAGCTCCAGGTCGTTGTTCTCGTCGTGTATCGATCCGGGGCGGCGGACGATGCTGTACGTGTTCTCCCCTGCCTTCTCCTCTTCCTCCTCCTCCTCCTCCTCCTCCTCCTCCTCCTCCTCCTCCTCCTCTCCGTCCTCCTCCTCTCCTCCTCCTCCTCGTCTTCCTCCTCATCCTCCGCCTCCCCCCTTGTTCCAGTGTGCCAACATGGGGCCGAACACGCTGCATGCAGGCATATAGGTTGGACCTCGAAGTAGACTGGAGAAGATAGGAAAAACACAGCAGCGCAGTAAACGAGAAATGTGTGCGGGCTTCGGGCCGCCACCCCCTCCCATGACGGCGCGATCAGCAGCCAGAACAGCCCCCGTCCACACCACACCCATCATCCCTCATTTTCCTCAGGGGAGGGCTGATGGGCTGGGGGCCCAGACCACTTAAGTCATAACTTGCTCGAAACTTGATCCCCAGGAGGTCTAGACTCTTTCCCTGGAGCCAATTGTTGCAGCCCGAATTTTTGTTCGATGGCCCTGGGGCCCAGTAAGGGCCCCTAGAAGCCGAAAACTGTCAAAACCTGACCTTCGTGAGTCTTGTTGGGGAATGAAAAAGTCACCAATCTCGCTGCTCCCCAGACCTCTGCAGGGGTGTGTTCTCACCAGGATTTCGAGGCGAATCCAGCCGTGACGACGAGGGAAGGGCAGCGGTATCAGTAGACGTTGCTGCTCTGACTTGACACGCCGCGAGGAAGCCCAGGAGCCGGAGGCCCCGCGGACCGCCTTGGCCGCCGCCGCGCCGCTGGGCTGCTGCGGCCGCAGCTGCGTCAGCGGCACCACCGGCGCCACGGCCGGCCCCGCTGGCGGGCGCACCTCGGCGCACGCCACGGCCTCTTCGGCGGTGCGCGGCAGCACCGAACCTCCACAGCCGCCGCGCCGCCGCGCTGCTGCGGCCGCAGCTGCGTCAGCGGCACCACCGGCGCCACGGCCGGCCCCGCTGGCGGGCGCACCTCGGCGCACGCCACGGCCTCTTCGGCGGTGCGCGGCAGCACCGATACCTCCACAGCCGCCGCGCCGCCGCGCTGCTGCGGCCGCAGCTGCGTCAGCGGCACCACCGGCGCCACGGCCGGCCCCGCTGGCGGGCGCACCTCGGCGCACGCCACGGCCTCTTCGGCGGTGCGCGGCAGCACCGATACCTCCACAGCCGCCGCGCCGCCGCGCTGCTGCGGCCGCAGCTGCGTCAGCGGCACCACTGGCGCCACGGCCGGCCCCGCTGGCGGGCGCACCTCGGCGCACGCCACGGCCACCTCGGCGGTGCGCGGCAGCACCGACACCTCCACGGGCACCGCCTGCCTGCGCGACTGCCGCTCGGGAGTGCCGCCAGCGGCCGGCACCACCTGCACGGGGATGCCCTGGGTGACCGCCCTGGGCGCCGGCAGGGGCACCTCCACCGGCACGGGCACCTCCACGGCGACCGACACGGCCCTCGAGGCCAGCCGCGGCTCGTGCGCTGGCGCCGCCGACGACGACGCCGGCGCCGGCGCCGAGGCCGAGACGACGCCGACGCCGATGCCGATGCCGTACCAGGCGGCGGCCCGCGCGGGGGGGTCCGCCACGGCGCCGTGCCACGGCAGACCGCCAGCGGCGGGCAGCGCCTGCGCAGCCGCCAGACCTGGCTGCGAGAGGGCCGATGCGCCAAGACCGGGCAGCCCAGATGGCGGCCACACGGCTGGGCGCATGGCGCCGGGTGAAAAGGGGGGCAGGACGTAGAAAGGCGCAGGGGGAGGGGGGAGGGGCGGAGGGAAGGAGGAAGGGGGCAGGGGCGGGAGGGAGAAAGGAACGGGGGGGGAAGGAAGGGGAGGAGAGGGGGGGAAGGGGAAGAAGGGCGGGGGAAGGTTCTCTCGGATCAGCCATAACCCTAATGGAAGATTGCCGTTTCTCTTTGGGGCTGCGGCCAAGCTCGACCAAGGAAGAGCACACACACACAGACTTTCCTCCGCCGGCCAGGTGGCTTCACCGTAGCGGGAGATAGTATGGGGCACAAGCTATCGTGCATTCCACAAAACGTTGCAGATGGGTCGCTGCGCTCGGCGAGCAGGCGCGCAAGGAATTCGCCGAACTTAGCAAGCGTGCAGTGAAGATGTCGTCTAATCTAGTGGGAGGAACACACATGCACCACACACACAAACACACTCACACACATACACACACACACACACACACACACACACACACATACACACAAACACACACACACACACACAGCCACACACACACACACACGCCAGAATGCGAGGCAATCCAACGCATTGCCGTCGAACAGGTCAGTACTCTCGCAGTTAACAGGATCCCCTGGCCAACCGAGCGACATGAAGACATCCCATACCACGACCAAGAAAAGACAGGCCCCCTCCTGCACCCACGTGCGAAGAAGCCCAACCTCTGGAGCTGAGCTCCAAGGGGCGACCCTCCCCCTGGTCAAGGGGGGGCAGCCTCTGGACAACCTCGGCGCCCTGCTCCACCGCACCGCGCAAGCGCCCACGATCATTACGGCGAGCAGGGGAGCGGGGGCGGGGGGGCAACCCGGGGCCCCAGCCCGCCTCTCTCCCGTTCCGCAGCCCAGCTTGGGGCTCAGCTCGAGTCCGTCCGACAAAAAAACCCTCCCCGGAGATCGCCCTCCTCTGGCCCTCCGCCAGAGGCTGGGAAGCCGCCGCGAGCCGACGAACACGCCCGGAAGCCCCGACCGAACCTCGAGCTCGAAGGGCCAACCACCGCCGCCATCCTCCCGAGGCCCACGAGCCCCCGCGGGCGCTCCGCCCAGGCGCGCTCCCAGAGCGCAGCGCTGCCTCGAGCCCAGCGCCCGCCCCCCCCCCCCCGAGGTGGGCCGCCACGCATCGGCGTCGGACGCCGCCGCTCGACCTGGGGCAGAGCAGTCCAATGGCCGAGCGGTCGCGAGCGCCTGTGCCCAACGATCGGGGGAACGAGGAGGAGCGGACATGGCGGGCCTGGGGGGAAGGGAAGCGAGAGGGGGCGGGCCTTCTCAGAAGGCTCGGAAGTTTCCCCAAGCCTTCCGAGGAGTTTTTGGAGCCTTCCCCGGAGGCGCAGAAAGCCTCAGGCCTGCTGGAAAAGCCACGCCGCCCTCCGAGGAGGCCTTTTCCTTGTCAATTCCCCCCCTCGCTCGCCGCCGACAACACATCCGACGCGCCGGAGTCTGGACTGGCCTGGAGAAGACACCAAGGGAGGAGCGGGCGGGAGCGTGGAGGGTGGGCGTCGCCGCACCGCCGCCTGTAGCCAAAGGAGGCCAGGGTCGCACTGGCGCACCTGACTACGACGAGTGCGCAGACGCGCCCCGCGAGGAACCAGGAAGGAAAACGGGAAAACGAGCAGGAATAGCAGCATGAGGAGAAGAGCACACGACACCGCAAAACCAGTAGGCCCACGGCAGGCGACTGCCTGCCTCATTGCATCGGGAGCACATCCACGTTGATGCATAACCCCGACCTTTCGATCCAGGGAACGCAACGGTGAAGACGATGATCCGGGAGGAGGGGGAGGACAAGTAGGAGGGGAACGCGGAGGGGGAGGGGGAAGGAATGAGGGAGGAGTGAGGAGTGAGGAGGAAGGATGCGGGGCGAACGAGGAGGAGGAGGAGGAGGAGGAGGAGGAGGAAGGAGGAAGAGGAAGGGAAGGGAAGGGAAGGAAGGGAAGGAAGAGGAACAGGAAGCAACAGGAACAGGAGAGAAAAGGGAGGGCGAGCAACCTTGTCCGTGTCCCTCATCCAACCCTTCCTCCGTGGCGGAGGCGATGGAGGAGAAAGAGACACGACGACGACGACGACGACGACGACGACGACGACGACGACGGTAAGGATGAGGATGAAGAGGGAAATGAAGATGAAAGTAAGGATGATAATGAAGATACAGATGAAGACGATGATAGAGATGCACATGACTACAATGATGATGGTAATTATGATGATGATGGTGATGATGATGATGATGATGAGGATGAGGATGAGGATGAGGATGAGGATGAGGATGAGGATGAGGATGAGGATGAGGATGAGGATGAGGATGAGGATGATGACGCTGATGACGGTGATGATGAAAATGATGATGGTGGTGGTGGTGACGACAATGATGATGGCGTTGATGATGATGATGATGATGACGGCGACGAAAATGAGGATGACGATGATGATTGCACGTAACTTGGGGCGCCAAGCTTCTGTCCTACACCTCGGCAGAATGCGCAACTGCTGAAAGCATGTCGGCATGCTCCGCGCATGAAGTGGGCGATCCAGGGGTGCGGGCGCGAAGCTTCTGGTAAAATCCCACCAGCCCTCTGGGCGTAGGTGGTTTAGGGAGTTTCCTCTTCCATCTTCCCTTCTTCCCCTTCGGGGAGGGGTTTACCCCTCCCCCGAACCCCCTTCCCCTGAACTTGGACGGGCCCGGTCGCGAGCGGTCAGAGTGTCCAAGATGGCCCAGGATGGCTCCATGAGCGCCTCGGATAGTCCAAGATGACTTCCAAGATGGCTCAAAATAGCCTAACATGCCGCAAGATGGCTCCGAAGATGCTCCAAGACGCTCTCAGAACGCTCCAAGACAGCTCCAAGAGGCCAATTATCTCCCCAAGGAGGCCCCCCAAGAAGCCAAAATCCTTCAAAAACCTAAGGAAAACCAATGATTTTCGCTTCCGATGGCCATCTGAGGCCTCAACATGGCTCCAAGAGGGGCCAAGGAGGCCCCAAGAGGGGCCCAAGAGGGCCCCATGACGGCCCCAAGAGCGCCCAAGAGCGCTCCAAGAGCGCCCCATGAGGGGTCCAGGCGGCTATTTTGGGAGTTCCCGAGGGGCAGGGTTAAGTAGGGAACCCCCCTTCTTTGATCGATCGCTTCCAAGATGGCCCCAAAGGGCGCCCAGGAGACCCCCAAGAGGCCCCAGGAGGCCTCCAACAGGCCCCCAAGAGCCCCCAAAGAGGATCCCAAGCGGCCTCAAGAGGCCCCCCCGAAGCACCCAAGACGCCCAAGAGCCCCCATTGACCGCCAAGAGACCCCCAAGACGCCCGAAGAGGCTTCCAAAAGGCTTCCAAGAGGCATCCGAGCGGCATTCAACCATCCACCCAGCGTCATCATTCTCCTCATCCCTCCTTCGTTCGGTTCCTCGCCACCCCCTCATCTATCCATCTGGCCTCCTCTTCCGCCTCATCCTTTGCACGGATCGGCTGTCCCTCTCGTTGCTCCCCCATTTCCCTGATCTCTTCAACTTGCCTGGACATCGTTTCTGGATGGGCTGGTGGGGATACGCGAAGCGTCAAGAGCTTGCAAGCGAGGTTCCCAGGACGTCTCCTCCGAAAAGTCATTCTCCCGCCCGAAGCCGAAGCGCGCGATCACCGGGGCGGGGGGGGGCGGAGCGGGGCAAGGCGACAAGTTGGAGCAGGCGGGGGCCAGAGAGGGAGTGGGCGACCGCGCCAGGGCCGTCCTCGCATCCAAAGACGCAGCCCCGCTGACCGAAAAGATGCATCCTGCGGGCGGCGATCCATCCACCCGCAAGCGTCTTCAGTACCGACCAGAAGATGACGGGGCGAAATTTCGCTGGGGTCTCTTTCAGCGCCTGCAAGCGGGGGGCAAAGGGCGGGATCTGTCACTCGGGAAAACAAGCACGCCCTCGCGCCCGCAGCGCAAGGCGCATCCTGTCCAGGAGCAATTCGCGCGTCAGTTAACGGGAGTGAACCCCTCATGCCGCGGTTTCTCCTGGAGCTCGGCGGCGAGCGCGGCCGCGCGCAGGGCCTCTGCAGCAGCAGCCCGCTGTGGAGCGGCGGCAACCTCCGAGGGCGCGGGAGAGCGCGCGCGGCCACGCAGGAACTGCGCGACGGTCTGCGGGTCGCGCCAGCACGGCGGGGGCCAGCGGCCCTGGACGCGGCGGACCTTGGCGCCGCGGCGCGACGGGCACTCTTTGAGCTCCGCGCGCCAGGAAAGGCGCTGGAGGGCAGTGCCCCGCGCCGCGCGCCAGATCGTCGCCGCCGCGCAGACGGCAATGGAAGGCGCGAGGCTCCGTCTGCAGGAGCAGTTTCGGCAGCGGGTCAGGCTGGGCGTCATAGCCAGAGGCGGGGGCAATCACGAATCCGCGCAGACGGGAGTCGGGGGGGGGAGGCGGAGGTCTTCCGGAATATCTCCCAACATTTCTGCGAGCAGGCCCCCCACTGGAGGGCATTCGCGGCCGCTGGGTCGACGCGCGCCCCCAGGTACTTCGCATCGCTCGCCACGGTGAAAAATCGCTGCCACTGCGGGATAAGATGTCGCGGGATCGCGGGAATATCTGCGACTGCGGCGCCTGCGCATTCAGTCCAAAGCGGGGCGAGACGCACTTGCGAGGGCGGGGGCGAAGCGAGGCGAGGCGAGGGGCGGAGGCGAAAGATGGGCGAGGCGGGCGAGGTACGCGAACTTCGCCAAGGACGCACCTGTCGCGGGCACAACCACCTGGGAAAGCTTCTCGCGGGTCCAACGGGAGCGCCTGCCCAAAGGAAAAATGATGGGGCCCATCCTTGCATGGCCCCTGAATTAACGAGAAACGACGGGACGATCGCCTCGCAAATGCGCGCGATGGCGAAAGCGAAGGAGCACGGGCCCTCGATGGCAGCGAGGCCCCGGCGGCAGCCCCATCCGCTCTAGCGCCGAGAAGGGCCACGCGCGATTCATACTGGGGAAGGCGGTTTTGTTGCTGAAAGCAACAAACAGGGGCATCCTGCAGCCTGAGTCTTCGCCCAAGACCGCAGCCCTCTCGCGAGCAGCGAGCTTGGCTATGTCATGGCACAGATTCCTGCCGCGCGTAGATCCCCGCTGGTTATCGCGCACACGCCCCGCCGCTAACTGCGCCCGCGGGGAAGGAAGCGCTGCGGCGAAGGCCTTGACGTCGCAACTTTTCAGCGACAGCGGGCGCGCCTCAGATGCATCTCGCGGGCAGTCGTCGACATCGCCGACGTCGTCGCCAATCGGGCAACATGACTGATCGGGCGCGGACCGCGGGAGCTGCGCTCAACAGCCGAGGAAAATCGGATAGAGGCCGTCAGTGGTCCCAGGCACCGCCAGACTGGCTCGGCACGAGAGGCGGTCGGGCCCCGGGGCAGAGCTCCTGCCGCGCATAGAGGCCTCGCGAAGAGGATCGAGGGAGGGGATGGGGAGGTCGGCAAAAGGAAAGAGAAGGGAAGTGGAGTCAAGGAAACAATGAATCTGTTCGCGCGAGACGGCCCTGCCTGGAAAGGTGGGGGGGGGCACAGCGACGAGCCGCAGTTATGTTCTCCAGAGATCGCACCACCAGTGGGGGGAGGGGGCCGCGCTCCGCCGCGATCGTGTCCTCCTCCTCCTCCTCCTTCTCCTCCTCCTCCTCCTCCTCCTCCTCCTCCTCCTCCTCCTCCTCCTCCTCCTCCTCCTCCTCCTCCTCCTCATCTGCGAGCGTGCGATGCCGCGGAGGGTCAGTCGCTCTGAGGAGGGCGCACGGAGCGCCGCGCGCCTCTGGAGCGCCCGCTGGACACGGCGCCGCGCTTCTACCGATGACTGGTCAGAGGCGCGGGCTGCGCGGGCAGCCGACTGTCGCGCGGCCCGCTCTGCTCTTCAACAGGCGGCCGAACTCCGCGGCGGCAGCAGGCCGACGCGCAGCGCGGCAGTCAGGGCGCCAGACGGCGCGGGCAGCGGCGCGGAGCGCGAGGCGCCTACCGTCGAGCAAGTTGACGCCACCCGTGCCAGGCGGGAGCTGCTGCAGATCGTCGCGGGCGCGCTCGGCAGCCAAGGCCTCGATCTCCTTCGCGGCGTCGCAGCGCCGCAGCTCGATCACGGCGTCGAGCTCTGCCTCCGCGAGCATCTTCTTAAGGAGAGTTGCGCGTTGCCTGGGGCGGAAGACGAAGTAGGGGATGGGGTGCTTAGAAGTGTCGGGAACCGCCTCGGTGCCGATGGCGAGCTCGATGATGTCACGGTCGCCGAGGCGCACGCCAGGGAAGGGCGCGGCTTCCTGGGCGACGTTGACCCGGCAATTCAGGCACGGAATGAAGGCAGGCGGCAGGGCGACGAAAGACTTGTCGACGTCGGCGCCGACCTGGTGGCGCTACGAGAAGTGGGCTGGGATGCCGATGGCGATCTCGAAGACGCCGTTGCGCGTGAGGTGGTGCCAGAAGACCTGGTCATGCTGGCAGCGGCCCTCGCGCGTCTGTCTGAATACTCCAGGCTGCGGGAAGAGGTGTAACTACGAAGGCTTGACGGTCAAATTGCAACTGCCCTCGGCCACGACCGCGCGCTGGCGCGGGTTCACCAGGGCCCACTGGGCATGGAATTGCCACTCCCTCTGCACTGCTTCCTTCTGGGCGGGGCTCCGAGAGCTCGCAGTTGCGGGCGCGGAGAACGCGGGCCTCCGTCTCCGAGCTCGGGTTCACGACGCGGGCGGGCGCGGGCCTGCCAGGGGCCGCGAATGGCGGGCTGCCGAGAGGAAGGAGGGCGAGCGCCAGCGCGATCTTGTTGAAGTACTTCGCGCTCGGCCCGCGCGAACCCACGCACGCGCACTACGATGCCGCCCGCGCCTCTCGCAAGGCAGCCCGAGCAGTTGGCAACGCAAGGGGAGGGGCGCGGGCCACGGGAGAGAAAGCCATCTGACTCCGCGAGCGAGCCGCGGCACCCCTGAATCAGGACGATGGCCCTCGAGCGAAACGCGTCCGCACGGCGTCGGCATTCGAGGTGGTTCCGGCGAAGACTGCGGCAGAGTAGTCTCAAGTCGGGCCTGTCCCTCTACCCCAAAGATGTTCGACGCTACATATATATATATATATATATATATATATATTATATTATATATATATTACAACCAAAAAATGGTGACTAACTGTTGAATTTGGTTTGACCTTTTGGGGGTATTTTTGGGGCGTTGTAATTTTTTCGTCGGAAATCCCCCTGTATGGGGGACACGCCCGACATAAGAGTAGTCTCCTTTCCGCCCCAACTGACAACTCGCAGCGGCAAGTCTGGCTCGGCGACCTCGCACGGGGCCCACTCAGCGTGAAATCCGACGACGCTGTCGGCGCGCGCGGGGCGTCTATCCGGCCCCGTCGACGGAGGGCCTTCTTCCGCCCCCCCCCCCCCATCCCAATCCCCACACCGCCGGAAAGAGGAGAGAGAGAGAGCGCGAGAGAGAGAGGGCGAGAGAGAGAGAGAGGAGAGAGAGAGAGAGAGAGAGGAGAGAGGGAGAGAGAGAGAACCAGAGAGAGAGAGAGAGCAAAAAAAAAAAAAAAAAGAGAGAGAGAGAGGAAAGAGAGAGAGAGAGAGAATGAAAGACAGAGACATAGAGAGAGGGAGATTGAGAGGGAGATGGAGAGGGGGAGGAGGGGAAGAAAAAAGGGAGAGAGACAGAGAGGGGGGAAAGAGAGAGAGAGAGAGAGAAACCAAACAAAAACAAAAAAAAAACAAATATTATATATATATATAATTATATAATATATATATATATACATATACATATACATATATACATATATATATATATATATATATATATACACATGTATATAAAGAGAGAGGGGGGGAATGAGTGATAATAGTAATAGCGATAATGATACCAACAGCAATCATACGAATCATAATAATATTGGATATTGTAATCAAAAGGAAAAGTAATAATCATAATAATAAGCATAATAATAGTAATAATAATAAGAAAGAGAGAGAGAGAGAGGAAAAAAAGTGAGATAAAGAGAGAGAGAGAGAGAGGGAGACACAGACAGAGACAGAGACAGAGACAGAGACAAAGACAGAGAGAGAGAGAGAGCGAGAGCGAGAGAGAGAGAGAGAGCGAGAAGAGAGTGACAGCAACCTTCCTCGTTCGGGGAACGGGTTCGTAGCTGGAGAAAATTCCATCCACGTCTTCACTGCGTCAAAGGAAGCCCCATTCCCTTTGCCCCTTCCCTGGCGGGAGGGGGTCGCCAGAGGGGGGGTCAGATTCGCATCGCCTCTGGGGGTCCTCTTCTCCCGCGCCGGTCCATCTCCAGCGCGCCGTCCTCCTCGGGCCCTCCTCCCCAGGCGGGGAGGAACCCCATGGGGGGGGGGAGTCAGATGCGCATCCGTCCCCAGGGGTCCTCCTCCGGTCCTCCTCCCCAGGGGGGGGGGCCCAGGGGGAGTCCTTTTCCCCCTCCTTTTTTCCTCCTCCTCCTCCTCCGGTCCTCCTCCCCAGGGGGGGGGGCCCAGGGGGAGTCCTTTTCCCCCTCCTTTTTTCCTCCTCCTCCTCCTCCTCCTCCCCACCTCCACCTCCTCCACCCCCACCCCACCTCCTCCTCCTCCTCCTCCTACCCCTCACCTAATCCATATCTCCACCTCTCCACCTCCACCTCCTCCACCTCCTCCTCCGCTTCATTTCAGTCATCTTCTTCTTCGACAATCTTCTTCTTCTTCTTCTTCTTCTTCTTCTTCTTCTTCTTCTTCTTATTCTTCTTATTATTATTATTATTCTTATTCTTCTTCTTATTCTTCTTATTCTTCTTCTTCTTATTATTAATACTATTCTTATTATTCTTATTATTCTTCTTCTTATTATTCTTCTGTTTCTTCTTATTCTTCTTCTTCTTATTATTCTTATTAGTCTTCTTATTATTCTTATTATTATTATTCTTCTTATTCTTCTTCTTCTTCTTATTATTATTATTCTTCTTATTTTTCTTATTGTTCTTATTATTCGTCTTCTTATTATTCTTATTATTCTTATTATTTTTCTTCTTCTTATTCTTCTTCTTATTATTATTATTCTTATTATTCTTAGTCTTCTTATTATTATTCTTCTTATTCTTCTTTTTCGTCTTCTTCTTCTTCTTCTTCTTATTCTTATTCTTATTAGTATTCTTCTTATTATTCTTATTATTCTTCTTCTTATTATTATTATGATTCTTCTTCTTCTTCTTCTTTTTCTTATTATTCTTCTTATGTTTCCTATTCTTATTATTCTTCTTATTCTTCTTGTTATTATTCTTATTCGTCTTCTTATTAGTATTCTTCTTCTTATTATTCTTAATATTCTTCTTCTTCTTATTATTAATATTATTATTCTTCTTCTTATTCCTCTCATTCTTCTTATTATTCTTCTTCTTATTATTATTAATCTTCTGCTTATTATTGTTCTTCTTCTTCTTCTTCTTCTTATTCTTCTTCTTCTTCTTCTTCTTCCTCCTCCTCCTCCTCCTCCTCCTCCTCCTCCTCCTCCTCCGCCTCCGCCTCCGCCTCCTCCTCCTCCTCCTCCTCCTCCTCCTCCTCCTCCTCCTCCTCCTCCTCCTCCTTCCTCCACTCCTCCTCCTCCTCCCTCCCTCCGCCTCCTCCTCCTCACCCCTCCTCATCCTCCACCGTCCTCCTCACCTCCTCTCCTCCTCCTCCTCCTCACTCCTCCTCCTACCTCCTCCTCCCTCCTCCTCCTCCGCGTCCTCCTCCTCCCCTCCTCCTCCTCCTCCTCCTCCTCCTCCTCCTCCTCCTCCTCCTCCTCCTCCTCCTCCTCCTCCTCCTCCTCCTCCTCCTACCTCCTCCCTCCTCCTCCTCCTCCTCCTCCTCCTCCTCCTCCTCCTCCTCCTCCTCCTCCTCCTCCTCCTCCCCCTCCTCCTTCTCCCCTTCCCCCCGGTCGTCGCCCATGTCTTTCAGGGTCGGCAGCGCCGGCCGCCAGGCCTTCACAGTTGACGAAGATGATGTTTCAGTCGAGGTTTAGCCCGACTCGAACGTCTGATAAGGTCCCCGGTGATGCCTCCATCTGCGCAACTACAGCTGGGCCCCAGTTGATCATTGACTGTTCGCGGAGGCCCTGCGGCTGAACTTCCGCGATCGGCATCGCCACGTGCTGCGCGATGCCCGATTGGCGGCGGGTCTTGGACTCAATGCCAGGGTAGACTCCTCCCATAATAACGGCGAGCCGCTCTGTTTAGAGCTCCTTCTGACTTGATTTGGCGACTTGCCCGCGGGGGCGACGAGCGGCGCCTCGGCCCCGCGGGCGCCCTGCGCGATGAGACGGCGCCTCTGTCCGCCGACCAGCTCGAGGGCACGCGCGAGCGCAAGGGCTCGAGGCAGCGCAACCTCTGAGACTCCTTGGACATGTTGATTGAAACGATGGGCCTGGACGTCTTCGCGTATTTTGACACGATCTGACCGGAGGTGGGCTTCATGAATCCACTGAGCTGCAGCACGGCGGGCATATGCGGGCCGAACGCTGCCGGGCGCGCGATTGCGGAAGAGGGTCGGGCGAGGCTCGCGGTCGTTGTCGGCAAGGCTGGTGGGGTCGATTGCAGGTAGTTGAGCTTCAGCCAGAAAGATGGCGGCTTCGAGACGTTGCACAGACTGTCGCAGCGCAGTAGTTGAGCTTCAGCGAGAGAGATGGCGGCTTCGAGACGTTGCACAGACTGTCGCAGCGCAGTAATTGAGCTTCAGCGAGAAAGATGGCGGCTTCGAGACGTTGCACAGACTGTCGCAGCGCAGCTTGCTCTTCTGCTCTTGCTTCCTGGTGGCGGCGCATGCTGCTGAGGTCCCGCTCGGCGCGTCTCGCGGCGGGCCTGCTGCGGCGCGGGGGAAGCCTCGATGGTGGAGCGGAGGTAGGCCTGGACGTTGGACCAGGTGTGGTCGATGAGGTTGCTGGGCTTCTGGGTGGCAAGCGTGAGCTGTTTGTCGGCACGTCTGCCAATGGCAGCGGCGAGATCCCCAGGAACTGCTCCGTCAGGTGGCCGCGGGAAGTCGGGGCGGTGGCTCCCGAGGTCCAGGTGGCGCAGCATCCCGAGGTCGAGGCGGTCGGGGGAAGGCACAGACGCCTGGTCGATCGCGAGCGCGCTGCGAACCTCCAGCAACTTGGGCGGCAGGAAACTCGTCGTCTGGGAATGCCAGGGTCATCTCCAGGTCGTGAGCCAGTCTGGCGATGTCTGCCGCATCTAGAGTCGAACGTCTGTTGTGCGGAACGAGCTGGCGGCAGTGAACGAAAGCAGCCTCCATCAGCACCAGGATCTCGTCGAGGCGCCTGCGGAGCGAGCCGAACCTCGAATGCTGGACCCAGTTCTGCCAGACGCAGGGAACCACTGCAGCGCCTTCACCGTCACGCCGACGTTTTGTGTTGCCTGGCCCAGCCTGTGCGTCGCGCCCTTGGAGAGGGACGGGACGGCGGCCTTTGGCGCCAGCAGGGTGTCCACGCTCACGGATCACTTCTCGTTGCTCACGGCGGTGTGCTTGTCGAAGTGTGCTGCGGCGAGACATGTTTTCAGTCCTCCGATGCGCGATCCTCGTGAGGGTGACTTCGAGCTCGAGCTAGAAGATAGCCTGGTGTTTGCTGTGCTGCGCACCTTTGACTGTTGCGATGACGTTGTTGAAGCAGCCAAATCCGAGAGCAGCGAAAACGTAGAGCAGCAATACGAAAGGCCGTATGCACGAGTGCTGGTGCGAGCTGCCTGGGGCGGACCAGCACTTGAATGCAAATGTGCCTGAGGCGGACCAGACCTTCGACATGGATTTGCATGGGGCGAACCAGGAGCTGGACATGGAGTTGCCTGGGGCGAAGCAGGACTTGAACATGAAATGCCTGGGGCGGAACAGGTCTTGGACGTGAAAGGCTGGGCGGAGCGCTTTTCCCGTGCCTTGTTGAAGGAAGTCTACCCCACTAAGGCAGTGAATGTTTCAACATAGTGGCCTTGAACAAAAATTGCTTGAACCAAACTGTAAGTATTCTGATGATGCTGGTGATAATGATGATGCTGATGATGATGCTGATGCTGATGATGGTGATGATGATGATGACGATGACGATGATGGTGGTGGTGGTGATGAAGATGAAGATGAAGATGAAGATGAAGATGAAGATGAAGATGAAGATGAAGATGAAGATGAAGATGAAGATGAAGATGAAGATGAAGATGAATATGAAGATGAAGATATGAAGATGAAGATATGCAGATGAAGATGAAGATGAAGATGAAGATGAAGATGAAGATGAAGATGAAGATGAAGATGAAGATGAAGATGAAGATGATGATGGTGGTGATGATGATGATGACGATGATGATGATGAAGATGATGATGAAGATGGTGATGATGATGATGATGATGATGATGATGATGGCGGTGATGATGATGATGATGATGATGGCGGTGATGATGATGTTGCTGATGATGACGATGATAGTGATGATGGTGATGATATTAATGATGGTGATGACGATGATGACGATGATGATGATGGTGATGATGGTGATGATGGTGATGATGATGCTGATGATGATGATGGTGGTGATGGATATGATGGTTGTGGTCATGGTGATGATAGTGATGATGATGAAGATGATTGTGGCCATGGTGATGATGATGGTGATGATGACGATGATGACGATGGGGGTGATGGGGATGATAGTGGTGATGGTGATGGTGGTGATGGTGGTGATGGTGGTGGTGATGATGGTGATAACTATGATGGTGATGATGATGGTGATGGCGACGACGATGACGACGATGATGACGGCGATGACGACGACGACGACGACGACGACGACGACGACGACGACGACGGCGACGGCGACGTCGGCGGCGACGGCAGGGCTGCTGATGATGATGATGATGATGATGGTGAGGAGGAGGAGGACGACGACGACACAGACAAGGACATAGAAGAACGACGCCGACGAAGACGCCGACGGCGGGGGCCGCGCGTGCGCGCACGCCGCCAGCCGCTGCCCGGCCCTCGGGGGCCGATGCGGCAGGGCGCGCGGCGCGGCGCACCTCGCATCACTGCGCCCGCCCTCGCCTCCCTGCGCCCTGGGGCTCCCTGTACCTCTGGCTCGGGGGGGGGGCACCTGAAGCCGCCAGCCGCCCCCCGTCACGTTGACTTTGCCTCTCGGCTGTGGGCGGCAGGGCGCAGCTCCCGCTGGCCGGCAGCATTCCAGAAGTGCCGTCCCCACGCGTCTCCCGGGCCCCCGGGCCCCCTTCGGCGGTTCCAAGGTGGGGCTCTGAGGGATAGGGTCCTGAGAGCGAGGGGGTGGAAAGAGGGGGGGGGCCTTGCAGAGAGGCTCCTCGTGGGGTCCTGAGGGATGGGATCCTGAGAGCGAGGTGCCTCGAACAGCGCAAAATCCACCCTTGCATCCCTGCCCGTCCCGAGGCCCCCCATCCCTCGGGACCCCACCTTTGCACCACCAGCCCCTGCGCCCGCCCTCGCCTCCCTGCGCCCCTGGCCTCCGCCTGGTGGCCTCGGTGCCCGCCGCGGCCCCTGCGC
>CAUYUJ010016643.1:110000-112500 GCA_963575745.1 Prorocentrum cordatum
GGTCGAAAATGCATAGAATTATGCGTGTGGATATGTGTGTAGATATATGCACTTGCAGACACACATATACATATAGAACAACGCGCACGCTTCGCGCGCTCAGGTTCTAGCTGGTCACGGGCTAGGGCTATAGGGCCATCAAGTGCTGGCCGTTGTGGCGTCACTTTCTGGCAGCCTCGTGGGGCCACCTTGGGCTCTCTTGGGCTTTCCAGGGCCGTCTTCGAGCCTTCTTGGCAAATCTCCAGGCGCTCGTGGGCCGTTTTGTGGCCATGTTCGGCCAGCTTTGGCTCCTCGGGGGGCCATCTTGCAATTGTCATGGTCGTCTTGAGATCCTCTTGGAGCCCTCTCCGGGCAGAACTTTGGGCATCTGGGGGACTGGGTGCCTTTGTGGGTCTTGGGGCCGTCCGAGGAAAGCCTTGGGGGCTTGACAGGCATGCCGCAGCGCGCCAGCACGCTATCAGCCTCGTGATCCCGAGGCTTGGCCGAAGACGAAAGGGAACGAAAAGGAGGGAAGAGGGCGGAGGGAAGGAGGGAAGGGTTGAGGAAGGGCGGGAAGGATTGAGGGAGGCGGGGGGGGGATGGGGGAGGGGAGGGAACGGGAGGCGAGGGAAGGGGAGGCGCGGAAAATGAAACGATGGGCGGGGGAGGGGAGGGAAGGGTAGAGAATAGGAGGCTGTTGCCAGCAGCGTCCAGGGGCACCAAGGAGACCGCAGTCCGGGGCAGAGATGGCGAGCCAGGGAAGGGCCGCACGACGGAGCCCAGGGGGGAGGCATCTGCCCGCACCAAGAAAGTAAATGTTGTCTTATTCGGCGTTTCGACATTCGGCGGGAGGGCGGGGGAGGGGCGGGTCTGGCTCTGGACCTCTGCTGCATGCGCCCGTCTGCAGCAGCGCGTCCCGTGGGGGCGACCCCGCCTGCTCGAAACGGGCGCCAAAAGCGGCCAAGACCTGCTCCGTGGGCGGGGGGGGGAGAGGAGCGCGAGAGCCCGCGCCGATCGGCAAGACAATGACCACGAAAAAACACATCCCCAATCCCAAAATCGCGGATTCACCGAGGATTCGAAGATCGGCCAAAGATTTCGGGGTATGTTTTGCGTTCGTCGTCGTCGCCCTGAAAAAACCCGACCCCAAAACCTCCCTCCCCGAAGTCTCGAGGAGCCTGCATTATGTCTTGGCCCTCGCGTTTTTGGGATTGGGCATCTGCTTTGACTTAGTGAGACAAGGAATGAGAAAAAGATCACAGAGCGGCACCGCACGCGAGCTGTCTTTCGGCGCCCCGCGCGAGCGCCCCGCGCTGGAAGCCAGCGGCCGCAGTGGGCGCCAAAAGCAGCCAAGACCTGCTCCGTGGGCGGGGAGGGGAGAGGAGCGCGAGAGCCCGCGCCGATCGGCAAGACAATGAATGAGAAAACTCCTCCTCCTCCTCCTCCTCCTCCTCCTCCTCCTCCTCCTCCTCCTCCTCCTCATCATCATCCTCCTCCTCCCGATCACAAAGCGGCACCGCACGCGAGCTGTGTTCCGGCGCCCCCGCGCGGGCGCCCCGCGCTGGGGGCCGGCGGCTTCCAGCGGGGGTGCTCCCCGGCGGCCCCGCCCGTGCTCGCGCCAGCGAGGGGGTCGGGAGGACGGGGAGGAGGAGGGACGCGGGGGAGCGGCGAGTAGGGAGGCGGGCCCTCCTCCTCCTCCTCCTCCTCCTCCTCCTCCTCCTCCTCCTCCTCCTCCTCCTCCTCCTCCTCCTCTTTCTCCTCCTGTTCATCACCCTCCTTGTCCTCCTCCTCCTCCTCCTCCTCCTCCTCCTCCTCCTCCTCCTCCTCCTCCTCCTCCTCCTCCTTGTCCTCATCCCCCTCCTTCGCAGGGAGGAGAGAGGCGGAAATGCGGGGAGACGTGGTGGTCACCGTCCTCCCCAGTCGGCGCAGGGCCAGACGGTCCAGCTTCTCTTGCACCCTCTGGGAGGCCCGTCGGGAGCGCCCGCTCGGGACTCTGGGAGGGCTGCCTTCGCGTCCCCGGGTGCTCTCTTGGGTCTCGGTCATATTTGGGCGATCGGGGGCCGTCTTGGAGGCTGAGGGGGGTGCAACTGGAAATGCGACCGAGGTCCTGTTTTTGAGCACCCCATTTCTTCCCCGGATTGAATGAGATAATGAAAATATGAGTATACAGTCAGCTACGAGAAAGACGACGGAGGGCGGAGGTGGACGCAAGAACAGGCACGGAAGACAAAACTGTGGAGAGGAAGGGTGGAGTAGGGATCTGGACGCAAGAACAACGACGGTGGAGGGAGGAGGCGGACGCAATAGAAAAATAGAGGACGGGAGTTGAGACGGAGTGTAGCGCCGCTCCGCTACCGTAGCTGGGAGAGGGATGGAGAGAAGAGAAGGCGGAAGGAAGAGGCGGGATAAAGGAGACATCGGCCAGGAGGGACGAAGGATAGATGGGGGAAGAGGGGAGAAGGAAAAAGGTCAGGAGGGAGAGACTCGAGAAGGAGAAAGCACGGGGGGAAGAAACGGAGGA
>CAUYUJ010016643.1:117500-122500 GCA_963575745.1 Prorocentrum cordatum
ACGGCGACGGGGGCGACGACGGAGGAGACGCAACGACGGATGACGACGCGCTGCGGAGGCTCCGCGGGGGCTGCACCGGGCTGCACGGGGCCGCCGAGAACGACGACGACGACGACGACGACGACGACGACGACGACGACGACGACGCATTGCCGATGCTCCATCGTAGGTACCCTTTTGGGGGGAAGGGCCCCAAAACGCCTTCTCGGGACTCTTGAAGTCGTGCTGGCGCCTCCTGGACCTCTTGGGTCCCTTTTTGTGCTCTCCTTAGGACCTCCTGGGGGGCATACTGGGGGCCTTTGGGGAGCGTTCTGGGGGGCGTCTTGGGGGCCTGTGGACGGCCTCGAGGGGCATCTTGGGGCGGAGGGCTCGACAAGTCAGCTCGGGTTCCCTCACTTGGCCCCCTGTTGGGATTCCTTTGGGCCCTCTTGGGCCGTCTCTGGGATGTTGTTGAAGGCATCTTGGGTCGTCTTGGACGATGTTCAGAGTTAACTTGAGGGAACCACGAACTCGGTAAGGAACTTGAGTCAAACTGTCTCTGACACGCATGCTATATTATCCCTGTGCCAGACTGCCACCACTATCTCATGTTGTTCCTCCTCCACCTCCTGCTCCTGATTTGTTTGCCTTCTGTCCCTCTCTGCTGCCCGCCCGCCTTTCTCCTCTTCTGCGTCGAGAGGCCGTTACCTATTAGCTCGCCCTGGGGGGGGGGGCACCTGTTAGCTCGACTGGGGGGCCTGTCACCTGTTAGCTCGAGAGTTGGTGGCAGATCCCACCGTGCATGCGAACAGGTGAGAGGCCCAGTCAGACGATTTAAGAGGTGGCAAGACTACCCGTTCGCGTCTTCGTGGAGGGGTCTATCCCTTCCCGGCGGTCTGGCTGGGGCTGCCCGCGAGAGGCTGCAGCGTCGCAGGTGGCCCAGGATGGCTCCAAGAAGGCCCCCGATATCAGAATCGTCACAATTAGAAACGGAATCATCATCGACATAGTAGGCATCACCATCGTGCACGGCGGTACCTGACACCTGACAGCTCGCTCCGCCAGGCCTGTCACCTGTTAGTTCGCACGCCGGTGGCTGGACCCATCGTCATCAGAATCATCTTACCATAACCAACATCATAGGCATAATCGTCGTCATCATCATCATCATCATCATCATCATCAGTATCATCATCATCATCATCATCATCATCATCATCATCATCATCATCATCATCATCATCATCATCATCATCATCATCATCATCATCATCGTCGTCGTCATCAACACCATCATCATCAGCAGCAGTAGCAGCAACATCATAATCATAATCACAATCCCATCAACACCATCACCACCACCTCCATTATCATCATCATCATCATCATCATAATCATCATCATCGTCATCATTGTTAGTGGTACCATCATCACCGTCGTCATCACCATCATCAGCATCGCCATGCGCATCACATCATCGTCACTACAATTAGCAGCGCAACCATCATCAACCTGATCATCACAATGATGCACTGGCGTCTGACACCTCTTAGCACGCCAGGCTGGGCGTGACACCTGCCACCTCGCGCGTTGATAACAGTTCCAACCATCATCATCATCATCATCATCATCATCATCATCATCAACACCATCATCATCAGAATCATCATCATCATCATCATCATCAGCATCAGAACCATCATCATCATCATCATCATCATCATCATCATCATCATCCATCATCAGCATCACCATCACCGTCACCGTCACCATCACCATCACCAGCACCATCACCATCATCAGCATCATCAGCATCATCCTCCTCGTCATCCTCATCATCCTCATCTTCATCATCCTCGTCGTTGTAGTCGTCGTCATCCTCATCGTCATCGTCATCAAAATCATCATCCTCATCATCGCCAACATCATCATCAGCAGCATCATCATCATCATCATCATCATCATCATCATCTGCATCATCATCATCATCATCATCATCATCATCATCATCATCATCATCATCGTCTGCATCATCATCATCATAATCATCATCATCACCATCATCATCATCATCACCATCATCATTTTCAGCGTCCCTCGACCTCCTCTGTCGTCGCTTTCCTAGCTATGGTAATCGTCGGTATAATTAGACGAATCATCACCATGAACATCATGACCTTTATCAACGTACACACCACAATGATGCACGGCGGCGCCTGTCGCATGTGAGATCGCCCGGTTGGGCCTGTCACACGTTAGCTCGCGGTGGTGGCAGGCCCCACCGTCACCATGATCATCATGACCATCACCACCATCATCATCGTCATCATCATCATGTTCATCACGATCATGACCATCATCAGCATCAGCATCAGCATCAGCATCATCATCTTCATCATCATCATCAGCACCGTCATCGTCATCGTCATCGTCATCATAATCATCATCATCATCGTCACCATCCTCATCATCAGTATCGTCACCTTCCCCATCACAACCACCATCAGCATCATCAGCAGCATCGCCATCCACATCATCGTCAGCACCACCAGCAGCACAACCATCATGTTTAGAATCATCCCCATCATGCGCGGTAGCGCCTGTTAGCTCGCCCAGCTGGGCGTGTCACCTGTTAGCTCGCGCGTTCGTGGCAGGTCCCACCGTGCAAGCAAACAAGTCACAACCCAAACACGACGAGCTAACATGTAGCAACACTAACCGTCTTCATCGCGGGGGCCTGAACGGGCGTGACGATCGTCATCATAGTCTCTTCATTCTCCTCCTGCCCGTCCTCCGCCAGCACCGTTGTTATCGTAATCGTGAACGGCATGATCATCATCATCATCATCATCACCACCACCACCACAGCACAAACATGGTCATCATCATCACCATCATCATAAACCATCACCAACAAAACATCATGAACGGTGGCGTCTGTCACCGGCTAGCTCGCCTGGCTGGGCGACCAGCTAGCCCGCGCGTATATAGGTGATACGTCCAGACATCATCATGACCATCATCATCATCATAATCAGCATCATCAGCATCATCGTCATCAGCATCATCATCAGCATCATCACCATCACCATCACCATCATCATCATCATCATCATCATCATCATCATCATCATCATCATCATCGTCGTCGTCGTCGTAGTCGTCGTCATCGTCTCAGCACAACCACCACCACCATCATCATTAGCAGCAGCATCACCTGCATCGTTATCGTCACCGTCATCGTCATCATCATCATCATCATCATCATCACCATCACCATCACCATCACCATCATCATCATCATCGTCGTCGTCATCATCATCATCATCATCATCACAAGCATCATCATCATCGTCATCATCATCAGTTTCATCAGCTTGACCATCATCAGCATCATCGTCATTACCAGTATCATTAGCATTATCAGTATCATCAGTATGGACATCATCCTCATCATCATCCACATCATCACCATCAACGTCGTAGTCGTCGTCATCATCAGCACCACCACCACCAGCACCACCATCATCATCAGCAGCATCATCTGCATAATCTGCATCATTGTCGTCATCGTCGTCATCGTCATCATCATCATCATCATCATCATCATCATCATCATCACAATGGTCAGAATCATTAGCATCGTCGACATCATCATCACCATGATGGTTATCATCAACAGCATCATCATCATCAGCATCATAAGCATCATCAGCAGCTGCATAATCCTCAACATCATCATCATCATCATCATCATCATCATCATCATCATCATCATCATCATCATCATCATCATCATCATCTTCATCTTCATCCTCATCACCACCACCGTCATCATCAGCAGTATCAGTATGACGATCATCATCTTCATAATCAGCATCATCGGCAACAGCACCACCACCAGCACCAGCACCTCATCATCAGCATCATCAGCAGCATATTCATCATCATCAGCATCGTCGTCGTCGTCATCGTCATCGTCATCGTCAGCATCATCAGCACATGAGCACGAGAGTGATGAACACAGACATCGTGATCATATCAGCATCATCATTATCAGCATCATCCGATCAGCATCATGATAAGCAGCATCATCATCAGCATCAGCATCATCATCATCGTCGTCATCGTCGTCATCGACGTCATCATCACCATCACCATCACCCTCGTCATCATCATCATCATCATCACCACCATCATCACCACCATCATCATCATGATCATCATCATCATCATCATCATCATCATCATCATCATCAGCAGCAGCAGCAGCAGCATCATCATCTGTCGTCGTCGTCATCGTCATCACCAATGGCCTCCTGGAGCTTTGTGGGAGCTCTAGGAGCTTCGGTGGCCTCCTGGGCGCTCCTGGAGTTTCGTGGTGTCTCCTGGAGCCCACCTGGTCTTTCTTAGGCCTCGTGGGGCCTAGTGGGGGTTCCTGGGGCGCTCAGGCGGCCTCCTGGGGCTTTCTGGTAGCCTCCTGGAGCTTCCCGGGGCCTTCTGGACGTTCCTGGGCCTGTGTGGAAGCACATCGGATCTCCTGCCAACCGCTTGGAGCCCCGTGGGGACAACTGCGGCCTCCCGGTTCTTCCTGGAGCATCCTGGGGCCTCCTGGGTCTCCTTTTGGGGCCACGGAGCGCGTGAAGGGTGTGCGCCGAAATGTGGCGGGGCAGCCATTAGGGGGCCACATGCGAACCCTACCCCTACCCCCCACGATTTCTGAGGGGGAGGGTGGGGTTCACTTCGCGCGGGAGCTCCCGAACGAAGTGAACCCCACCCTCCCCCTCAGAAATCGCGGGGGGTAGGGGTAGGGTTCGCATGTGGCCCTCTAGCCATGCGGGCGCTGCCACTGGGGCTCCAGGCGGAGCTCCCTATGGGGCCCCGACACGTGAGAGGGGTTCGCGGACATGGATGGTGGAACCGCATGCGGGCGCTGGCACTGGAGCCCTCGGCGGGGCCCCCGATGGGGCCACGAAACGTGTGAGAATGTGCCGAAATGGAGGGTGGAACTGCATGCGGGC
>CAUYUJ010016643.1:127500-130000 GCA_963575745.1 Prorocentrum cordatum
ATCATCATAATCAGCAGCAGCATCATCATCCTCCACCTCCTCCTCCTTGTCGTCGTCATCGTCATCGTCGTCGCCATCGTCGTCATCATCATCATCATCATCAGCAGCATCATCATCATCACCAGCATCATCATCATCAGCATCATCATTAGCAGCATCATCACCGGAATCGCCATCATCATCAGCATCAGCATCGTCATCATCCTCGTCATCGTCATCGTCGTCGCCATCATCATCATTAGCAGCAGCATCATCATCATAATCATCATCAGCATCATCCACATTAGTAGCATCATCGTCCTCATCAGCATCATCATTATCATCATCATCACCACCATCATCATATCATCACCAGCATTAACATCATCATCATCATCATCTGCATCATCATCATCATCACCATCAACGTCACAATCATCGTCATCATCATCGACATCATCATCGACGTCATCATCATCAGCACCATCAGCAGCATCATCTGCATCATCAGCATCATCATCAGCATCGTCATCATCACAACCACCACCAGCACCAGCATCATCATCATCAGCAGCATCAGCATCAGCATCATCGCCATCCTCATCGTCGCCATCCTCATCCTCATCCTCATCCTCCTCACCATAACCATGTGCATCACCACGTCGGCACCACCACCAACAACACAATCAGCATCAGCAATATCATCATCAGCAGCAGAACCATCGACATCATCATCAACAACACGATAATCAGCTTCATCATCATCACATTTAAAATTATCAACATCCGCATCACCATCGCCATCATCAGCAGCATCCGCATCCTCGTCATCGCCTCATTCTCATGCCGCTCCTCCTCCTCTTGGTCCGCCCCCTCCTCCTCGCCCTCAACCGCTTCATCGTCTCGCTCTCTCTCTCTCTCTTCCTCTCTCTCTCTCTCTCTCTCTCTGTCTATGATACATATACATATATGCACACAGATGTACATATATACATATATATATATATATATGATCTAGGGTCGAGGGCCCACGGGCCCCCCCCCCCCCCCCCAGATGGTATGGTCCCAGGATTCCTCGGGCCCCCCCCCCCCACAGATGGTATGGTCCCAGCGACGACGACGACGACGACGACGACGACGACGACGACGACGACGACGGCGACGACGGCGACGACGACGACGACGACGACCACGACAACGACAACGACGGCTGCGGCGGCGACGACGCCGGCGGCGGCGGCGACGACGACGATGACGACGATGACGACGGCGACGACGACGATGACGACGACGACGACGATGACGACGACGACGATGACGACGACTACGACGAGGACGACGAGGACGACGAGAACGACGAGTACGACGAGGACGACGAGACGACGACGACGACGACGACGACCTCTGAACCACCACAGCACCACACCACATCCACAGGGGGGGGGAGGGGGGCACCGCAGTGCAACACCACGCCACGCCCACCTCTGAACCACCACAGCACCACACCACATCCACAGGGGGGTGGGGGGAGCCGCAGCGCAGCACCACACCACGCCCACAGGGGGGGGCGGGGGGGACCATCGCGCGGGGGGGGGGGGTCCAATGGCATCAGCATTGGGGGGGGGGCCCAAAGCCTGGACCATATATATATATATGTATCGCTCGCTCTCGCTCTCTCTCTCTCTCTCTCTCCCTCTGCGTCTCTCCCTCTCTCTCTCTTTTTCTATGTATTTCTCTCTGTCTCTCTCTCTCTCTCTCTCCCTCCCTCTCTCTCTTCCTCTCTCTATCTCTCTCTCGTTCTCTCTCTCGTTCTCTTCTCTCTCTCTCTCTCTCTCTCTCTCTTCTCTCTCTCTCTCTCTCTCTCTCTCTCTTCTCTCTCTCTCTCTCTATCTCTCCCTCTCTCGCTCTCTCTCTCTCTCTCTCTCTCTCTCTCTCTCTCTCTCTCTCTCTCTCTCTCTCTCTCTCTCTCTCTCTCTCTCTCTCTCTCTCTCCCTCTCCCTGCGTATAAACATGCAGAAAAGTGCGGATGCATGGAACACGCTCTCGAGCCTCAGTGGGCTGTGGGAGGGAACTCCCCTCTCCGTCTCTGTCCAGGGCTTCGGCTGGCCCCCGCACGCTAGGACCTTTTTGGGCCTCCACACATATGGGCTCCTCGGGGGGCCGTACACTCACTCACACCTGCACGCCCAAACGGCGCCTCGAGGTAGGCGGCCATGGGCTTACCGCCTGCAGCGGGAACATTTCACCGCTGAGCTCCTTGCCATCGGCCACAAACTCAGCCATGGCTCGTGCCGGGGAGCGGGGTGAACCTGGGCTTCACGCTTTTGAACGCGTATGCACACTGCACACGGCACTGCTGGTCGCACCGCAAGCTCGGCGCCAGGTCCACGTTGCTCCGCTCCTTCTTGCTCTGACCGCTTCTCACGCTGACGAGGCTGCGTCCTTCGCCACTCACCGTCTTCATCGTCTCCGTTGTCGTGCTCTCGCTGAAGCACGCCGTCTTGAACCGCCATCCACACAC
>CAUYUJ010016643.1:135000-142500 GCA_963575745.1 Prorocentrum cordatum
GCAAGTAGTCGTCCTTCCAGTCCGTGCTGCTGGGCCCCTCATAAAGCTCCACGGCCTTGCTGCACGCGGCGGCCGCCGCACTCAACGTCGCCCCCTGCGCCAGCAGGGTCGCGAGCAGTCCCTGCCTTGGGCAAAGGCCTCTACCCTCGGCGTGAAAGGCACCCGAAAGCGGTTAAGATGGCGATGCAGGCTAGTGAAGAGTTTGCTGCCCGTGCGAGGCAGCTGAATGTGAGCGGAGCTGGTCCGTCAAGCGAGCCTGACCCAGCTCCCGCTAATTCCCAGGATGCACCCGCGGGGTCACACCCCTAAGCCCCGTGTGTGCGGTCCTCCTAGAATGCTGCTGCCCTGATCTTCTCCCTGTGAGTCCGGGGCCTAGTGGCCGCAACACTGTTGCTCCGATTGAATCCCAGCTCGAATCCTCCTCCTCCTCCTCCTCCTCCTCCTCCTCCTCCTCCTCCTCCTCCTCCTCGAATCCTCCTCGTCCTCCTCCTCCTCCTCCTCCTCCTCCTCCTCCCTCCTCCTCCTCCCTCTCTCCTGCTCACCGAGCGGGGCCTGGCCGCCAGTGCCTGCGCCGCGGCGCGGGACCAGAACGCGGCCGCCTCCGGCAGACTCTTCGCCCGGTGGCGCCTGCGGCGTGCCGGGGGGGGGGCGTTCCTTGCGATCCTTTCGCGGCCAAGCCCCTCCATGGTCTCCAATGTGAATCGCGCCAGGGGCGGCGCCAGAGGCGCCGCCGGGGGGCCCCAGCGCGGATCCGAGAAATCCGCGCGGACCTCCGAGTTTTTATGTTTATGCCACTTTTTGTTCCCCTAGTGAAAAACCGAAGCTGGTCCGCCTCCCCCATCGAATTTCCTTCTAAAATCACTAGAGACCCTCGACACGTTTCCAGAGGGCGGGCCGGGCGTTTCGGAGGAGACTTCCCTATCGCATACGACCCAGAAGCTTAAAATTCGCAGCAGATTCACGGATGGAAGGCAGGTCGTCTTCAAAAGGTTGCTTTCGCCTTAGCGCCGCGCGAAATTGCCTATAAGATTGCTCAAGAGCTTCACGGATGCGGACGGGTGGTTTTCAAAATGTGGCTCTCGCCTTCGCGCACCGCACATTCGTTGTCCAAGTTTGCAATATGTTCACTTACGGAGGGTAGGTCGTTTTCAAAATATGGTTCTCGCTTTACCACCGCGCACACTCGTTTTAAAATGCAACAGTCTGACAGATGAAGGCTGGTGATGTTCAAGAGGCGTCTCTCGCTTCAGCGCCACACTCATCATAAGAAATCGGATGGAGATCTGCTCTTTTTCAAAATGTGGTTTCCGCTTTAGCGCCACACACATTAGTGTTAAACGTTTACAGCAAATGTATGTGTTGTTGGTTAGCTGACATCCCCAGGGCGACGTCCCGGCACGATTTAGGACTGCGAAGGCGTAACAGTCACAACAATTCGCGGTCTTGAAATCACAGGGGTTGCGCCTCTCTGGAACGAATACGAAACGTCAGGACGAAACGGACAAAATGATTCGCGGCGCTGAAGTCCCAGGAATGGTGTTTTGGCACGACTGAAACATCTCAAACGACTGCCTTCCATCGAAGCCTTTTCCAGCAACGAAACTACATGCCTTGAAGGGCTTAGAGAACGAACGTGGAACGAGGTTGTCTTGCACCATCGCTGATGCGCCTTGAATTTACAGTGGTCCTCCTCCTCCCCTTGTTCCCCCTTTTCCCGTTTCCGCCTCCTCCTCATCATCAGCATGATAATGATCATCCTCATCCTCGTCCTCATCCTCACCCTCATTCTCAGCCTCGTCGCCACCACAAATGCTCATCACACCACCAGCCTGACCATCACCACCCCAACAAACAGCGGACCTGAAAGCGCTGGTCGGACGGCCGGCCCTAACGCGCGGTTTGGGCGGGCTGACACTGACTGGCTGGTCGGGCGGGCTGACCCTGACTAGCGGGTCTCAGGCAGGAAGACCCTGACGGGCGGGTCGGGCGAGCGTGACATCAAAGATGGCGGCGAGGAAGTCCCAGGCGAGAGCGCGATTCCCTATTTGCGAAAAAGCGACGCCTAAGCCCGCCAATCCCCGCTTGCTCGGGTGAGAAAGCGCATGAGATGTTTGCTTGTCCCCCTCCCCCTTTCCCCCATGCCAAAGGTCCAACATCCCGTAAGCTCGTCAAGGGCACTTCCCACAAAAGGGCCCGAAAATGGCCCACACGGTCCACGAGAACCTCTCGGGACATCTTTGAGGGCATGGAGGCTGGCCCCAAAGGTCAAAGTCATTGGCAAGACAATTGTTGTTACCCGCCGGCCCCCACTGTGGGGTCCTCAGGCTGCGAAGCTCCGGCTAACTGCTCCCTGTGCCAGTTCCACCTTTGAATCTCAAAGTGTACAGTTTTGCATGTTGGTTCCTACTATTATGTGTTACTTCTCACGCGAAGGAGAAAACCCAAAATCACCCTGGCCACTGCCCCTCCCCCCAAGGGTTCTCAGAATTGCCTGGGGGGCCCGAGGACACGTAAGAATGCATGAGACTCGCACCCCAGGAGCCACTTGGCGCCACTTGAAACATACAGACGATCTGACTCGACTGGCCCAAAACAAGGAACCGCTTGAACCGTACTGACGATATGGTTTACCTAATACTTGCTCGGTGCCATGTGAAGCATACGAGCGCGATGACCTTGATCGTATGTGCTCGGTACCAACCTTGCACCACTTGAGGCGCACACCCGCTACGACTCCATTGGTATTTGCTTGGCTCCACATGACGCGCACATGCGATATGACTCAAACAGTAACTGCCCGGTATCCCTTAAGGAATACAAACGCGATTGATCACGAGACACGTGATTGGCACCTGCCTGGCACGACTTGAAGTACACAGGCGACATGGCCCAAGGGGTACCTGGTTGGCACCACGCATGGACTACAGGCGACATCCCGCGAGTGGCACTTGCACGGTACCACCTGGGGCACGCCGGCGGCGCGATTCGAGTGGCACTTGCTCGGAACCACGCATACAGACGACATGACTCAAGGAACACTTGACCCCAGCGGCACTACCGTAGTACCACTCGAGCCCTACAGACGACATGCCTCAAGTGGTACTGCCCTGGAACCACTTCACACATGCATGCCGACTGACCCACATCATCATGACTCATGTGAAACTGTGTTGGCACCACTTGAGCGATTCAGTCGATATGCCTTAGGTGGCATTGCCTTCGTAAGGCTTGGGTAATACATACGATCAGTCTTGAGACAAGGTGATCCCAGCGGCGCTGCCTTGGCAACGTTTGAACCGCACAGACGATATGCCCCAAGTGAACTGCATTACTACCCCTCGGGCTGCACAAACGAGAAGGCTCAAGAGGACACGACTCAAGTGGCACAGCCTTGGTATTATTGGAGTCACGCAAACGACGCGTTTCAGATGGCACTCGCCCGGCACAACTTGGGTCACGCAGTCGGCAAGACTCCAGACAACACAGATGAACCGGCACATCTTCGGACCTCCTTGGTCACACAAACACATGGAGGCATGAAATGTAGAACTGCACTGGTGATTGCTTGGCGCCGCTCGAGACGTGCAGACCAGATGGCTGAAGCGGTCTTTCCTTCAGTGGAAGGTGCTTGGCACCACTGTCACTCTAACGTTGCCCCTTCATTCATTCCGAACTCGTCGAGGGCCCTGTCCTGGCCCGCTCCCCTGAGATCACTCACGGCGCCACTGCCGCGCGGCAAAAGATCACCGAAATGATTGCCGCCCGCGCACGCCATGGCAAGAAGACGTCGGCTTGAGGCAGTGCCCGCGCAAACAACGTCGATATCCCAGCAACTTCTCGGAAGGCCTGGGATATTGCCCAGTTCAATGCCTTGCTGGCGTCATCGCAATTGCGTTCGACGCCCCCGGCGGGCCAGCGGCGGTTGCAGGACAACATACGTTTCGATATTTCTTCGCTGAGCGCCTGGCAAGCACCCGCCGCTGCCGGGCGCTTGTGTTCGAAAACAGCAGACGCTGCCTCCGGCGCCACGGCGGACGAGCACGGCGATGAAACTCGAGCGACCAAGTGTACACTCCCCCAGGCGAAGCACTTCTCTCGCTACAGACGGGGCCTTCGGCCAGTGGAGCCTGTGCGCCGTTGAGCTCGCGGATCGATGACCTGCGCCCACACCCAGTCCAGCACGCTCCGCAGTGCTTCGCCGCGCGAGGGCACGTCGCAGAAAGTTTCTCGCGCCAGCGTGCCGCACGCCATGTCGACCACGGTTCCCGAATGACGAAAACAGCAAAACAAAAAAATACAACAACAAACAAAAAAGTGAACACCACATGCACAGACCTCTCCGCTTGTGAACATCGGTTGGTAGAGAAGACTTTCCAAAGAGGTCAAGGGACTCGACATTTCTGCTTTGTTGGGATTTGATAAACGCCATGCAGTCGGCCGTACTCCTCGACACCGACGTGCTTCCCGCAGCCTGCGCACGAATGCGAAGCATGTTGCCAGTCGTTTCCATCGAGCCCGCGGGCAATTCAGCGGCAGGGCAAATCGCCGAGAGCACGACTCGAACCCCGCTCGGGCGCGCGCAGGCCCTCTGGAATGCCGACGATTGGCTGAACCAAACAGGTATGGGCCCAGACGGCTGCGGATTCAAAGAGAAAGCTCAGCTAACAACAGGGAAGCCCACAAGCGGCACTACTTGGGTACCACCCTGGTAAAAAAGAAAATGCGACTCTAGTGAATTTCTTGGAACCTCTGATGTCACGCAGGACATCTGCCGACCCGTCGCCGTGAGTGAGACGCTGTCGTCGTCGTCGTCGTCGTCGTCGCCGGCGTCGTCGCCGGCGTCGTCGTCGTCGTCGTCGTCGTCGTCGTCGCCGTCGCCAAATCACAAGAAGATCGAGGAGCGTACATAGAAAAGAAACATCGTAATGGACTGGGCTCCCGTCCCTGTCTCCATCCCCTGACCAGGAGGGGGGGGGGGGGGACAGGGGGGCGACCCTGGAGAGGTGTGGGAGGGGTGCGCTGGGGGGGGGGGCCCAGGTCAAACTACCGCCCCCGGGGATCCCTGCGGGTGGCCAGGGGGCATAGGCCCCAGCCTCGGCCCCGGCCCAGGGCCCCAGCCCAGGGCCCTGGCCCCGGCCCTGGCCGCGGCCGCGGCCCCGGCCTCAGCCCAGGGCCCCAGCCCGGGTCCCGGCCCCGGGTTCCTGGAAATAGGGGGCAAACGAACCCACCTCGCTTTCTACCACCCTCGCTTCCAAGAGCTACCAAGCGATGCCAAACTACGGCCCGCACTGGTCAGGCCGCTCGACGGGGAGGCGCGTGGTATGACTTGGTCTTGCCCGGAAGCGAAAGCGGGGTAGGTAATTCACGCTCTGAGGAAAGGGGCCCCAGGGTCCCGGGAGAGGTCCCGCCTCCTTCAGGGCCGGCGGCACTGGCCGTTAGGCTTTCATGATACGAACCAAGAAGTGCGGCCATGATACCGCTAGAGTCATACAGACGATACAGCGAACCCCAAGACGGACGTATTGCAAGAGGCCCCCGAGAACCATGCCAAGACATCCAGAGAAGCATCCGAGAGTCCTTCGGCCCACGACCCAGGCACGGCGGCGGGAAGGGCCGAAGGCCTTGAGATCCGGCGCCCCCTGCGGCTTACCACAAGGGCGCATGGCGTCCCAGACTGCCGAAAAGTTTTGAAGAGACAGCGCCCCGCATCTCCCTCCCTCCTCCTCCTCCTCCTCCTCATCCTCCTCCTACTCCACCTCCTCCCCCCCCTCCTACTCCACCTCCTCCTCCTCCGCCTCCCCCCCCTTTACTTTATCTCCTCCTCCTCTCCTCCTTCTCCTCCTCCTCCTCCTCCGTCATCATCATCATCATCATCATCATCATCATCATCATCATCATCATCATCATCATCATCATCATCATCATCATCATCATCATCATCATCATCATCATCATCATCATCATCATCATCATCATATCATCATCATCATCATCATCATCATCATCATCATCATCATCATCATCATCATCATCATCATCATCATCATAATCATCAGCATGTTCATCATCATCATCAGCAGCAGCAGCATCATGATCATCATCATCCTTATCCTCATCATCATCAGCATCATCATCCTCAGCAGCATCATCATCACCACCATCAGACTCATCATCATCAGCATCATCATCAGCATCAGCATCGTCATCATTATCTTCATCAGCATCATCGTCAGCGTATTCATCAGCATCACCATCACCACTACAACAATGATAGTGTCCATCGCTATCTGCAGCATAATACGACTCATCATCATCACAAAAAACGTAGTGCCCATCGTTACCATCAGCATAATACTACTCATCAACATCATCATCGTCATCAGCATCATCATCATCATCATCATCATCATCATCATCATCAGCAGCATCATCAATATCGTCATCATCATCATCATCTGCATCATTAGCAGCAGCATCATCACGAACAAAAGCAACAACATCCGCAGCAACATCACCATCATCATGACAATGATCAGCATCAGCATCAGCATCATCATCATCATCATCATCATCATCATCATCATCATCATCATCTTCACCATCATCAGCATCATCATCACCGTCATCATCAGCAGCATCATCATAATCATCTTCATCATCAGCATCATCATCACGATCATCATCACCGTCATCCTCCTCAGCAGCAACAGCAGCAGCAGCAGCCTCATCCTCGTCATCATCATCACCACCATCATCATCATCATCATCATCATCATCATCATCATCGGCGTCATCGTCATTCTCATTATCAGCATCGTCACCACCGCCATAAATATCACCATCATTATCACCAGCACCAATCGTCAGAATCAGGATCTGTTCTTTCATCATCACCATCATCATCATCATCAGCATCGTGAGCAACATCAGCATCATCACCATCATCATCATCATCATCATCATCATCATCATTATCCTCATCGTCGTCACCATCATCAGCATCAGCATAAGCATTCGCATCTTCACCGCAATAATCGTCATCATCATCAACAGCAGCATCAATATCATCACCATAATCAGCATCATCATTTGCATCATCATCAGTAACAGCATCAGCATCAGCATAATCATCATCAGCAGCATCATCATCATCATCATCATCATCATCATCATCAGCAGCAGCAGCAGCATCGTCATAAACATCATCGTCGTAGTCATCAGCAGCATCATCAGCAGCAGCATCACAATGTCCACCACCACCTCCATCATCATAATCAGTGTAAGCATCATCATGATCATCATCAGTATCATCATCGTCATCAGCATCATCATCGCCCTCATCATCAGCGCTACCATCATCATCATCATCATCATCATCATCATCATCGTCGTCGTCGTCGTCGTCGTCGTCGTCGCGGTACTCGTCGTCGTCATCGCGAATAACATCATCGTCACGGTCATCGTCGTCATCATTTTCGTCATCGTCGTCATCGTCGTCGT